>VXBL01008561.1:26800-115009 GCA_013400195.1 Aramus guarauna | reverse complement strand
GCCTCCGCTCCCCAGGGAGCTGGAGAAATCCCGGGGCTCTCTCGCCCTTGCCTATAAATAAGCACAGCAGCCCTCCCTCCCCTCTCTTCCCGGGGTGTGCGGTGGTAAAACCTGGCTTTGCGGTAAGCAAGTTTTGGGTGTTTCCTCGCTGTGCTCCCGCGATGAAATTTGGGGTATAGCCGGAGCGAATCATCTTCTTTTCCACACTGGTCGTTTCTCTTTGACTTCCTAGTTTTCTAGGACAAGCAGTGAGGAAACAGATCTATAAATGTGTTCACGCATTTAATTCCTATTGAAGTTGACTTCATTGGACTTGGCACCTAAAAGGTGCTTTATTGGGGGGGGAGTGGTGCCTGCAGTTTACAGTTTTTCTTTTCTTTTTCTTTAAGACCCTGTGTTGCTACTTCCCAGACTCCCCTACTCCCCCCTTCCTTTTTTAATTTTTTTTTTAAACCATCTGTTGTCTTTCTCTTCTCTAAAGTAAAAAATGACTGTTTTGTCTGCTTATGCTTTTTTTCCTCTGGGGTAGGGGAAGGAAATAAAAAATTACTGAATGTTTTGGTTTGGTGAGCAAGATTTACATTTGCCCTGATTTTTTTTATTTATTTTAAATCTGGATCTTGCAGCTAATAAACATACTTGTCCTGATTTTTGAACTTGACCTTCTTGTAGCTCTTTACCAGAGTTTCATACTGTTAGGTACTGTTGTGAAATATATGCTTTCCTTTTTTAAAAAACCTTGTTACTCACTTATCTATTATATTCTTCTCAACATCCAAGTGTCATGTCAGTTGTTTTATTTCTCCTTCTTGCCCCTTCACCAGTATTTTGGTGTTGGCTTGATGTTTGGTATAAATCTGTCAGCTTTCTCACAACCTTGAGAAGGCAGTAGGGCTGTCTTTACAGATGTAGTGACTAGATTGGCAGGTCAGAGGCTTTATCTCCTGTTTTCTCTGGGGCAAGAACAAACAAAATGAACAAGTGAAGTAACTATTGCAGTGGACCTGTTAAACTTGACTTCAGGGCTTGCTTACAAGAAGGAAAGAAACATCGAGACACACAGAGCTGAAGCTGACAAAGATAAATTTTGTATTGAGTCTTGTCATTTTATAGTGTGACTGTCTTCATCTCAGTGGTTTACTGGACTTTATTTATTTGCCTTGTGAATATCTTGGCTGATTCTCCATTTTATGTTAAACAGAGCTGATGTTACCTGAGTAACTGTTTCATATCTTGGTAACTGCTGCATCATACCTGTCTGGTCTTCTATGCAAACTAGTTCATGTAAAGACTGTATGCTGACTTTTTACAAGTTTGTTTGCCTTTATTTCATTAGATTAATTCATATGACTAAAGGATAAATGTTTCTCCTACCGTTTTGGTGGCGGTGAGGCCTAAAGGGTATGGATTTTGTCAGCATTACATTGTTTTTGGCCAAACTGTTAAGAAGAATGAGTTACCTTCAACTAGGAGTAGTGTCAAAATGTGTTAAGTCATGACTGAATGTTTTGGTTTTATGACTTTGGCCTTCTGTCCACCTTTTCTTGTAATTTATTTATCAGTGCAGTTATCTTGTATAGTGGAGGACTGACACAGCAAAAAATAGCTTCATTTCGGTTACTAAATCTCCTTATCTAATTTTCTCCACCATCGCTCTGCAGTGTGAGGACTGTGCTGTGAAGAGTTACTGTTATGTAGCTGCATAGATAATTGCACTATTTGCAGCTTAAATCAGTTTCCTTTCCTGTGTCCTGTTAGCTGACTCAAAGCTCACTTTATAGTGTTAAAGAATTGTTCCAGTAACTCCTCCCCTCTTCTTTCTGTCTTTTTTTTTTTTTTTTTTGGCCAGCCAAAAAGTAGCTCTGAATATTGTCATTTGAAGTAGGGATGAGAATGGTTGTAGCAGGTTGTCTGGCCAGGGTTGTGGCAAAGGTATTTTCCTAGCAGTTCTTTTGAAGGAAGGATGTCAAGCAGTGATATACTGTGGTAGGTGGTGCAGTGAAATTGGATTGTAAACAGTGATGAAAGTCTGATCTTTCTCCAGAAAAATTACACTTCCTCTTGACCTAACGTACTGTAACTCTCTCAGTATTCACATCTGAAACAAACTCTCATTCTTCAAGTACTTTAGGCCATCCTCATCTTTAATTGCAGTTGTGTTAACTGTATATAACATTTTCTTTGTTTGACTGCTAACAATATGATGATAGTTGTTGAATAAGGGACTAACTATAACTTGGTTTTGTATGTCGTTTTTTTTCCTTCCTCCTAGTGCTTTAGCTTTGGTAGTTGACTCTGTTCCAATATTTGTGTTCTAGATTGAAGACAGCAGTAATGCTAACTCTGGCAAGCAAGTTGAAGCGGGAGGATGGTGTCAGAGGACCCCGTACAGCCAATCCAGTTTCTGATTCAACTCGGAGGGTGTCTGTTCGAGATAAATTACTTGTTAAAGGTGAAAGGAACTTATATTTAAATATTTTGGGATTTACAGTTTGCAGGTGTGTTGCCAGTAAACAATACTAAATTGTGTGTAAAATTATTTCCAGAACTATTATGCTCAAGCTGTGCAGCTTGATCTAGTGGCAAGGAATATGTTGTTTAGGCTGATGTTTCTGCTAAAAAATGATCAATAGTGAATATACTACTGTTGATGTGTAAGCTTTCACTATTAGGATTCGTGCCAGTGAAAGGAAACTCGTGTTTCCTGGTCTTATTTCAGAATCTTGCAAAGAGCTTGTTTTAGACTTCCAGTTTGGAAATCCTCAGTCAACTCCAGTTCTGAGAGGGAAAGATATCAGGCAGGAGGAGTAAGCTCTTTAGCTAAGCTAAGCCAAATTACTAAATATATATAATCTGAGATTTTCACTAACCTACAGTGTAAACTTGAGGGGAAAATAACAATGTAATATAAATACACTTCAAGTACAATGCCTGGTATAGCCTGAAGTGCCATAAGAAATTCTACTGTACCCTTAGAACAATCATATATTTCACTTTTATGACTAAACCCTTACCTAAGTCTGTAGGGGAAGAAAAGGCTGTAAGCCATAGAAAATTAGTATTGATGTTGCCATTGCTATGGCTACCCATTAGCAAACCAACGCAGATTAAGTTCTGAATGAGTTGAGTCCCAAACTGACAAATATTAAAAACAAGTCAAGTCACTGCCGGTATCCTGACAAGTGCGAGTGCTAGATCATGATCCAGTTGTGTGTGAAAGTTGTATCACGTGGCTCTCCAAAAGAGTGGTAGGAGCGATTGTCAGTTTGGTTAGAATGGTTTCTAGATTGAAATTGGAACTGATAGTAGATCACTTCTGTATAACCACACTTTCAGTGAGAGGAAAATGTAGTAGTTAGTGTGAAAAAGACTTGTTGGGGATATTCTTTTTTTAAGCTGCTCTTAAGCTAATTGTAGACCATTCAATTATAAAAGTTTCTAGAACTTGCTCCAGCTCTTTGTAGATGCTGCAACAGCTGATCTATCTTGATGCTGAGAGCCCAAGTGAAGATGGACTTCTGATGTTGATAGTGTTTTTAGGTCATGTATGGATCTACAGGAATGAGTTTGACAGGGAGTGAAGAGCTGCCTGTAAAGCTGTGCATACAGCAAGGATGCTATTGCATCTGGGCCTGTGCTGGTACCCTTTTGCTGCTTGATTGTATGGAACTGTAATAGTCTGGTGTGTGCTCAACTGCAGGCTGTTGTATTAGATTTGAAACAAAGGTGGTGGGAGCCTGTGAGAGTAGTTGTAAGTGGAAGTTGTTACTGATGTTTCTTTAGGCTGGAGTTCGCAAACAAACAGGTGACAGTTGTAGAATGGGTGAATGGCTCAATCAAGTCAATCTCCTGGCAACTGTGAATTAAAAAAATAGTCTGTTCTGCAAAAAAAGAAAAGAAATGCTGGCCAGAAGTAAGGAAGGAGTAGATGAGGAAAGACCCAGCATGTTCTGTCCTTGTTTGCCCCAGCAGTTATGCTGAGGTTAGTGCTGGTTTAGTTGTACCTCTTAATGGTGTTAGTGGTGGCAGTTTTATTCTACTGTGCAAAGCCTCTGAGTTAAAGGATGATGGACTGTGGTTGCACACAACAGAAAGCTCAGTGATAGCTATGCTCTTTCTCTAGCACACCTGCATCCATTTTGGCCTCAAATCAGTCCATAGCTTCTCAATTAATAGGGGAACAGTGGCAGCTGGTGTGTGCAGCATCCTCCACAGCAGCTTACACAGATGGTGGCCTGTCCTGGAAGCTTAGTTGAGAGTGATTTTTATTTATTTATTTTTTTGGTGCACGTTGCCCCTGGGAGCTGGTGATAGTGTATGAACCAAGGTCAGATAGCTGTTTGCTCAAGTGATGATGATGTGGTGGTATTCCTGATCCACATAATTTGGTGATAGTCTAATAAATTCTGCAGACAGATATCTGCCAGTTTTACTAGAGGTATCGCCCAGACACAGACGGTGTCTGTTTTTTATCTGGAGGTAAATTAAAGGCAGCCTTGCTTGTGAGTCCAGTCCAAGGAGGCATTATAGGATCTCTTTGAAGGATGTATTTTCATACTGATAACCCTGTGGTCCTTAAATGTTTTGTGTACACTGACTGGTAAATAGATCAATGTCTTTTTGATTATGGGGTAGATGGCCGTGAGCCCAGCCACTGATAAGTGCAGATGATGCTTACAAACTTTTTTAAAAAAATGGCATAGACCAACTACATACATCTGCTAACTGATACTGCCTTTAAGTGGGAAAAATAAGTGATAATTTAGATATGATGCTAGCTATTTATACAGATTCACAGATTGGTAGGGGTTGGAAGGGACCTCTAGAGATTGTCTAGTCCAACTCCCCTGCTAGAGCAGGATCACTTAGAGCAGGTTGCACAGGATGGTGTCCAGGGGAGTTTTAAATATCTTCAGAGAAGGAGACAAGACTCCACAACCTCTCTGGGCATTTGCACCATGTGAATGAGAAGAAAATTCACAATTAGCATTTGAAGTACTTTTAGTAAAACTGGAAGTGTGTGAGCTATCAGTTGAGTGTTGTCAGGTGCTGTCCTTGACTCTAGTAATGGATGCAAGTTAAACAGGCTTTTTTCCCCACTTCTGTGGAAAAAGTTGCTCTTAAAATACTGGTGTCCTTTGTTATATTTTCTAAGCTGTGCCTTTGCTTACATGTCTAGTATTGTTATATATTCAAATATCAATCATGGCTCAGGGCACTGTTTTGTTGGATTATTTTATGGACATACTATGAATGAAAAAAAGTTCTATCTAAAGTTTTGTGTAGGGAAGTAATTCTGAGACAGCTGGATATTCTCTTCCAGCTGCCTTCTCAGGTGTTAGTCATGGCTGCTAAACAGGATTTGGTAACAGCCTGTGCCCTGCTGATTATCTCAGCAGCTAATGGACCACACTTGGGAGGTGAGGAGCATGGTGGCAGTTCTGATCTGAAACCCTGGGAAATCACAGGAAAACATCCACCATTCTGAAATAACTGAGGGCAGAAGTGTCTGAGGGTGTGCTGGAGTGAGGACTAGTAATTCAGGCTGACAATTCTTGGAGAGGGGCTTTCTGGACTGGAGAGGGACCAAGCAATGACTAACATGTTTCAAGACAAATCTAGTGGAGGAAATGTGAACAACTGGAGAAGGTAGAAAGCAAATGCTGATGTGGGGAGAAGTAGCAGACAAATGGTGCTTGAAGAGGCTCTGCTGCCTCTCTGGCAAGGAGAGAGGCCCTAATAAAGCACAACTGTGTTAAAAGTTCAGTGTGCCTTATTCTTGCATCCCTATTTTCACTGGATTTCCAACACAGGCTCAGTTGGAGAGTAAGGCCCTAATTCTGTAGACCTAGTACTCAAGTTAAAATAGAGCAAGCAGTACACTTACTTAGCAGCTTTCATTTTTTCCTGTGTTGTGGCAATTTTTGATGTTTAATTCATCTCCAAGAGGGAACTTCAGGTTAGGAATAGGGGCCACATGACTGCTCCTGCAGGATGCTCTGAGTTATGCAGTGCTCAACTTGAAAGGCAGATCCTTTCTGAGTATTTGAAGGCAGCTGAGGATGAGTTAAAGTACTGTTAAGTTTAATATTGTATAATGAACGCGATGACTAAATTGAATTAAAGGTGAAGAACATGCCAGGATGTCAGTAGTAGCAGTGATGTTTATGCTTATTGATCACAAATGTTATCCCTTGAAATGCTTTTTTTTATAGTGCACCTAAACATCATTCAGTTTTATATTACTAGTGCTGCTTAGTTTGATTGTAAGTGACAGCTTGAAATAACTTAACATCTAAGAAAATGACTTAGCGTGGCTTATTACTCAGCTGTCTGCAACATTTGTGGGTTTTACAACCAGCTATATGTAACTGGAAAATGCATCAGGTGCGCAGTTGTAGAAGGAAGTGGAAAACTGATCATAAAAATGAGATAAATGTACATTGTAATTAAAAATGAGGAGAATCTATGTTTTGCTTTCCTCAAACCTTCAGGTATGGTAATATCCCTCCTCACAATAGCAGGTGAGGAGAATTGAGAGGGGAAAAATGGGGGTGTTTTGAGAATTAATAAAACTCTTCTTCCGTTAACACTCTTGAAATTACTTGAGGCATTGTTTTGAAAATGCTGCATTTACTTCTGCATGCTGCACAACATAAATCACAAAAGCATTTTGTTTTGTGATGCTGCTTAGTTGTTCCCCCCTGCCATGAAATCCTTTATTCTGGAAGAAAACAGTAGAAAGCTGCTTGTTACATGAGTGATTCATATTTATTAGAGGAAACCAGTAGTTTACACTAAATGCTTGCAGTGTAATTTTAATAGATATTGTAAAGCTAAAAATTGAAGCTAATTTGAAAAATTGTTAGTGAGACTTTTTCTAGAACTTACTTGACAAAGGGGGGCCTGGTTCAATGTATTGCTTCACTGCTTACGCCTCTCATTTTCAGCATACCTGAAGTATGAAATGATATATTGCCAGAGTTAGAAATTTCCATCCATGCTGGCTTTTTGCAGTTTTTGATGTCAGCATAATAACTTTTGTAATAGTGTGTAGAAGCTGAAGCATGCAATTTGATAGTATTTTGTTTAAAATAAACATTTGGAAGTGGAAGGAAAACAGACATCTTGTACTCTGTTGAAAAACTGGCAGTGTTAGGTGGCTTGTATGACTTCTAATACTGGTCTGTATGGTTGTACAGTTCAGAGGAGCTAAGTAGGGAAAGCTATAAAGTGGATAAGAATTAGGAGGCAAACAGCATTATACTGCTAGAATTCATACTTACAAAATGGGATTATTTTTTTTTTGTTCATGTCAAGGTATTTATCTTCATCTCTAGCAGTCTTAAAGATGTACATTAAAGAGGGACCTAAACAAGAGATGGGGCTTTTTTTGACAAAACCAGAGGGGGAAAGTAAGTATTGCTGTGGATGAGAACGTTCATTTCAGTTGAGGAAATAATGCTTTCATTTTGTATACTTAAAAACAAACTCCAGTGAGAAGCATATGGCCTGACTCTTTGTGGCAAGGCTAGTAAACAAAGCACTTCTATATTCTGACTTGTTGAGTTGAGGTGGGGGAAGGGGAGGGAGCAGAACAAGGTGATTATAGTCTGTGCGTTACTGAATATAACATTCACGTGGGTCTCTCATAAACCATATGCCTGTACGCACATCAAAAGTCTGTGTTCCTATTTCTGTCCTGAGAATTATTGTTTGTGAAATCATTTATAAATAGCTCTGGTTGCTTGTGTTAGGCTTAGCTTTCCCTGTTTTATAAAGTTCCTAAGCTGTTTCTGAGACATAATCAGTTTGCATTCAACTCTTCCAAAGTCTGTGGTAGGTTTAAGTTTAACCCTTGCCTTTTAACTCTTTTTACGGTTTAAAATAGCATTTGGAACTGTTCAAGCAAGTGCATACTGAGTCAAGAGCAGGACTCTGCAAATATACTTGCTGCTTGGGTGTGCTACTGCACCAGATCAAGTAAGGCTTCAGGAACACCAGACTGGCTGGTCAGGAGCTAGTCTGGCTCTGGGCTGACTGCACTCGCATATTCCCCCCCCCCCGCAGAAGCTCAGGCATGTGTCTGCACTTAATGGCCTTTCAGACCTACCCAGGGTGGCTTATCGGAGTGGGTGCAGGGCCTTGCAGTGCTCCTGAGTTTGCTGCTTCTTGGCAACGAGACCTCTTGTCTGTGAGAGGAATTCAGATGCTCTGCTGTGTTCCTGCACCTCTGGTAAGCCAGCACTGAGTGGGCATTGACGAGCACTGTTTTCTGTGGATGTTCTGGAGTGCTTACACACAGTATTTCCTGAGACTTGGCTTATGCAATTGTTTCTCAGCATCTTAAAGAATGGTGAGGTGTCTGGCTGTGAATTAAGACACAGATACCGATAGTAATGTTTTGAAAGACAAGGTGAGAAGGATTGTGAGAGTAAGTTTGTTCTTCAGTGAGGTTTTTGGACATCGTGGAAGTTCAGAGTGGTAGAGCTCTAACTGTTGCTTCTACGTTTTGCTCATTTACAAATCTGTTAAACCATGCCAGTAAGTTGGCAGACTGCACAAGGGGTGTTCTCTTACGGAGAATATTCTTGTCAGTGATACTGCTTTATGTAGAAAATACATAATGTAAAACATCAGAATCCTTATGGAGCTTGAATGGTCGTCAAAATCTTTGTGTTCTGAGCAGCAAAATATAAAAATGATTTCAGTGTCAAGACTGTCACTACTAAAGAGTCATAGAATATGGAAAATTCGAACACTGTAGCTTTGGCCCATTAAATTTGCTAGTTATTGTTAATCACCAATGTTTATATGGCACAGTTGATAATAACATCTGTTTCCTTCCTTGACGTTACTTTAAAAGTTTAGATTATTGGAGCAGGTCTTTACCTCCTTTATAAAGTTATTTTGGTCTTAGTTTCAGTGGTTTGTTGCAGAGTTGATTAGAAACCTTAATTGTGGGGAACTTGCTTTTCTTCCCAAAGCTTGTGTGGATTAGTTACCGTGGCCTTCCCATGTGTTTGGACACCTTCAAAGAGCGAGCCTGCTGTTGCGTACTCATGAGTATGAGCAGCTTTCTTTTAATGTTTTCACATGAAAATGTGCTTATCCTTGTGCCAAGACACAGGGAAACACAGAAGTGTGAAGGTGTTACAGGAAATTTTTCACACTTGAAGGGAGCTATGGTGATCAGTAAACTTAACCTTGCAGGAGGCAGAAGTGAGGCCCCAGCTCAGCAGAGCTGCTGCAGCCTGGCCATTGCTGGGTTTCAACACTCTGTCCTTTGATTTCTCCCTTTTCCCTGCCTGCCCTTTTCTCAGAGTTGAAGCAAAGAGCAGGCAGGATTCATTAAGCCAAACAAGGCACAAGCACAGAAAGCAATAAGGAAAGCAGTCAACACCTTAAAATAAGAGCCAGGTTCTAAACTCTGCTGTCTAGTGAAGATTGATAGTGCCTCCCACTATGAAAGGCTAGTGAGTTCTAAGAGAAAGGGATGGGGGAATACTCCTATGATGGGTTTGTATAGCTGCAGCCTTCAGTAGTTGGTTATGTCTTGTCTTTTTTTGACCAGAAGGGGAAAGTAAAAATCAAGTCCTTGATTATAGCTGAAATTACATTTTTGGTATGCTGCAAAGACAGTACTCCTTGAAAACTTTTAGCAACTGTATGTCCCCCGTGTAGTGTGTCTTTCAGTGTACAGCTTTGGTTAAATTGGCTGTGACTGCTCAAGTGCTGCAGAATGTGAGATTCTAAAGAGTGCAGTTGTGAACTTTTTAGGTAAGTGTGAAACATGGTGTTTCTGTTTTTGGTGAGGTTTTCTCTCTTGATATAGTAGGCTGCAGATGCAGGGGTACCAGGGCTATGCCAAGCAACTGGGAGGTGGGACTCAAATTTAAGCATCGTGCTTGCAGCAGAGACCAGCCAGGTTTGGTATGCATGGATGCAAGACAAGTTCTGGGGAATTGGTGAGCTTTTAATTGTGATGAGATCAGTTTGGATTCTGTGCCAAGAAATTGCTCCCCATATGTTAAACTGAATTACAGTATTAATATGTATGTTTTTGAGAATTGGTGTGGAAATTTCTTACACGTTGTTGTTAGCTCAAATAAATGGGCTGTCTGTGCAGACCAGAAAGTGAAGTTAGAAATCAAGTGGGAAGAAAGACTACACAAAATGTAAAAATGTATTTGATTAGGTTTCCTAGAACTTTAGCAGTAGAAAGGGGAGGTATCTCGATGCATTTCATTCATACTTCTGTGAAATACAGGTAGTTGAAAGTAAGGCTTCAACAAAAATATACACAAAAGAGTGAGAAAGCAGGGAGTCTTTCAGAGAAAGTAGCATGGCAAAAAAAGGGTTTAGGAATAAACTTCCCTTCCTAGGAGATATGCGACTGAATTGGGTTACTTCCTTTCTTTTCAGAATAACTTCTAAGTTTTATACGTGGGAAAATATAATAAATAAAAATAAATCTTCAACAGAAATGCATATCTATAGCAATCTGTGCTACTGGGGAAATATCCATCAGTCACAGGAGCAAAAAAAAAAATAAAATCTTAAGACTCCTGAGATTGTTCAACAGTGCAGAGGTCTGGGGGGAGTTGTGCAATGGATGCAGTTTTTATCACTGACCAGTGCACGTTGCTGTGTCAGGTGCTTGAGGTGAAGGTTTGTCTTTGTTCGTTTGGTGCTCTTTATGTTGGTTTCTGCAGGCAAGACCACATCTAGTATGACAGTGCCCTTGAATTAGGGTTTCCATAGTTGTTTTCAAGTGTGCAGTACATGATGTCATGCTTGGAGGCTTCCCTACAAAAGCAGCGTGTAACTTGAGGCAGGCTGTAGCTGATGGTGGAAGGACAATAGCAATTAGATGCTGGAGAGTGGTGATGCTTACGCAGGCTGTGAGCCTCCTGTGCGTGTTTTCATCGTTGGACTGGCACCTTGATTCTCAAGGTTTTTCTGTTCTTGTGTTTTGCAGGCTGTGGAGTTCTGGCCTTCTGTATTTTAGTGCCTTATGTAGATGAGTTTGGAGGTTTGAGTAGTGTCAGCACTCTGTGTATTAGAAGCCCTGGCGCTTCAGTCTTGGCAGAGCTGAACCTTCTAAACAACAGTAGGATACATTTGTGTTGGCTGTATGGCAGTTGACTGTTTTCAGTAATGAATTGCATGACTTAAAGAGAAGTTTCAAGGTAAACCTCCAGTGCAGCTTAATTATATTTTTAAGTGAAAATTTACAGGGTGGTTTAAATTAGATTTGGACTTCAAAAATGGCTTGCATAAATAACAGTTTTGTTTTTTTCTTTCAACAGAGGTTGCAGAACTTGAAGCTAATTTACCTTGTAAGTATAGCATTTAATGGTATGCATTTTAAGGGGAAAAGGACCATTGAACTGAATGTTTCGACTGGAGTATGAACGCTACTGATATTTATTAACTGTAGGGAAAGCTGTGCAAAACTTTTGCCACTCAGGCTTGGACAGTTTTTCTTTGTTGCTCCCTCTTAAGGGGTTGTGGAGAGGTGGATCCCTTATTAGTGTCCTTTGGAAGCAGTAGTGATCATTTGCCTCTAGAATTTTATTGGTTGTGGAGTGGGAGCTTCCCTCTCAT
Organism: Aramus guarauna; assembly: GCA_013400195.1. Lineage (NCBI taxonomy): Eukaryota > Metazoa > Chordata > Aves > Gruiformes > Aramidae > Aramus > Aramus guarauna. The sequence goes on along the minus strand of VXBL01008561.1, from coordinate 103,399 downwards.
GAACCACCCAAAAGGTACCTGGAGCTGAGGAGTGCATTTACTGCCTGAGTCCTGGTTTTTCTCCATTCTTTAATTTTTAAAACAGTAGATGCTGTTGTAGGGGCAGAGCAAATAGCTCAGTTCTCCAGCAATGTATTGGGTCAACCTAGTGTTTTTTCACTTCACATGCAAGCTGTAACCTGATGTATTTGTTAATAGTGAAAATACTAATGGAAAAATTGGGGTTTTAAAAAATAATCCATATTCCTTTAAAAAAAGGCAAAATAATATGTGTTTTGCCCTGGAATCTGTCTTGTATGTTATGCTAAAAGCTGAAGATATAAATGGACACTTTAAAATAGGCTTTTAAGAGCACAGGGTAAGTGGCTTGTTGCTTCTAAAGCTGAGGACAGATAGTTAAAAATCAAATCCATGTTTTCTGCTCTTTAGCTTTAGAAAGCTTTGTTCTGTAATGGACAGCAGAACACAAAGCCCTTTTATAAAGGGGAGTGAAGTTCCTACTGCTCTGTATTTGTTGCGGAGGGTGGGTGTTGACAGTGAAGCTGAGTTGTTGCTGAGCTCCCTTTCCCTTCAAGCATTGACCAGAACAGCATCATTCTGCCATGGGTTCTTGGAATGCACACAAGCACAACAAGTTATCACCTACTAAGCTCAGAGGTAGATTCAGAGTCCATCGCTTGCTCCACAGAACTTCCTGTGGTGCACGTTCCTGTTTCGGAGTAATCTATGATCTTTTCGCTGCGGGGAAAGAAGCAGGAGCTGGTTGCAGCAGACTGAGAGTATATGTGCATGTTATTACCATGCTGTGCATTCACACTATCTTGTCCATATGCTTATCTAACAAAGAAAAGCAGTGAATATTCTCTGATTACGCTGTCAGGTAGCTTGTGATGTTTCTGGCCTCTTTCCATCTAAGGGAAGCTTTGACCGTATTTTTTCCTTGCCAGGTTAAATTTCTAAGTGCCACTTCTGAGTGCTGCCCTCTGATGGGCATCTTTGGTTTGCTAATGATTTTAAATCCAGATCAATGCTCAGATCTCAAATCAATCTTTTCAGTGTGCAGACTGCCTGATGGGAGGAATTACAAGGGGAAAATACACAGAATAGAAGCAGCAAAAAAGGAGGGCAAGAAGAGACATTATTTAACTCTTCCTTTCTGTATGCTCTCCTTTCCTAAAGGCAATCAGAGATTTTAAACAGAGTAATTTTAACTTTTTTTTTCTAGTCTCTTCTATAGGATAACCAACAGCTGAGAAATGTGTATCAGGGTTTGTGGTCACTACAATGCAAATGCATTACTAGGGTTTCTGTACAGTTCTAGTTATTTTTTTCAGGCAAATAGGGTCTGTATCTCTGATACTCTCTAGCTACTTGACTTCGGAAGAAGAACAGCCAGCTTGATGGATTAACAAGCGAAAGGCTGCGTAATGTGGATGATAATGTATCCATGGATATAGGCATCTCTAGTGCCAGTTTGTCAGCTTGTTGCTGCCATAGTCAAGAAAGGCCAGTTTTGTGCATGGGAGGGCAACTTAGTTTGTCATCAAATGTGAACAACAGGCTGTTATCCTGTGAACTTGCATCTGTTGTACTGAAACCACTGACTAGTTTCATCAGATTGTTTTATCTTTTACGCTTGTTTTTAATTTTCATTATTCTCCTGACATTCATCTAGTCTGAGAATAGGGCTACAGTGTTTGGTTTGTAAGGATGCTCCATAACCCTTGCTGTTAATGTGTGTAATTGGTTATGCAGAGGAAACTTGTTCACTATGACAGCTGAATGGAGACTTCACTGGCTTTTGGATGAGGCTTTCAGTAAAGCTTGTATCTCATTATGTCTTATGGGTTTAGATGATCCTTCGTTGGCATAGGGCTGTGGTGGCATGACTTTTTGCAGATTGCAGTGTGTGATCAAATGTCAAATACACATGTTACTATTAAAGAACTTGTAAGGAAGAGATGCTCATTATGTATGCTGTCATTTTAACGTGGTGCTAGTATATATACAAAAGACTAAATCCTTTGGCATAATCTTTGAGACAGCATGGTTTACTGAAAGGAAATAAGCTTCTTCGTCACAGCTCAAAGAAATGAAGTGCCATTACTACAGGTGACCTGTGACTGTATAGGGAAGAGGTGCTTAGAGACAAAGTGTAGGAGGGAATCACTTGACTGGAAGGTAGGGATTAATCAGAGGGGGAATTTGGAGAGTATGAAAGATGATACACTTGCTTTCCAAACAGTGGAAAAACAATTGTGTGATGTAAATTACCCTTTTGCTTCACAGGTACATGTAAAGTGAATTTTCCTGACCCAAACAAGCTTCATTACTTTCAGCTAACTGTAATCCCAGGTAAGTTGGTTTTTTTCAGCATGTTACTTTTGTGTTGCTGTTCAGGAAGTGTAATTGCAAGAGTTTGCTCAAGAATCCAGTAAATTTCATACTCAAAGACTGGCTGTAATACAGTGATTATTTTATAGATGGAATGGAGAAACTGGGCTGGATTTACAGAACTAGATTCCAATAAAAATGCCATCAAAATTGAGTAGGTTAAGGAAGTATTCAGGTCTTGTTTGGTCACTTTGATTGAAAACTTCTCTCTCAGCCAATTTCAAACCATCTTGGTTTTGCTGAGAATCTTGGACTATTTGTAGAGAAATTATTGTATTACAGCCCTGCCATGTTGCAGATTCATTCTTTTCTTCTAATTGCTTGGTTCTGTAGAGTTGAAAAGGTAGATTACAGATACAACACTGCTGGAAAACTTCAAATCCATGCATGTCTGAAGGTCCCTAATAAGTAGGAATCTCCTAGTCTTTGAATATTCAAGTATGTGGGAGTTAGATCTTTTATTATTAATACAACTTAAGTATACTGCAAAACTTCTGCTGGCATGCTCTTCAGTAGAAGCAAAAGCTCAGGACTACATTTTTGGAATTTATCATTCCTATATAAATTTCTTAATAGCCATCTGAAATTATAGACTTTGCTCACATGGCTGTCCATTTTAGAAGAGAAATTTGTCGTTTATGGATGAATTTGCATGGAAGATTATTTAAACTTGACATGCACTTATTTTTGCTGTGCTTTACCTTTGAGACTCTGTGCAACTATTTAGATGAGAACATTGATGTTCAGTGTACTGAATTGAGTTAGATGTTCTGGGATAGGTATCTCCCTGCCAACTAATTTTTGTAGATGCATGTTTTCTGTAGATGCTTAATGACAACAGAATTCCGATGCAGTATGGCAGTCATAGTGATGTCTTACTATAGAAGTAATGGTGATAGGCATGCTTCTGATAATCCAGTATCTTCAAGTCAAACAGGCGCTAGATGTCACTGTTGGTGCTTATTAGCCAAAATCAACTAGTGTTTCTTGGCTGTAGAAATCTTGGGTGGTCTTTGTTAACATGTCCATTCATGTGTCTCCTTTTTATGATGGAAAAATGAGTGAGACTGCCCTGGTCGGTGTAATAAAAAATAAATGCAAGTGTTATTATAGAACTTTTAACTTTTTAATCTGTGTAGGAGATGTATTTATGTTTACTTGGTGAGTGTTAGTCTGCTTGCACCAGATGTCCTTCAGTCTGCTGCTTATATTTTGGAAATGAGTTGACTTCAAGATCATCACTGTGCAAGTTAGCGATGTCTTGAATGTGAAGCAATCATAGCTTCTTCATACTAATTCAAAGGTGTCTAAATATGTAGTCATTTTTTGTCTGTTAACTGCTGTGCAGCAAGATGTTGCAGTCAGAAGACAGTTGTTGAGTGCAGGGCATGGTTTTTGTGCTTGCTTGGTTGCTGAAATGATCTTGGGAAGGAGATGATCTTAATTAACATTTTGTTATTCTAAATATAGCTGCACAGCTGAAGTCTCTGCAGTTGCAGTCTGACCGAAGTAAACATCTATTTTCAGCTGTGCATAATTCAGGTGCAGAATCTTGTGATCAGCTACAGCTTAGCACAGCTCTCTAAAGGCAGAACATAACACATACCAAGAAAAGCTTGTAGCTTTCTGGTTCTCGTCATTATTGATGTTTTTCATTAGAACATGCTAAATTTTAGTTATCTCTGGGATAGCAGAGAGGCAGCTGAGTGGCTGTCGTAGAATTTTTCTGGCTCAAATAGACCTGAATCTTTTTCTTGAGGCAACTATTCTTGGTGTCTAAACAATGTTGCATGAACCTTGACGGTCAGGAGGAGGAGCCAGTTTTCTTCCTCCTGCCTGGAACTGTCTCTGGCATTGAGGAGCTGAGTTACTTCTAAAAATCCTGCTCATATATCTGGCTCTTCAGGGAACGATTTGCAAATATCTCTGCAGCTTTCCAGTTGTGGAGCAGGAGCTGGGCTCAGTGCAGCTGTGAGTGCCAGTGAACATCTAATGCTGCCTTGCATTTCCCTCTGTTAGGACTTGTGTAGTAAGTGTGTATAGTAAGCCAGGGTTGGTAGTCTGCACAGCAAAGAGGCTCTTGCTGGCTTGCTGCTTAGGGTTCTCAGTTTGCTTATCTGCAGTTACAGAGATTGCACTGTCCTATGACAGATCAGTTAAAGGGATGCTAATTATTTCATAGTCATATTTAATGTTTATATTCTCGTATTCTGATTCACGTTAGAGCTTGAATGGAAATGTCTTTTGTGGTCAGTGTTCTAGCCTTACATTATTGACAAAGCCTGTTCTCGGGTGCTTTGTTTTATGCAGTCATTTTGAATGTGGCTGGTGGTGAAAGGACAGTGAAAGAAGCTTCTTTAGGTTCTCACGAAAAGACTAATTTGAATAAAAAATATACTTTACCAGCAAGCAGAAATACTTTCATCTCCCTTGCTCTGCACTTCTCAAAGTAACCTTTCTTAGTAAATATTTAATGTCACAAAATTATTCTGGTGACAGTGAGTTTTAAAGTAAAATGAATTTGTAGAATATCTTGATGAGGATGACTGCTTATTTCACATAAAAAGTTGTCCTCAAGAAATTCCACTTCCTTTGTTACAGCTTTCTGCAGTGCACCATGAGTGGATAGGAGTAGTACATGCTAGAAAACGGATAAGACACAGATTTTACTGCCACAATGGACAAACTGTGTGTTCCCAAGGCAGATACTGCTGGCTTTCTTTGCTGTCTGAAGCTTCTTTTTCCTTCTGTCATCTGAAACAATTGTTCTGTCATTGAAAAATGCCCTTATGCCACCACTTGCGTCTATTCTAATTTTTGTGCCAGTACCTTATTGGATCAAAGGCTAGGAAAAATAAGGAGATAGATGCTTATAATGCGGGCAAAGTCCTGCTTGCTGCACTGATATTTGGAGCACAAAATTGGAAGCTGGGGCTAGAACATGATAATGACCTGGAAAATAAAGAAGCTGAGTTTAGGTAGCTTGCACATGAAGAAAACTGGAGAAATATGTAGAGTTAAGGCAGTTTTCCTGCAGTTCCCAGGGTAGTTTGGGGTTAGTGTGATTATTTTAAGAGTCCTGTTCTTCAGGGAATTAATAAAGAGCCTGTTTTCTGTTTTGCATGCCATAAAATGACAAATGTTGGTGAGCGTGACTGAGCATTTCAGCAGTGCTGATTCAAGGAGCTACTATCAAAAGCATATCCTTTGTGGCCCGTCCTAATTATCCTGCATTTTCTTTTAAAGCGATAAAATAGTTTGGTATTTTCACAGCACTTTTAGCCATCAAAACACAAATGCAAGCTAATCTTAGAGTTAGGTTGTTAATAGTGAAACCGGAGACTATAGTAGGAGGGATGCTTGCTCTTTTAATACAGCTTGAAGACACAAATTCAGTAGGAGTAAAACTGGAGCTCAGACATATTCCCTTTTTGCAAAAGTCTCATCAGTGGCCTGCTTCTGAAATTACATGCCAAAGCTATTTTATTTGACTGTTTTATTTATAGCACTTTCCTTACTATTAACTTTGCCAGAACTTCAGTTTTTTCCACCACTGTTACATGCCTAAAAAAAATGAAGGTCTTTGTCCTAGTCTGTATGGGTGTTATGGGACACAGGGAAGGCAACTACCATGTGGGAGAACCTATTTACTTGCTTGAGGTGCCATACGATGACTTCATCATGAAGGCTTATCTTGTTAGTGCATTGCAAGTTTTCTGGCTGGGTACCGAGGCTTTCCAGAGATAGGAATTTTTCACTATAAGTTTGAGGGATTGATAATGAGTAGCATGCTTTATAGTTGTTTAGTGAAAAGATTTATAAAGATGCAAGGAGAATTGTAAAAAAAAAAAGAAAAAAAAAAAGTGAGGGGAGATGCTTTACTCTTCTGATCTGGTAAATATGTCCTTGCTTATTTTATAACAGAACCAGTAGGGTACCCAGTGCACTTTTTGGTTACTGCTAGCATGGACTGATGCAAAGCTAAACCTGAAATATAAAATGAGAAGTTGTAATGCAAGACAGTGAGTATTGAGGGAAGCAATCATGTAAGTACGTGGAAGTGACTTGCAGTGTAAGGTAGAATATCTAAAGTACTCTAAGACTTCTAGAGATTGCCCAACCTTATAGAGAACACAGAAAAGCAAATAAAAGAATATGGAACTAATACATGAGGAATCTCTTAGGGCCTGTGGAGATGTTAATATGTGGTTAGAAAGTGCTTGAGCTAATCTAAAATGTTTTTTTGCAGAGAAAAAGGAGTGTTCTTTCACTCCCAGGTCCTGCTGCTACTTCTGCTGACACTGGTGATAATTTAACCTCTCTGCAGGAACTGTGCTGCTCTTGCAGCGATGGTTTTATACAGTGAGAGGTTCAGCTGGGCTTGTCCCCTCCAGCTGAACTTGCCTTGTCCGATTTCATCCCGCATGTGGACACTGGGAGTTTCTTCTGTGGCTGGGTGGAAGTGGAGCTATCCTGAGCTACGTCAGTGTGGTGGGGAAAAGCAGAGAAAATGTAGAACAACTGTTCAGCTTTTTCCCCCCTACACCATGCATCTCTTGAACAAGGTCAGAGTGAGTGATCTTGGAGTCAAGGACCTACTTTAATGTTCCTGTATGGTGCAGGGGCTGTAGGCCTAGTGTTTTCAGTGTGTGGAGGGACATGGAGCGTGCCTTTTCTCTTGCTGCTTGACTGGCAAGAATCTGACAGTGTTTGGCAAGCTCTCCTCCTTTGGAGCTGTTCTTCAATGTTTCTTTTGGACAATTGTGTTACAGTGAAGATTCATTAAATCTGAGGATTTTCTTTGACATAAGGCACACGTACATACATCCGTCAACAGGCATCTATTCTGTGATGGAATGTGATGAGCTGCTACAGACTTTGCTCCAAGTCCACAAAATCAAGGACCTATTGAAATTAAGCCAAGGAAAATAACTTTCTGCTGCCGGACTTCCTGCGTGACCTTAACAGCAGTGATGGTTCTCCTTTACCTTGCTGTATGTCAGCAGGCTTCTCTCTGTGCACACACATGTGTTTCATGTGATTGCTTGTACTAGGAAGGGATAGCTTGATAAGTGCTTATTAGCTAATGGGCAGTGAGGAAGTCTGTGGAAGGCTTTGAGATGTGTGGCTTGCACTGTAACAAATGCTGAATTCCTGTATGGTGTTGCTTGTTTGTTTTAATATAGTCACTGAAAGACCTGAGTTTAAGACTGTGGCTTTTACAAGGAGCGGCATGACACTTGGAAATAGTGAGGATGCACATTATAATGTGTTAGATGGCAAATAAAGTGTGGTTAGTTGTGTCCTGTATGGTAACTCATTGGTGCTTGAGCTGTTTGAACTCCCCAGGGGATATTGGACCATTTTCCTAATTATTCCTTCCTGGAACAGTCAGAGTCTTGCTTTGAGTGTTTTGCACATTTGACAGGGAGCAGTTTCATTAAAGGGATATTGGTATAACTCACCTTTTCCATCTCATTCTTTAGAAATGTCTCGCTTTACTGATTTTTATCTCTGTATATTTGAAGACAAAAGATGAATGCTTTAATCTTGCTTTTTTTCCATAAAAATCAGTGCATGTGCATTTACTTTCTGGTAAAGCATAGTGTGCCTGAGAAGACTGCTTAATAAATCAAACGCGCTTCAAAACTGAATTGGAGTGGAAGTGGAGAATGTATTTGAAAAGCGTATGTTCTGGACAGGTTATTAAAGTGAGATTGGCAGTGGCTAAGGCTTGCAGTGATGTGCTGCACAGTTCAATGGGGAGGCAGCTGTAAACATTTCTGCGTGCAGTGGGGAAGACCAGCCACGTTCTGTTTTCATGCTCTGCGCCTATGCTGCTGTTGCAGTCCAAAATTTCTGATGCTGTTCACGTGCTGAACCTGTCAGTGGTCTATACAAAGACTCCTTGGAGCAACCATGATGTGCTTTCCAGCAACTCTTTCACTGTTCTGCAGGCATAGGCCTCTTGGACTGGTATGCTGGGTGTAGTGTGCAGTTGAGTCTCATCTTTTGGCAGCATCAGCTTTTACTGGCTCAGTTCCCTCTACAACTGAGGGTTTGTGTTAAATAAACAGGGTGATGCCCTTGCCTCTTCAGTAAGGCAGCTGATAAGAGATTGCAGAGGAGGGTAGGAGCTGACTGCTCTCTTGATTACAGCATTTAGTGTGGAAGCTACATGCTCATGCTGACAGTGGTGAGATTGTAGTTTGGAGTGAACCGTGAGCAGGTGGATGTGGTGCATTGGTTGGCAGGAGAAAACAGAAGGTCTTGCTAGATCTGAGTAGTGACTGGGAAGGTGGTAGATCCAGAAGGCACCATCCTGAAAGAGGATTTTGATGAGATATAATAGAGGAGCTAAGACTTTTTTGTGTTTTGGAACAAGCTAGATAATGAGAAAACTTTTTAAATCTTTCTGTAAGCTATGGATTGCTTTACAGACCTTTGCTTTGCAATGTTGGTTTTGAAAATAATGTTACAAAAATACTGTCATACAACAATAACAGACTTCCTGACCCTCAAACCTTCACCAGGGCTGTATCAGGTGATACAGAGAGCTAGAGTACTCAAGGTGGTTTTAAGTCTGAGCATTCCTCAGGAGTCCCAAAAGCCCACTGTGTACCCACTGGTACCTGTCTGTTGCACTTTGTGAATGAGAGTTTGATAATGGCTATGTCAGATGACACATTTCAGATCACTTGGAAGCATTTCACCTTCCAAGCACATCCATCTCAAGAGCTACAGGCTGACTATTATCCTCTTGTATTATCTTTGGTTAAATGCAACTAGATATTTTCAGACTTCATATTTTAAAATTTAGCTGTTTTAATAATTCAGTATTGAATGTGAGGTTGACAGAGGCGGCAGATTTTCTGAACTGATATATCATCTGAAGATAATTACTATAAGAGCTAACTTGCTCTTTTATTGTAGTACACTCTGAAGCATGGCCTTGCACACCACTATTCACATTATGATATGTCATTGCTAGCACAAGTCTGGGAAGATGTGCTAAATCCTGGAGCGGGCTTTAGCATGCATTAGCAAGTGAGGTATGTGTCCAGCTCATTCCAATGGTCGGTGTTGTGGTACTGCATGCCATATGGCTGCAGTGTGGCAGAATTTTGTTTACACAGACATGAGAAATTTATTCAAAGGTTCATCTAGCTGGGTGTTGCCTGGAACTCTGGTCAGGAAGGTGTTTTTTCCAGGATCGCTTTGGGACTGTTTACTCTGCTGACTTAATTTCTGCTGGAAAGGTTTTGGGAGTGAGGGAAAACGCTATGTGCACACTCTCTTTGGTCTAGGATGCAGCTAGCATTACGGTGTAACTAGCTTAAGTATTTGATAACCCTGTGCTGTTGTTTTAATCTTTCTAATAACAGATATCTTGTATTATATGGTATCTGTTATTTTATCTTATTTAACTATTTTGTTGGTTTTTTTTTTTCCTTTGCTAGATGAGGGCTATTACCAAGGTGGAAAGTTTCAGTTTGAAATTGAAGTTCCTGATGCCTACAATATGGTGGTGAGTATTTGTCATTCATCTAGTAGTTATCACTTTAGATTTCCTTTCTGGGTAATAAGACTTCAGCCGGAACTTGGCATTGAAATGAAGAAAGGATCTTCTATTACTAAAATATCATGAGTTTGTAGAAAAACTTTAGTTTCCTGGAGTTTTTGGAGATCTGAACTCCTGCTCCAAGTTGGGGTAGTGTTAAAAGTGGGATTTGGTTGCTCAAGGCCTTGGCCAGTTGGCATATCAAAATTTCTTAGGATGGAGATTCCACTGCCTCTCTGGGCCTCTGTTCTAATGTTTAATCACCTTTGTTGTGAATTATTTTCCTATATCAGGTCAGAACCTCCCTCTTTACAGCTTGTCGTCTGCCTCTTGCTTTATCACTGTGCACCTCTAAGAACCTGACTCCAACTCCTCTGTACCCTCCCATTAGGCAACTGTGGACAGTAATAGGGTCCCCACCTTCAGCCTTCTCTTCTCCAGGCTGAACAAATCTAGATCCCTCAACTTTCCTTGTACTGTGTGTGCTCTGGTCTCATCACCATCTCGGTGGTTGTCCACTGGGGTCCCTCCAGTTCGTCATTATATCTGCTACTGGGGAGTTCAAAAGGGGACACAATAATTCCAGATACAATGTCATGAATCCCAGGGAGTGGGAATAATAATTTTTCTGGTTATTCTCTTGCAGCCCAGTTTTTGCAACCAGACAGGCTTGAGGCTTTTACTGCCTCAATGATATTATTCCTTAAAGGAAAAGAGAGTATTTGCAGATGGGTCAGACCTGTGGGTCTCCCTTCTGGCTGAGGTTCCACTCTCATCTTTTCTCTCCTGTTAGTTATTCGTGAGACCTGCACTTAATGGTTATTCTCACAAAAGAGATACATCTAAAGAGTGAAATAGATGAACAGAAAGGAAAAAAAATTCTTTTTGTTTCTCTGGGGTCTTCAAACTGGTGCTTATAGTTGTGATATTGGACTTAGGTGCTTAATCCCTTTTGAGGGCATGCAGCGGAGGATGTGGAAAGCACATATACGGTGACAAGTAGCCTACTTTTGCATGCTCTGCCAGTTCTAGTGCCTGTCTCCCAGACTGTTTAGTTAAGTATCTTAAAAAAAATAAAATAATTTCAATGGTTATTAAGCAAACAACTTTCCAGAGGAACTACAAATGATTGCAATATCTTACAGTAGATAAATAGAAAGCTCCAGACAACTTGGTCTTTTCAAGCATGAGAAATGCTGGTATTTCATTATTGTACTTTACTAAAATTGCAGAACTGTGTAAGGGAGGGGAGATGCAATTACAATAAAAATAACTTCAGACATTGTTTTCAGAGTTCAGCTGTCAAAAGAACAAGATTGACTACAAAAATGGAAACCAGTTGAGGCATGTGTCTGGTTCTCAGGAATTACACCTGCCATTCTGTGTTCTGATAGCTTGATATATAAGGAAACTAGACTCATTTGAGCATTTAAGTTGCAGTATTTGCATTTAGGTATATGAATTGCAGGCTCAAGTAAACCTCATTTCTTTGTTTGAATGGTTTTGATACTTTTACTTGCTTTTATACCTGTTTTCCCCATCATTCTGCTTTCTGTTTTCTTGCTTTTGGTGTTGATAGTTCAGAGCTCTTTCAGAGAGGCTGAAGAATGTATAGGAAAGGATACTAGAGGAATGTTTCCAGGAAGACCTTTGGTTTGTGTGTTCAGATGCAAGAAGACTAAATTCAGCATTTTATATATGTAGTAGTTGCAGTCACAGCACTGTTTATATACAAATGTGAAGGAGGTGCAGTAGTCTGGAATGTACTAGCTTGAATTCCCAGACTCAGCCTGGAGAATGGAGCATTAACACTGCTGGTAGAGTAGAAAGGTTATGTTTCTGAAATTGGAGGAGTTGGGTCTGCATTCCAGAAGATGCCTTCAAGTTTCCTAATATTCCTTTACTTATAGTCTATGAATACATGGGACATGCACTATATTTTATAAAAAGTTCATGCTTGTAGAGAACCATAGCGCTTGTGAAAGATCTGAATTTTCCTCCTCCTTTTTTTTGATAGCTGTGCTCATCTTTCATGGTAACATTGGTCAAGGATTATCTCCTCAAGCTTGCTTTTTTATGTGTTTAGGATCCTCACTGTCTTTTATGATCTACTTCTAAAACACCTACATGTACTAATAGCGTTTGCAGTTGTATGGTTTTGACTGTGCTTTTAAGTTCCCCTTAACCTCACCAGAGAATTTCATACAGGTTTACTAGCTTGTGTGTGGTTACACACGCACTATAAATACAAAGGTGGTCATTTAAAGTTGACTACATACTTGTTCTAGCTTGAATAAATTGTGCCATTGCATACCTGAGAAACATGGCCTTCAGTAAAAAGGGGGAAACTCTGTCACATTCTCTGCTGTCTAATTTTTTAGTCAGCTTCAATAATAGCAGTTTAACCACTGTGGTAATGCTGGGCCCAGGGGAACATATAAAATATATACTCATTTTAATTTCTTAAATTTTTGTTTGAAGTGCTCACCTAAAAAACCCACTGCTGGAGGAAAGTATTTGCTATATATTAATGGAAGAGCTGAATGTTAATTTTGATCTGGGTTTTTGATTCTCAATTTGTATAATTAAAAAAATCTTATGGTTTGTTATGGCTCCCTACTCAGCACTGCCAGAAAATCTACAGCAAATGTTAGAGACTTTTAAATTCTGAGCGTATCTTGTTCAATACAAAAGTAAAAAAGTTTGCCTTTGTGCAATTAAAAAAAAAGGCAATAGGTTAAATGTTGGATTATGGTCAGGTTATTAATGAAAATGTATATGTTCACAAATATTGAGACAATTGTGCTGAGACCATAGTTTGTTTTCTGCCAGGTAGAATAAGACTGAAACAGGTGTTGGCAGTATTTTTAATAGAGCTCTTCAGACCTGCCAGTGTTCTTTCAACCCATAATTAAGGTTGGGATATCACACATCTGTGTCAAGCTCCTTGCAGTAGTGCTGAACACGTTTGTGTTGGGAGTAAAAATACCGGACAAGACTGGCAAGTCATAGCTCTGCTTCAGAGCCTGCATCCTCTTTCTAGCTAATCTTTTTAGCCTGCAGAAAAGAGAACATCTGTTTTTAAAGCTACAAAATGCATGATTTAGAGTATACTTTCTGTAATGGCATCCTTTAATTTCTGTAGCGTACTGTTGCCAAAATCCTGTGTGTTTGCTGCTACCCTGAGGATTTCTTCTTTTTTTGCCCTTCATTGCTCATAAGCAAGCATTCAGCTTCTGCTGTGGGAACAGTGGATGTGTAGAATGGTGATGTAGTGGAACAGTATTAGAATATATAATTGAAGAGGAAAAACTTGAAAGATTGTTTTGTGGACTGCAGCTATGGCATACTACTCTGCCCAGTGAAGCATTGAAGGCTGATTTGGAAAGTAGAGAATCTGAATACAGAGAAGTAACATATCGTTGTGCTTTAGGTGTGATTGAGTAGGATGTGCATCAAGTTTTGGTACCTGGGCTATAAACTTCCTTAGTGTGAAGATTCAGGAGGCTAAAATGTGGGAGGGATGCTTTGTAGCAAGCATTACTGTGAAGTGCTGCCTTTTGCTTGTAGACAGAGCATGCACCTGGTTAGAGTTTAATCAGCCTTCTGTACCATTGAACTGCTGTACTGAGAATTAGAAATGTTTATTATGATTACATGTAAGGCAATAAAATATTATAAGGGTTCTTCCACTGTGTCTGTAATTAACTGAACCTACTTCAGCTACTGGAGATGGGGATAATTTTAGAAGCATCTGAGCTGGAGAACTGGAAAGGGTTCCTATTTTTAATCCGTTATTGGAGGCATGAGCATGGTTCATACGGATTTGTGTTACAGTAATTTGCATCACCCCACTCTGCAGGCTTGTGGGCTGTGTTTCACTCTGTGCTTTACAGAAAGGCTGAAGAGAGGTAAGAGCTTACCATGGGCTTTTCCTAAAGCAGTGTGTTTCCCAAAGTGGGGAACTCTTCCAAGTACTACAGCTAGGCATTGTCATGTTGGCTAGTCCCAATGATTGTGTTCATTGTTGCTGATTTAATACTGTAACTGAGCAATTATAGGTGTTGATTGTGCTGAACCAAGCAGTAATCGAATGAAATGGACCCAATGCTATCTGTGGTCCCCTAGAGTGATCTTTCTCCTGCACTGTTGCTCTGTGAAGGCACACAACACCCCAGAAGTCATGTGCCTGAGTAGTCTTTTGAGTTTGGTTAGTACACTAATGAGTATTTCCTGCTGTTGGCTTAATGTGTTAATATTTACTTTCTCTAGTGTTCTCAGTTAAATTTCTTTCTGCCTGATTAAGGCAGACCTGGGATCTCTATCTTTTTTTCTTTCAGTGAAACTGCTACAGAGAACTCTTAGCATTAAAAGTTAACTCTTAAACTCCCATATTGGAAATGGGGCCAGAATAGGGAATTCTGTTCATCCCTTTTCTGTGGCCTCTGAGTGAACAGTCAGGTGATGCTTCCTGCAGCCCTAGTGAAAGAAATGGAGGTAGTCATGCTCCCAAGGACCAAGCATATAAACATGATCCCGAATGGAAAGACCTCTGCTTTCCAGGGATGGTCAGAGTAAAAAAGACATCCTGAAAGGAGGACTTCATCCCATGTATGCCCCAAAAATGTTTTCCAAAATGAATTTGTGCACCTTGGATCTGTTCCTTCTGTAAGCATCTGATTCAGGCTGGCTGGTTTTGGAGCCTTGGGAAAACCTGGCATTGCGTCTGCAGAATCTTCTGCTATGATCCAAACTCTTTAACAGCCAAGACTTCCTTGGTTTTGTTGTTTTTGGTTTTTTTTTTTTTTTTTTTTTTCATGGCACTGTTTTAGGGGCATGCCATAGATGGAGCCAGTAGGTTTGAGCTTTTGATGTTTTCTGGACTTGATGTACAGTCCATGTTCTGAGTACAAAAAGAAAAAAAAAATATAGTTCATCCTGAGAGTCCTCTTCCCTCTAAAGTTGGAGCTAATCTGTGCAGAAAGGTCCTACAGTGAGAAAAGTAAGGGTATTGATACTTAACTGTTATTTTAGGGCATTAAAAGTCTTTGGAAGGTCAACATTTAATTTTAGCTGTTCTGAATTGCATTTAAAAGTTTCAAATTTTCTTAATTCTTCTGTAAAGATAACTGCTAAAGTTCTAAAAGATGTGTTGGTCTCTACTAGCGTATGAGGGCTTCCTCCTGTCCCAGGCAGAGAGCGTGGGATGTACCTGCTCCACAGCTCAGAACACTTCATATTTCATGATATTTGGGAAGAACAATGGCTGATCCCTGCTTGTGTATCCATATGTACATGAAACTGCCCTTAATATGTTGCATCCTTTCAAATGTACTGTTCTTTATATCCATAGCAGGTGTAGAGTGAAGGAAAGATTTCTTTAATGCTGTAATTTATTATTTACCAGACAACTTGTGCACTTTTTTTCTTTGGTGATGGGATATTGTGTCAGAATAGAAAGCAGTTGGTACTGACAAGGATGTTGCAGAGATCATGAGAAGAAACTTGGAGCAGGGTTAGTTAATTTTTGTAGTGTCTCCTTTTAGAAATACTAAAATCTGTTGGTAAACCTGTCACTTGGCATTTTAAAATATTATTCTTGTTAGGAAACAGGCCGCATGTTCATGAGCTTTTGCATAAAGCAAAGAGGAGTTTGTTAGTGTTTGTGCTTACAAAACCTGCTGGGAATGTTGCTGTCTGTATAGACATCAGAGGAAGCTGTGAAACAGCAAGCAAAACATTTAATGGTGTACACAGGAAACACCTTTAGTGCTAAGTGCTGCTGCCTGACCTATGTCTCTGCAGCAGCTTTTCCCCGAGCACTGCTTTTTTGGTTGACTAGCAGCCTAGAAAGAGGTCAGTCAGATATGGAAGCAAATGTTTAAAAAAAAAAAATGAATAAAATATAATGACCAGGGGGATGCATTGTTATAAAAAACAAACTCCCCTTTTCTGCCTTGAGGTGCAGCTGATGAAATAATGAGTGCTACAAGATGAGGGAGCTGGTGCTTTAAGGAATTGAACCTGATTAGTACAGATCTGGTTTAACACCCATGTAAAACTAAACTGTCTGCCAGCACAGGCCAGGCCTTGTTTGCAGCTCCTGTGGTTCTGACCTATCATGTTGTCAGAGTAGACAGGCTTAAGGACTCTCTGGTTTACAGAAGTGTTTATGACATCAGGTGCCTTAGGCAGCAGTCAAAAGCTGGGAATTTAGCAGCAGAGCTGCTATTAGTCCTTTTTCTGGCCAATGTGTTACTTGTGGAAACAGCAAACAATGGAAAGGGATTTGTTCCTGTCACAAATAAGGGACTTCCATGTACCTCTTTGGTGACCCTGCTTTATACAGGTCTTGGATGGAACTGATGAAATGGGAATTGGTTCATGCTCCATCATACCTCCATATGGGAGTCTTGAGGTGGTGCAAGGAAGTGTGCACACCTTGGGCAGCTCTTGTGTCGAGGCCCACTCCTCTTCCACGTGTCGAGCTGGGTAATCCATTCCATTGAAAGCACAGAGCAGTGTGGCTTTGTTTTCTTTGACTCGCTTCTTCGTACTGTGTACTTAGCTGTGTTTGCTGTTCAGTTTTGGCTGATCTCAAGAAGTTCTTCGAGAACTGGTAGGGGAGAGTGGTAAGAAAAACCTTAAGGCTAGCTTTAGCTCGGTCTCTGGAGTCTGTATTCCTCTTACTGCCTCTTCTGGGGAATTATGTTTTGTAGAAACTATAAAAAGCTGGAGTCGCAGTTCCAGGGCAGTTTTACAAGAATGCTTCGGGACTATCTAGGGTCTAGAGAAAACATTTCAAATAAGCAGAAGTTTGGAACTAATGTTAGGAACCCCATCCCTTCTCTAGTGAAAAGGTGGTGAAGTGAAAGTCTACAGTTTCAGGACATAAAACCATACCTATATTAGTGCACCTGTCCTGTTAGAATGCCAAATTGATCAAGATCTGAAAACTGTTAATTAAGTTCATTTATTGATTAGCACTTCATTATTCTCACCAATGAGACTGAATATAGAGGGGAAAGATTTCTTTAAAATTGCAGCTAATAAATAACAGGACAAACTTGATCTGAAGCTTGTTCTGCATGACTTCTACTAAACTGAAGTCAGTGTGTGCGTAGTTCTCAAATGCTTGCAATGCTTTCTTGGACCATCTGTATGTATTCACCGGTATTTTGAAGTGGACTGAGAATGGATGTGAAAGATTGTTTCCATTATCAAAACTAATGAGATCTTAAAAGAGAAGTGGCTGCTTAGAAATGAAGAAAATCAATCTGTTCACTGTCGTGGCCCCCAACGGAGGTTGGATCTACCTGTGCAACTTCCAGTATCTGAGGCGAAGGATGAGTTTGAGCAATGAAATAAATGGATTTTGTAAGCCTTGTTGTGGAAAGTGTCGCATGCATCACCTGGAGACGGTTGGAGGTATTCAGGTGAAACATCTGGAAGAAATCTTGTGTGGATTTGTTGGTCTAAGGAAGACTTAAAAATTACTTGGAACAAGCTCAAAGGAGAAGTTTTTTGTCTTAAGATAAATTTTATGATAGTGCTGCACTTGTCCTGTCTAACAGAGGAAGGAAGGGAGAGAAAGAAAATCTTTGTCTTATTATTAGGTTTTTTCTAATTTTTAGTGATGAAAAACACTTTGAAAGGATAAAGCAATTCTTTTGTTTCCATGATACAAAAAAATGAGACACCTGTTAATTCATTCAGGCTGTGAGGATTTGGGGATTTTCTTTTTAAAAGATTTCGTTTGTATAAAGCTTACTTTTTTTCTATTGATCGATACATTCCCTGTTTGAAGGTGCATATGGTAGAGATTTACTCTTTTATCTTGATCTACCGGCATGGAATAAATACTGCTGCTTTCCCTTTCTTGAGAACTAGACATAATCTTTCAAAACAACATGAAGGTGTAGCTACTGAAAACTTGTGCTGTTAGCAAACTTCTACCTTCAAAACAAATGTTCTCCTAAGAAACTGTTGAGACTGTTTTCTGCATACCATTTAATTTTTAGTAATGCTGTGATCCAGCACTGGGGCAGTCAGTGTCCCTCTATGAAATGAGTGGAGAAAAGTCAATGTCTATATTATAAATTGCAGATGTACTGTGGTGGTAGTTGTTCTTTTAGTATGGACAGGTATGTAATTGGTAGCTCAGTTCCATGCATATTTTCTTATCTCTTCTCCAAGGAGTATTAGTTAAAAAAATATTTTACTACAAAGATAATTGGGAAGTTGAGAACAAAGCAATGAGACAAAACACATCATGCCGCTATGCAAATACAGCTATTTAAGCTATTTTATCTCTTGACTGAAGACTTCATGGGAAGCAGTGGAGGAAGATAGCTCCACATCTATGGTATGTGATATAATTGAAGTTATGAAAGGTACTGGTCTGTGCTGATGTATTCCAGTACACTTACTATAAGAAATAATCTACGTGATTGAAAGCTGCAAATTGTAATTTGGAGAGCATGGCTGGAATGACGTGCTGTTGCTAAGCTACTGGAATTTTTATGACCCACTCTTTATTTACTTCACAAAACTAGAGCAACTGAGGCTGTATTTTAAGAACCTGTATTTCAAAACCCATTATGGAATTCAGAAATCTGGTGATCTTGCCTGAAAATAAGTTTGGTGGCTTTTTATGTTAGAGCCTTAAGTTCGGATGCGATGCCTCTTGTGATACTTCCCATGCAATTGTGAACAGGAAGGTCTGCGTTTAAAAGAAGCTGTTCTTTTGATGTAGTTATTACCATTGCACCCTCTGCTGTTTTTAACAAACCGCCTGACTTGGATAAGCCTTGGGGAAAACACTTAGTAGTTTTCCAGTTTGAATTGTTGTCTTACTGGTTAAGTGTTAAGAAACTGAATAACATGGAATATTTTCTTTCCCCTGAAGTAGACAGGATAAGAGCATAAATTTTCTTGGCTTTATTTAAAGTTTTCTTTTTCTAAGAAAAAGCTGAATACCAGCACTAATACTTTTGTAAGTATTGTAAGAGTTGAGAGAAGCTAAAAGGGCAGAGAAAGCCAGTGTAACTCCTGTAGGTTTTGTTATTGGTGTCTTTAACATACACACCTACGCTGTGAATATGAAATGTATTTGCCTCTTCAGTTCTGTGACTTGCACCAGTGATACAGTTTTATTTTAAAGGATAACATCATAATTTGTTTTCTCTCCCGGCAGCCTCCAAAGGTAAAATGCTTGACAAGAATCTGGCATCCGAACATTACAGAGACGGGAGAAATCTGCCTAAGGTAGCAGCAGCATTCTGTTTTCTTTAAACCTTGGAGGTTTGTCTGTGTGATAAAACATTGTGTGTCATTTTCATGCCAGTATTTTTTTAACAGATTTTTCAAATCAGTGGCACGTGACCCTTAGGAACTTAGACATCTGCTGAAAGTATTGTTCTTGTCATGCGTTAGAGACCATGTAGAGCCTGGCTTTTCAGGTTCACACTAACATTTTGTTCTACCTAAGGTAAAAAAAAAAGTAACCCCAACCTAAACTAAACTTAATTGTGGGGTTTTTGTCTCCTTCCATAGTTGAATAGTCCTCAGGCCCTGAGAGCGTGAGAGGGCTCAAAGCTTTACTTGTTTTAATGCCTGAATGTGTTAAGTGCTTGAAATGCATCTATATTTCAAAAAGGAAGGAAAAAGTGTTCCTTAAACTTTGACAGTAACGATTCTGTATTTGCCTTTTTTGTTGTAACAATTAATATCCACTATAACGTCCACACATGTGCCAGTTACAACAAAACAGAGTTGCAGGAATGTAAGTCAAAATATGAAGGCCAAAAGCTTTAATTTTCCACAGGGAAGGGCTTTTGTTGTTGAGTGGTTTTGCTTGATGGTAAATGTTACCTCTTCAAAATCAGTTTCTGAAACTTTTCAATTTCAGTGTTTCATCATGAGTACCTGATAATGAAATTGGCCAGAAACCAACATAAGCAGAAGTGGGAAACATGACTGTCATTTTTCAAGTTAATGGGACATAAAAGAAAAAACTAGATGAAGCAGAAGAAAAGAAAATAAATGATTGAAAGGTGTTGTGAAAATCCAAAAGTGTTGTCACCGTGTGTAGCAAATTAGTGCTTAAAAAAAGCTATTTTTTTTCTAGATTTAAAAATAATTTTAATGCTGTGTTCAAGATCCTGGTGAAAATGAGGTTTTCCTAGGGTAATCTGTCACACTCCATAGGCAGGTCAGGCTCAGCTGGTAACTCAAGAGCTGATATTGATGCTTTTAGCCACAGTGGTCTGCTCCATGCTTCCAAGAAGCTCATATCATCAAAGGGTGATAGAAACCAGCCTGGGGAGACTGTAGTGTGTTCCTGATGCTTGATGGTGCTAGACTGCAGCAGGGGTACAGGAGCAAGGGTTAGTGTCCATAGACTTCACTTCGGGGTTGGAGGATTTAAAAGTGGTGGGAAAACATACTGAATCTTCTGAGACTACCTAAAAATCTGGTTCAGTGCCTTCTAGGAGTGTGTTGCATTTTACACAGCTGAATTTGTCACTTGGCAGTAGGAAGACAGATTTAAGGATTGTGTTTTTACAGTTTAAATTCCACCAGAGCTCTTGTGACTTAGTCAACTGGAGAAAGCTTAGACACTTTGAGTCAAATAATGTGAAGTAAAGGAATAAGTGAGCTGTTCAGAACCAGGGAACAAGAAGTGGTAGACACCAAACAATAGCTGAAAGTTTAAGCTCTGATTAGTGCTACATCTTCTGAGGTTAAATAAAGCCTCCTCGCGTTCTTGAGGATATTTCACTGTTTCTTGTCTTTAAATGGTTTTAATTATGAAAGGTGAATGTAGTGTTAGAACATCATAATTCTACTTAATGAAGTAATTTTTAGTATCTGCACTGAAACATCACCTTTATTTGATTGTCAGATGCTTTAACATATCAAACCTTTGAACTGTCTTACCATTTAGATGGAAAAACTAAAATAACTTGGATTGCTTTATACCTGTTACAATGGGTAATGCGCTCTATATATAACACCCTGCAATCAACTTATACAAGTCTATACATTAAAATAGCTTCAGTTTTTAAAAGCAGAAAAAAATTTCTTATCGGTATTTTTCCCAACTGTCTGTACTTAAACGTAACTCACGCTATGGTATGTGTTCATTTGATAATCATCCTTGAAATAAAACATAACAAATGATTAAACTTGTGGTCAAGTGGGCACAAGTTTTGGGCAGGAAAAGTGTGGTTTCTCTGTGCTTTATGGATTGCAGCTACTCTGGACCATATTAATAACGGACCATATTAGTTAGATCTGGATCATACTTGTGGATATTGCCTCCTTTGCGCTTGTAGATAGAAAACATCAAGATACCTAGAGAGAATTTGTTTACCACATATGTTTTTAGAATAGTTTAATCACTCAAATTTCACTGCTTTTCTGCTGTGTGGTGAGGTGGCCAGTGTTGTTGGATGTGTCCTTTTTCTTCAGTAGGTGTTGCTGAGGTTTAGTCACTTCATGATGCAATATTAAAGGCTGCTGAATGGAGAAGTGTTTGAAGACTAATTAATTGTATCCTGTAGTATAGCTCAGTGTTGCAATTTCTCCAGTTATAAAAGCTGATTAAGTTGATTGCTTGTTTCTGCTCCCCAGTGCTCTTTCCACTCTCCTCATCTGTGCCAATGTGGAAACAAAAAAAAAAACCCTTGAGAAGGATTTTCTACACCAATTGTTCCCCTCATCCAGTCTATAGCGTGGCCTCCAGAATGGGTGCACCAGCAGTGCTGGGTTGAACAGGGAGGCGGGCAGCAGGAAGTGAGCAAGAGAATAACCCCTATAATGTGTCCTTGCCAACAGAAGGTTTCTGAGTGGATTTACAGCTTTTAATTCAAACTTACCTTGAATGATACTTCCTGTTGGCAAAAGGAAGGCAGAAGTTTTGTTGGAACTGACATTTTATGTTGATAAATGTGTTCATCTGAGATCTTTACATAAAGCAGATTTTTTCCTGGACTGATCTCCCCATTACAATAATTCTTAGTCACTTAAGCTGTAAATCATGTCAGCTGGACTTTCAGAAAGTTTTAAGCTTGCTAGAGCCTCTTCCCAGTTGAGAAGAGGTTTTTGCAAGGTCTCTTTAAGATGCTGTGTATTTAAAAAGAAATAATTCCTCAAAGCTTTTCTCCATGCAGAAACTACTCACAGAATGAGAAGTTATTTGTGGAAACAAAAGCTGAGCAGCTGGCTGGCCACATCAGTGGCTGTT
Source organism: Aramus guarauna (assembly GCA_013400195.1). Classification (NCBI taxonomy): domain Eukaryota; kingdom Metazoa; phylum Chordata; class Aves; order Gruiformes; family Aramidae; genus Aramus; species Aramus guarauna. The sequence goes on along the minus strand of VXBL01008561.1, from coordinate 81,194 downwards.
TTGGTAACCATAGCTTCAAAAATAGTGATTTTTGTAGTCTTCCCATAGGAACTCAGAAGGATTTGAAATCATGTTCTGGGAGGTCTCCCTAGATAGAAACACCAGATGTTAAGGTGTGTTTATTGGTTCCAGTCCCACAATGACTGATGATATGCTTGGCTTTTCTTATATCGTGCTACAGTTGAAGACAAAGCAAATGGAAAGAGTGTTTTACTGTCCTTCTTCGTTCCTGGTGAAGTTCCCTGCCTGACACACTCCTGCTCGTGCCACAGCACTCACCAGCTTTAGTAATCTGAAATGCTGCAGAAATTGTACAGTTGGTTTACCCCTCTCTTTACTCTTGCAAATTCATTCTCAAACATCACAAGGGAAGCTTCTGAATGTTTAAGTCTAATACTAGAGGAGCTTTCTGCTCATTTGCTTTTGACAGTTTTAGAATAGTCACTTCAAGTGAACAGGTTTTCCTGCCCATCAGGTGTCCTGAAACCCTGGTAGAACAGATGGCCTCTGTGGTGTATCTGGCAGGTGGTCAAAGGCAACCTCTTGAAGTGGGTGAGGAAAAACTAAGTGTGCCATTTGAGAACTTAGTAGCCCATCTCCTCTATGGCAGCGGGACTGGTGGATGACAGATCTTTGAACAGAAGCTAGATGCAGATCCTTGTTCACCCACTAAAGTAGTTCATGATGTTTAGTATATTTCTACTCATTTAGGTGTTCATTCTATTAGTTGTGTGAATGGTTATCTGCTCTCAGAGCATCATGCAGATCTCTGAATAGTCTGGCAGCTATATCTAGGTCATCCCCATGGAGAATGTGAGATGTGGTTTCTCTAGACAGCCTGTGCTGGGAAAAGGTTTTGATTAGGGGCCTAATGATCATTCCCAATCTGTAGGAAGAAAGAGGATGCTGCTCTAAAAATGAATTATATCAGCAAATGAGAAATACGAGGCAAAGTTACTTATCTATCTTCATTGCTTTTCTGCCAGAGCTCTGAGAGGTATGAGTGTCTCCTCTCAAGTCCTGGCTGATCATGTCCCCAGCTGGAGATGTGCCGAGAGAGCTCTGAGGCTTTGAGAAGCTGGAAAGATGTTAATGAGGCTTAGCTGATGTGCTCAGGCACTTTGAGCTCTATCAGTGGATGTTTTTATGCTTTTTTTTGGTGTGCGTTAACTTCTCACTGTTAAGTTCACAGGTATAAGAAGAGGCAAAGGGGAGTACTGTAGCATGATTTCATAAGGAACACAGAAAGCAAGCTAAAAAGTCTGTTAATTGCTCAAAACCTGAAAATCCTGGTTCTTTGCTGTTTAGCAGCATTTTTACTTTAGTAATATGAGCAAAAATCACAGCCACAAGATGCTATTTTTAATGTTCTTGAAATTAGTTTTGGGCTGCACTAGTGGTAATGGCATATTTTATCTTTTTAAAGGCACAGAAATGAGATTAGCAGCACCGTTAAGATGGAATGGTCTTGTCTGTTATGATCATCCTATTCCTAACCTCTCTATGTTGAACAGGGAGTAATGCTAGTCATAGTATATTTCCTTGGATTAAAAACTTGGCACATTCAATAAATAACTATATGGATAGCCTATGTGGTCCAGTCATTTACTGTAATTTAAAAATAAATTAATGCATGCCATCCTGAAAGTTGGTAAAACCTAATAGTTCAAGACTATTTCACTTTAACCCTATCATTTCAGTAGTAGCAGCTGCTGGTGGTGAATTTTTGTGCTTTGCTAGTTTGCTGTGGGAGTGTTCAGTTTTAGATTGCTTCTTAAGAGGAAAATGTGGTTGTGAAATGATGCTTCAAGGAGTTTTCCAAATTCTTTCTTTCTCATTCAGATTATTACTTTTGCTTTCATGAATCTGAGCAAGACTTCAGCTCATATTTCAGTTACGCTCTGGCCCCCTATATTTTTACTTCTTGTAACAGCTGATGTTTTGACCTGAAAGGTCTAGGACTGCCTAACCAACTGAATTACACCTTAATGCTTTCAGCTTGTTAATAAATCAACAGTTTCACTGAACTTAATATGTAGCGTAATATGCAGGTCACATAAAATTCTATAGAATATGTCTTTATATAGGAAAGTCTGTACTGTAATTATTAATATTCACATATGTTAATATTAAAATTCAGGAGTGTGTATTATAGTTTATAAGGAACTTTTTCTTCCTGTAAGCAATCTCTCTTGCCCAAAATAGTGTTCACTTCCAGTTGGGTTTGTATACTTGTTGATTTTGTCTGTAAAGCCTTAAAATACTGTGTGCAATATAGCTCACCAGCTGGAAGAGGACTTTAAGATCCTGCCCCTAGACTTCCCTGTGCTGCGTCCCTGGAGGCGAACCTTCCTGAGCAGACAGACCAAACCTATTTCACTTCCCTATCCCTGCCTCTAAGAAGCTGAAGTCCTTTCACAGAAGAGGGGATGATAATCCTCTTCCTAATTAGATATCCCACCAAAAATATGTTTTGTTTTTTTTTAATTGAATTGTGCCAGATTTGGTGAGAGATGGGTCATTCTGCAAGCCTGTTTCTTTAGCAAAGATGAACATGTTCTAAACTGGAGCACGTGTGTCTGTGCGCTCAGGGAGAAATAAAGGTTCAATGTTGAGACTGTCATGAGGATTTCTGTCATGCTTTGCTTGATGAAAATGATTCAGGTTTTTTGGCAAAGGTTGAGCTCAGTTCGGGAGATCTGTAATGACATTAGAATGTGATTCTAGGAAGACATGCCAATTCTTGTGCTTTAAATTCCCAGTACCTAGATATAGTGCAAGAGGTAATTCTTACATTGCAATTACTTCCTCTAAGTTCTTAATATTTTCTGAGAAGTTTTCTGTCAAAGGTTGTTTAACCAGAAGTTGCACTGTATAATATGTGTGTCTTTTTTCCAGTTTATTGAGAGAACATTCAATTGATGGCACTGGCTGGGCTCCAACTAGAACATTAAAGGTACTATTTCCTTTTAGATACATACATTGAACTAGATAGATCTTTTAAAATACTTTCATGGGCTTGGAAACCAAGACAGATAACATGGCTTGCTCTAGAAACAACTGAGTTTTTTCTTCAATTATTGGTGGCAATACTGAAACAAGTACAGTGCTAACTGATTATAGAAATGTTTGCTAGTTTTAGCATAGCTGTACAAATACTGCTTTGATAAAAGGCTTTTTAGAATGGTGTGACTACAGGTGACCCTGAGAAACCATGCTCGGTAAAATTTCCGGTGGTTGTGCCACTGCGATAGCAGAATGACTTCAGAGGTTGGTTCTGCCACAGCTGGGCAATGTTAACAAATTTGGAGTCATGGTTCTTACATGAAATAGTCTTAGGGAGATTGTCAAAAAGGGTGTGCACTTCAGCGCAGTGACTGCTCTTGTCTTGTTATGGGAAGTCGTTGGTTGTCCGCTTACTGTTACATGAACTTGCTGCCAGAAGTCTTGCAGAGCACTGTGCAATAATCTCCTTTTTGCTTTTACCAGGAACCCTGCCAGAAGTGATCCCTAAAGAACATTAGCTACATTAGGTAGATAAAGGGTACACATGTCAGGTGTTTGTTTCTTTTCAAAAGGCAAATTGAAAATGTGTTTTATCTAATACTTTATTTCCTTTTTGGTACTATGAGATCTGTAACTTTCTTCATCTGTAAAATCTCTTCATGAGCACCTGACTTGCTGGAAAGTGAAGTGGAATCATTGTGTGTGGTTTTTTTGTGGGTTTTCTTAAAAACCCTTTCCCTGTTTTTTTTTCATCAGCTAGTATGATTGTTTTGCCCTTGTGTTTCTGTTCTCATATTAAGTTAAATCAAGACACTGACTGGGTAATTAAGTTAACTGCTTCTGTTCCTGTCCCTGTATTTCATTCCCAGAGAAAGCTTTTGGACTACAAGTTTTAAGTTTCAGCTATTAGAAAATTAGTGCACCAGTATTGCAGCTGGAGAAGAATGTAGATATATTTTTATCTGCTCCCCTAGCTTTGCTCATGGTATTTTTCTTAGAGATTAAAATACTACTGCATGTTAAGACTATGGGTGGGAATAACTGTTGACATTGTGTACTTAATTTCCTATCCTCAGTGATGATGGCAGATGTGTATTAATCTTTTTTCCATTTCATTCTTGTTCAGTTTGCTAATTGCATGTGATTAACTTCATAGATAAAACAACCTGGAATCTCAATTACTAGGAGACTCAAATTATTGAATATTATGAAGTATTTTAGAGTGGCTTTGCCTTCGATAAGTTAGAGGAAATAAACCTCCACAATTCCAGACAAAAAAACCCAGAAACTTTGTCTACATGCGTGGAAACAAAAGATTCAGAAAGAGAAAAGGAGATAGTAAGTACTTTAACTTCAAAAAGAAAAAAATAAAATAGAATCAAGCATCCTCCTTTGATTTTTGTTCCTTTCTCCCATGGACATTGAAGCACTGCTATTGCAACCTCACATTTTATAGCTTTAAAAAACCACCACCCCAAATTATGATGTTTTCATTCCTTTTCGTCTTCAGTCTCCATTTTAAATAAATGTGCAGATTCAGTAAGTGTTTTCTCACTTGTCATGCTGTCACTTGTGATGACACTTCAAATCACATGAAAAAATAAATACCACGTGTTGGCCCTAACTTCCAAGTTGTGCCTCTCTAAAAATGCTGTTGGTACTGTGCCTTGAGTACAAAAGGAGCTTAAAAGAACCTGAGCAGAAATAGCCATTGGGGATGTCGGTAAGCTGTGTGCACTATTCCCCAGTGTTTTTGCTTGGGATACAGATTGTAATTAGGTGGTAACTAGCATCTGGAATGAGTTGTCTTTGTTGAGGATATCTTCATCCATTCCAAGTGCATTCTTTGAAAGGACTAATAAACATGGGAAAAGTGGGTCTTGGTCAGAGCTGGGGTTCCAGATGGCTTCTCCATCAGGTGTTCTTTCAGATCTTTGGCTGTCACCTGTGAAACTTCATGCATGCCTTCCTGTGTGTTTGGAAGCTTGATTAGTGTCCAAATGCTTAGATTGTAGAGACTGCACATGCTTGAGATGGAAAATGCAGAATTGGGCTGGTTTATCTACAGTACAGCCACACAGGCAAACATTAATGCACACAGGCAAATAACCTGTGGTAGGTACGTGTTAGCTGTAGACCACAGAATTACATGAAACTGAGTGGTAGCAAGCAAGAGCTGTGAGATGTGACCTAGGTTACTTTTATCTCCTAACGTGCCACTTGCGCCCACTAATCCAGCTTTCCTGAACCTTTGTTTCCAACACTTGGACACCATGGTTGAGAGAATCCGCTCATCTCCACAAGCGGAATATTGTGTGAATTTGCACAGTAGTGCTACAGATAGTATCTCATCTTGGTCAGTGATGGACTTGAAAGTCGGTATTTCATATTCTGCTCATCAATAATACGAAGGCAGCCTGGTTTTCTGGAGGAATACTACCCAAATTTGTCCAATAAAGCAATTTGAGAATGGGGATGTACTATATTTCTGTGACAAAAATTGGCAGCCATTCTGAGTGCATTAGTAGAACCTTTCAAAGAGATAACACAAAACCTTGAAAGCCACGTGCACAAACAAGTTCTGCTGTGTGCTACTGCATGCATTCATGTTATGTGCTTAACCTTTTAGAAGGCTTAAGTTTTGGGAGTTTTAGATTGTCTCATCGTCTGTAGCCTTGTGGTGGCAGCAGAGCTCTTACATGAAAAATCCTTCAAAACAAACTGCTGTGACCTTTTGAACACTTTCTGTAGTATCAAATGGGTAGAAACTTGAAGAGGCATTTAAATTATGCCTTTTAACTTTCCCCTGTAAAAAATAAATTATCCTCTCTAAATAAATACTCTCTAAAAGTTACCTGATGAAATGTGTTTTAAGTGTAGAGAATTCTTAAGGGGAAAAAAGCTGGCTCAATTTAATTTTGTAGCATTTTCTTGCACTCAGTGTTTTAAAAGTAGAAAAAAGATAATGCTCAGTTAGGATCTGGATGGATCTCATGGATGAGATGACAATCTATATATGTATTTTAATCACTGTTGTTGCAACTGTAAATGTTTTCATTATCCATAGAAACATTCCTGAATCCTAAATTCTTAATTAAATTTCTGGTAACAGTTTGTTTATGAATTGTGTAAGAACTCATGCAATGCTTTCTAACTGATTTTTGTGTAGTCTTTTACTTCTTTATAGCTAGGTGTGAGTTATCAACAGAAGCTTATTTGCCTTTTTGTCTCTGTTATGTTTTGCATCATTTTATTGCATTCTTTACTCTCTAAAACAGAGTATCCATAAAGTCAAGCACTGCTGAAGTTATTTCGAGCCTTTGTTTTTCTCCTGCTTTTAGGTCTGATGATCAAAATTGAAGTTTTTCAGGCTGATAGCAAATAGCTGGTTTTAATTCCATTCTGTTCTCAGATTTTTATGTCACTGAAGATTGCAACTTTTAAATACTTAGTATGAAATATCGCTATTGCTGTTGCTGTGATACCCTGCTCTTCCCTCCATAATTCCAATTTCAAACTCAGAATACTTTAGTAGCTCCTGTTAATCCTCAACGTGCGCTTCCTTGTACTTTATTCACCATGAATATCATCTGCCTAGTTAAGATAGGCCTCCCTAGTATTCATCAGCATTCTCTGAAATGCTTGTTTTCACTTTGCTATAAAATTATCTCGGGTGATTGATTTTAAAAAATAAAGAAGTGGATCTGTGTATTGTGATTGCCTAATTGGTTCTAAAAGTCAAGCTGTTCCTTCTGCAATTATCTCTAACAAACTACAACTGGAAATTCGTGACTGATTTATGGACCATAAAAATAATCAAAACACACTTGTGCAACTTTGGAGGGCTGAGCCTAGTAATGTTAAAACCAGTATTTTAAAAGGTATGATGAATGTTCACAAGGAGTATTTTGTCCTTTTTTTTTTTTGTAAACCTGCTCTGATGGACCTACAGTGTGTTTCAGATGATTAGAGAGCTATTTTCTGTAGGATCTTTCATGTTTACTGGTAAGGTGTATATGCATTTCAGCTCTTCATTGAGATTTTGAAGAGCTGGTTTTTGCCATTTTTGTGTTACTGCAGTTGGGAGAGGCAGGAGCAGGAATGGAAAATGTCAAGATAATCTTAAACTATAGATATGCAGATAGCTTTTTATACCCACCTATAGAAAAACAATATTTTTTCAGGAATTACTTTCTATAAATTCAGATACTAGGTTAAGAAATATCTCTGTTATTAGATAATCTAATCTAAAAGGAATTAAGACTCATTTACAATAAACTACTGCTATTTGGAATTTAGCCTTAAGAGGCTTGCTTATTTAATTAGCATTTAATACTCAATGGGAAAACATGCCCTATTTGTTGTGTTGGTTCTGCTGTTGTCTTCAGGCAGTAAAATTACTTTACAGTTTGTCATTTGCATGACTTCAAATAATCTCTTGGAGAAATTAATCACAGGGTCTTGACATAATTTTTCTAGTTACCTTTGCCTCAACATTTCAGCATAAAACTGAGTAGTTTAAAAGCTTCAGTATAAGCACAAAACTTTCATTCATCATCTTAATGAAAATAGGTGGTCTGCTGTCAAAACTATATATAATTAGTGTAGAGGAGTATTTTAAACAGACAATGACTGTCACTGTCTTCAGGATGAACAGGGAAAAAAGTAAACCTATGTGTTCTGTCTCATTCTCATTAATTCTTGCTGCTAATACTATTTTTTTCTCAGCCAGCATTATGGTAATATTGTTCTGCTATTGATTTATTCAAATCTCATTTTGGAATGGGTCTTTTTACTGTATGTAGAAACATCAAAGTGTGTGCTTTTAAAAGCTGCCTTTCTGGATGGCATATGTTTATCTTCCATATTGGTAAAGTAAGGAGGAGAAAAAGTCATCAAAAGAAGAAACTGGAAGGCTTCATAGCAGTGGCAAAGAGCACAAATGCTGTCTCTTACTGTGCAGGTTCTGGGAAATCAAGTTACTGGGAAATCAAGCATAGGTTAGCAAGAAGATCTTGATCTACTATGAATTTTACATCTATCTCCTGGGATCTTCTTGGTGATGATCACTTAGGTTACAAAACTGAGCACCTGAAAAGGTGGAGACGCCTTTTCTGGTATCCTACAGGAACTGGATGTTGTTCCAGGCAATGTGTCCCTGCCTGCTGCATTGTTGCCCACTTCAGACTTTTTACACAACCTTATTTGTCCTTATGTGGTTTCCAAGTGATGACATGGTGGTGTCTGTCACCTGAGTCTGTTCCCTACCCAAAGCAGTGTTTGGCACACCGGGAGGGAAGGAGAGAAGAGAGGTGGACTTAATTTTGCACCTGCAGCAGCTGTTCCAGAAGAACACCCTGACGGAGCTGATGCTCAGGCACATGGGCTTTCTTTTTCTCTGAGGAGCAAGACATGCAGAATAACTTTCTGGGAGTCCTCACCTCCTCGGCTGTGCTTGGCTGGCTGTAGGTTTTATGAGTAACCTTCTGCCTGAAACACTGTTCAGAGAAGGACTCTGCCTGTTCCCCTCTCAGTATTCCCTCTGGTTTCACACCCAGCTCATCCTCTTTGCAGAGAGCACTTAGAGGTCCAGCTCTGTGTCTTGATCTCATGGAGGCTCCTAGAATGACATAGCTTGATGGCTCTTGCTGCCACTACCTTTACTCTTTTTCCCCTATGTAACAAAGTGAGTAATAAAACAGATTTGCAAGCAAATAGCTTTAGGGAAAAGCCACCAGAGCAGCAGAGAGCTATACCTGTAGCTTAACAGAAACGGGCAAGTGCAAGTGTTTAGTCTTATCCTTTATTCTCTGTAGACTTACTCTTTATTTGTTGAAAAGATGTGAGGTGAGCACTGTGTGTCTTGATCAAAGGAATCTGTGAAGGAAAGAAAAGTAAGCATGTTGGCTGTTGCACGTCCCGAAGATATGGGCACTGATCTGCTGCAAACTACTCTGTTGCAAATAATGTGGACCCCTTCAAAGCTATGTTCTGTTAGTGTCAGCACAGCAGGAGCAGAACCCCCAGTGCTGCTGCACAGAGCACTGCTGCTGAAGAAAGCAAAACTGTTCACTCATATGTGCACATGTACGTATATATAATCTTTCTAACGATTCTATGGGAAGCCTTACTCCCTGGCACTTAGGAAATGCAAGGGGGTTGCTGATGCGAGCTGGGATGAGGAGCAGGCTGACAAGGTGTTCCTGGGTGTGTCCTTGAAGTCATTTTGTGCAGGACAGGAGGAGTATGCTTAAAGTATCCTCTTCAAATTCTCCTGTGTGATAATCCCAAGGTGTGGATAACTAATGAGCTAAGAGCTTTATCGTGTGCTCCCAACTAAAATGTTTCAGATCCTCTGTAATGAAGTGGGTTCGTGTGTAAACCCTTTCCAACCTGCAGGTGTCCTGAGGCTTGAGAGCAGAGGCTTCCTCTTTCATCTGCTGTAATGATGTCCTGTGGTTCTCCTGATCCTTCCTGGCAATTAGTTGATCAGTTGCTGCCTGATTCTGCCACTGGATCCTGGTGCCCGAGAAGCTTTGGACCTTCTTGCAACACATGCTTACAGTGTCCCTTCCTTGGGGCCTAAGCTGCACACCTCCTTGTATTTCCTGGGATACTGAACAGGATATCAGTGTTGCAGAAGACAACTCAAGGGAAGCAGTGAAATACAAGGGGAGAAATATAGAAGAAACATCAATTCAGGGACTGGCAGCAGAAGGTGGAGGCAGGTACAGAAAACACAGGTTCTGAAGTAATAAAGGGGTAGATGAGGAAGAACAAAAGAGTTGCAACCATTTGAGGGCTGTTAGTTGTCAGCAAATGTGAAAGGACGTGCACCACTTGTCTCTTTCCATAATGTAAGAAATACTTCAGGGTGTTGAGGAGCTGAGAGTCTCCCTTTTGGTGTGGTTTAGAAAGTGGTGTCCGCTTTGATCTTGATCTTTAAGTCCCTGCCTGGTGCTGGAGCCCACAGGGTGTGCATCTGCAGCAGGATGTCTGGCCAGACTTTATCCAGAAGGTTATTTTGCACATACCAGAACTGCTCTAACCCCACGGACTGTGGGGACAGATGGAGGTTCCGCTTCGAGATGGCACTGCCGCTCTGAACCGGCAACCAACCTGCCCTTTGGCATCCCAGTTGCTAAGCTGGGGCAGCTCTCATGAGGGCTGGGCCATCCTTCATGGCTCCCATGGGGACTGGGGGGAGCCTGTGCGTGTTCTGCAAAAACCAAGTGAGGGAGGTTTAGTTGTCACAGTCAAAGGGGTTTCTGATTGTCCTTGTTGGTGACAATTTAGATTGGTATTTGTAGCTGTTGCAAAAGGCTTGGCTTTAACACAAGGTACCTTTCAATGGTTCAAGTCTCCCTCTGTAAAGCAAGTCATCTAAAGAAAAGTGCAGTGCAAAAGATTTATATTTCTTCAATAATTTGCTCTCCAAAGTGCTTAAAATGTCCATTGTTAACTCCTTTCATTTCTTTCTTTCTTCTCCACCTCTAAAAATTGAATAAGCAGCAGACAAAAAACTTCAGACCTAGTATTTGGTAAAGAGAAGTTATAAGCCACTGAATACAATCTTCTAGGTAGATCTGACATTATTCTGTTTTTCTTAAAATAAGCTTCAGGAAGTTTTTCTGCAGTGCTACATTGTGTTGTATTTTGATTTTATAAATTGGCTTTACCAGTCTTATAAGGAGTGATTTTTATTCCCCCCACATACGTGCCTAGTCTGGTGAAAATACCTTCACAAATCAATGTCTTGTACAAACCTTTGCTTCATAAAAGATTTGCAAAAACTTTCTTTTTCTCTCTTTAATGGCTTCTGGCAAAGCTAAATCTTTGGTTTAAATACAGTAGCTGTTACTACTGATTCAGTAAAACAGTGCAGTGCATTAGTAAGTCTAATTAAACCATGCTTGTTTTCCCCAAATTGTTGATTTCTGAATATGCAATTTGTGTCAACTTTAATCAGTTGAGTAAGACTGGTCTCCGGAGGGCGATCGCTTTAGTGTTCGTAATCACTGTAGTGTAGTTCATTAAGAAGCTATCACAGAATTCCCCTGGGAACAATTTATAAAAGATTATCTGTTTGCTCTGAAGTAACCTTGCGGACAAATGTCAAGGAGTCAGTAACAAAAGTAAGGGATTTTAGATGAGTGCTCCTGCATACTTGGCAATTCACAACTGTCTTGGTCTGGGAGAGGAACAGACTATAATTGTTCCTGTTTTTTTCTTCTCTAGTATATTTGAGCACAGAATAAATCGTTTTCCAGCCTTCCTCCTTTTTTTTGTGTTTGCTAACTGGAGCAGTTCATGCCATTTAAATTACCCAAAGCCCTCTAAGTAAGCTACTGTTGTTGTGTTTGGGTGGGAAGCATGAGCTGGGATTGCAGGCATATGAGAATTGAGATGGCCTTTGTGGTTGATTAAAAAAAGCTGATGTTCTCTTCGTTGCCTTATTCCAGGTGGAAACCGTGTTTTACCTGCTAGAGGAATTTTGTGTGAACTTGTAGCAAGATTATATGCAAGATGTGAGAGGCGCAGGACAGGGAGAGGAAACGTAAAGGAACATTTTATTTGGGAGAGGACTATTTAGGAGGGAAGTGGGTTTTTTTAGTAAGCTAAGAAGTGCCTACCATCTCTGGCATGAAAACCCCTTGGACCAGTGGTAAGTTTTGTGCAGTCAGTTCCATTGTAGCGACTGCAAGCAAGTTGTTAGTCTATGGGCAGAAATCAGCAGTGTTTGAGGAGGCAGAAGTCGTCTAGCAGGGCCTTGAAGATGGGGCTGGGTAGGATGAAGGACCCTTCATTTTCTAGGCTGCAGTAAAGAGAGAAAGAAGATGGGCTTGTTTGTAAGAGGCGATGGAAGTGCAAACCCACCCCGAGCTGGTGCACAGGCAGAGAGGACAGCAGAGAGCTGCCTCAGGAGACAGCCCTGCAGAGGCCTGACTTTCAGCATGCTGAGGTTTTGGGTGTAATTTCAAGCCCTTTTCCAAATGGTGATGTACAAAGCTTGGCACTTGTTTTTTGAGTTAGTGCTTCAGTTAAAAAAAACAAACAAAAAATTCCTTCAGACATCTGCTTGTACGAATGACTGCTGTTCCTTTTGCTGATCTGAATGGGTTAAATTGTTTGTATATAAAAAAATGGTTTAGCAATGAGCTTTAATTTAATCAGTCTATTAGATCAGAAAGGCTCCTTGGATCTCTAAAGAAATTTCTTTGATTGGAAGTTCATTAGTTGCTTTGTCTGGCTTGTTCTCTGCTTAAATGAATGTAGTATATCTACTTTGCCTGTTAAAGGAAAATCTTAATTTACAATTTATGTGTTTACTCTCTATTCAAAAGAAGTGCTGCATGGTTGTATTTCCAAATCTTGGTGGGCATAGCTAAACACTTGTCTGCTACATGGTTTCAATGGCATTGCTTTTGTGAAGTGGTTGTGAACTGCCACTGGGGAAGGTTTGGTGACTAACTGAATTTGGACTTCCTACAAATGCAATGCTTTGAGACACTCTAGCCTCAGGAGAGGCTCGTTCAAAAGCTGTATTTAGTATTTTGATTCATTGCTCTTGAACTTTAAACGTTGGTGTAGTGGCAGATTTTTTTTTTCCTCATTGTCATGCTGTAAATAAATCTGTGGGCAGGGGTTTAATGTAACTTTTCACTCAAATGCAACACAAATACTCAAGAATGAGAAGGGGTGATTATAAAGGGTTATTTATAACAGTCTGTTGATCTTCTGACTTGCTTGTCTTGACTTCCCCGTGCTTGAGCTCAAAATAGTGACAGTGCCAAGGAGCAGAGAGTGTTTCCTTCGTTATCCCTACTTCCACTATGGATTTAACCAGGTACTGCTCCTTAGTTCAAGTAATATACTTGAATCTTCTGAACTAACATAGTAGAGGGGAATTAAATCCACTTGCTTACCTGAGACACCTGCAGTTGGCTCACAAAGGCGTCTAACCTTGTGGATGATGTCTGTGCTGATGCAAAGCCTCTGGGAGACCAGGATGATGGGGAGGGAGCCTGCCTGGGCACAGCTGGGGCAGAAATCAGGTAAAGTTGTTTGGGGAATTCTGCAGCCTGTTCTGCAGGGCCCATCCTGAGCAGATGGTGCTGCTTCATTACAAAAAGCGCAAGAGGTGTTCAGTTTTGCTCTGAGGTTACCCCTCTGTAGTGGGTGTACTTGTACTCTGTAACTCTGTCAAGCATGTAGAAGAAAGTAGATGAAAAAGAGCATTGTAAAGGAAACAGCCTTATCAGGTATTCACCATGTCAACAGGCAGATCCTTATGTCTGATTCTCTTTTTGCAAGTAGATTCTGTCATTGAAGTGGAGCAGCATAAAGGTGTGCGTTATTAACCTTTTAAGGTGACATCTGTCCTGCTCCTATGTCTGAAGATAACCTTTAAAACTTCTTGTACACAGGATTAACTTTCTGTTTTCAGAGTACTTAAGCCAGAAGTTAAGTAAATGTTTGAAGCCAAGGATGATGCTTTATTTCATTAAAAGAAAACAGAACTTTTTGAACTGATAAATCTGACAGGATGTTTGGTGGCTTTTCATCAGGAAAACGTGAAGCAAGCATTCAGGCGAGTGCTTATCTGCATGCAGCAAGCAACTCTGCTGAAGTCAATGATGCAAAGTGATTATTTTTGCAATGCAACAGTGTCAAGTTTTTCAAATATGAACTACTTGCTTCACTCTTGCTCATCTGTTCCATCCCACTTCCCTTTCTCAATATCCTAGATTTAAATCCAGGCTAGCCTCAAACTCATTACAAAAAGTGTTGCCCTCTAGTCGTAATTTAGCATTTTTTTATGGAGCCATGCAAGGGTATAAAATGAATTCAGCAAATCATAAAACTTGAATAGGTGGAAACATCAGAAACAATATTAAGAATTTCACATGTAAGTTATTCAGTAATAATAATAATCCTTTTGTGCTTTTTGGTGGCTAGAATGACTGAAAATATACAGCACTCTGAAAACTCACAGCCTTATAGAGGTTTATGCTGGCCTCTTTGGCAGGTTTTTTTTTGATTGAACTCTGTGCAAAGAGTGCAAAAAGGCTGTGCAAAGCTGGCCTTAATGAGTCAAGTGTCCCAGAGACTTAAACCCAGAGTTCAGCAAATGAGAATTTGGGAGCGATTTAGGTAAACTTTCAAAAGTGTGGGTTAATGGAATGGGAAAATAATTTGATATAATTTACATTTCTGGTTTGAGATGCAACATTTATTTATGTAAGGTATGGCTCCTCGCTGTGTGTATTGGAGCAGAAGCTGCTTTGTCTGGAGAGACTATTTGCAAGTGTCCTCACCGGGAGGCTCTAGGAAGCTGGGGGCTTCCGCACTGTTAAATGTAAAGAGAAGGTGAGCTCTTTGGGATTTCAGCATCAGTCTGAGTTGCTCTTCCATTTGTTTCTTTTTAGCCATGCTGGTAAATGGTTGAACAGTTGTGAACAGTTTGCAACCCTGTGAACACCGTTTTGGCACTTGGGCAGGATTTAGAAATGGACAGTGAGCTCCTCATACCTCTTTAGGATGTTTTTGAATACTCAGTACTGTAAATTCTGCATCATGTTTTCCAGCCACAGTCAGCTGGCACAGGGCGTAGATGGAAGATGACCCTTACAAAGTTAATTTATTGCTGCTTCAAGTGGAAGAAAGCAATAAATAACCCGTTATCAAAGGTTGTGGGAAACACACAGTGGGTTAAAATCAGACGCAAGAAATTCTTAACACCCCGAAGACATTCAGTCTGTCTCCCTGATGGACAATGCAGCCTTTGAGGGCAGCAGTGGAAGAGGCTCCTGACCTTCAGGGCTCAGAGCATCTGCTGGGGCAGGGTGGCTGGCTGGAGACAGAGGCACGCTCAGCCATCCCTGGTTACGCACCCTGCACCCACGTAGGGTGTACCCGTGTACCCTGCCGGGGCAGCGTCCACAGGGGCACCGATGTGGAACAGACCCTGGGAGCAGGGATGCTGTCACAGCCTGTGCTGTGCACCACCTCATGCTGGAATGCAGGAGAGTGAAGTGGAAGCTGAGACCTTCATGCCTGTTCCTGTTCTCTAGGCTCTTCACACCACTGAAATCCTCCTTTAGTCAGTGACTTTGGCTTTTTTTTTCCTCTAGCACCACTGCGCTGTACAAATAGTTTATCCCTGGGATTGCTTAATACAGGTTTCCTTAATAGCATGTTTTGCTAACCTGTGCTATTCCCGGTTTCTGTGTCAGTAGCTGTAGTTGAACAACCATGGAATTTAAGGGTAGAATGTTGACTTTCATCTGTTATTTGAAAGAGTCCATTTTCTCATACTTGCCAAGGAGCTGACAGCATGGTCGTTAGGGCATGGGGATGACTGCTCAGCACTGTAGTCTTAAAATGTCTGGATAACTAATTCTTCGGTGTCTCAGGTGTGTCCTTTTTTGCAGTTCATGTGTCTGTGCTGCCACTGAAGGTGATGAGTACATTTGAAAGAACTGCTGTATTTGCCACACCTGATGATTTCAGAAGCCCCATTAGGAGAAGATGCTGAAACTGAAAACTCTGTCTGACAGTATGTGCTTTGCTGGACAGATAGATCTTATTAAAAGCAGATAAACTGAGTAGGTTGTTCGTGCAAGATCAAAGGAAAATTGGATCGTGAAAGGCTGTTGTCTGGATAATGCTGACGTGTCTTTTTCATTAGGGCATAATCGGATAGCTTTCTTAAGGGATATGGATTTCTGTGGTGCACTACGCTCAGCAGAGGACCTGCAACAGGAAACAGACTGAAATACGCTCGCTTGTTGAAGTTCTTTGCTGTGGATAGAAGTTTTTAATTTGAGGTTTTATTGTTAGTGTGAAAGGTACATTTTAGCCATGAAACAATTAATGGGTGGTGTTTGCCCTGCTACTGGAACTCAGGCAGTGTGGTTTTCATGGGTAGGCAGTCGAGTGCTAGCAGGCTTAAGTGTCTGGTGGGTGTGAGCCCCAGTGCCCAGACTTCAGCGGGATTTTGCAGTAGGGTAGCTTACTTATGTTGCTGCTAAAGAAAATCATCTTTCCTCTAGCTAGAAAAACTTAGCCACTGAGTTGGTGGTAGGTGATCCTTTTAGGTCTGTCTCTGTAATGTTAGGGTCTTGTGCATTTTCTTAGTCTTTGAAGGTTGTAAATGGAGGATGTGGACTCTGAGGTCAGTGCCAGTGGAACCCTTTTGGAGATGCCTGCTCCAAAATAAGCTGTGTTTGGCACCATTTGGAGGCAGATTCCCCTGAAGCTTCCTGTGGCAGGAATTGCAAACGCTCTCTATTCAGCTGTGGTTAAATAGATACTGAATGGCAGTAAAGTGACTTGAGACAAATGCTCATATAAGAATGGTATTTCTCTGTACTCATACTACACCTAAATGTCTTTTCTCTGATACTTTGGCACAGTTTGAAATATTTGTCTGACACCATTTTATTTTTTTCATTTTAAGAATGGATTGCTGAATTAAGTTTTATACCCATCCTTCGAAGCAAGCAGTGCAGCCAGTTGGTGGCATATGCTAAGGTGGTATTCTGCTTCTTGAGCAGAGAAGCAGCAGGTATAAGGCTTCTGTACACACAGAAGGATCTGAACTTGGATTAGAATATGCAGTATTTGGGTTTTTGACTTCTAAATATCAACCATCCATGAAATGGGAGAGCTTTTTCAATATTTTGACTTAAATTAGTAAATATTACCCTTAATCTGGATTTGATTTCTAGTAATTTTATGGATTAATAGAAAAATAAGATGTGAACATGTTGAGAACACCTGAAATGCATGCCTAACTCACTGTGCTTTTCCTTTGCAGGATGTTGTGTGGGGGTTAAACTCCTTATTTACTGTAAGTAAATGAATATTTTGGATATCTACTTTCCTTTTTCCTGCCTGGGTTGATTTCAGCATCACCTAATGTTGCCTCTTAAACTTAAGGTTGTTATTTCCTTTGGCTTCAGTGGGTGTTGTACAAGTATGAAATCAGTTTGTGCTTTTGTTTGTATAACTGCAGAACTCATACAGATTGTCTGAAATGCCAGCTTTTTCATACATTGTTTTTACTGTTGGCTACAAATTTATTAGAAGATATTTTGCTAACAAGTTACTTGGGATCTACGACACAATATGAAATTCCTTCTGCTGGTTTGCAGGAAAATAGAAATTCATATTGCTGTGAGAAGGAATTGTGGTGGTGGTGTTTTTAAAAAATTATGTTCAGGAGTTAACAAGTGCCCTCAGATTCATTCCTGTTTTGAACACTTATATTCCTGTTCAAGGGCTGCAGAATTTGCATAAACCCCATCTCGTCACAGAAACAACATGATTTTGTTCAGGGATCCCATTTATGCCTCCTAATTACAGGAGCAACTTCAAAATGGAGGAGAAGGCAGGAAACTGCATGAGGCAGGCAGGATGCAACAGCTGCTTTTGCCCTAAAAGCAGAGAGAGGCTAAGTTTTTTACTGTACTAAAGCTGCCTTTTTTAGGGAGTCCAGGATTATGGTTCCCTTTCACAGCTATTGCTGCTGGGCAGGAAGGTCAGGAGAAAGCAAAGAAAGGCACTAACTTGGTTGCCACATTTGCCATCAACTCTGGAGAGAGCTACCCCAACTACTCCGGGGTGTACAGAGGAGGCTGTGAGAAGCTTTGGATGAGGAGCATCGCTGTGGGCTTTGCTAGCCCCAGCCTGTTTTCGGAGAGAGGAATTCCTTCCACCACTACCTGTGGGAGGAGGACCTGAGCAGTGACTGTGCTCCCAGCACTATCACCAGGATCGCAGTGTGTTTCTAAAACCTCTAGCATAGAGCAAGCCAGCAACTGGCTACAATCTAAGCTTTCCTGGCATCCGAAGGCTTGATTTGTTTCGACAACTTCTTTAGTAAATTGATTTAGAAGATTGGAGAGCATTTGCCTTTTCAACAAAGAGTAATTGCATTTCACAGTTAGTCTCCCACTGCATGCTAAGTAACTGGAAGAAAGCGAAATCCACTGGAGGTACAAAGAAGTGCCTTCAGAGGCAGAACTGCACGTAAAAATAATCCGTTGGTTAAACAGCTGCGAAGAGTGATGGTCATGCATCGGAGACTATGGGAATTTGTCATGGCTGGTAAGAGCCATGCTTCCCAGCTTGCCTCTTGGATTTCCCTCACACCCAGCTGCTTATGAATAATTAGACTTTGAAAAGCTGGCATAGGATCGTACTGGTCTTGCAGATTTTTTTTTTTCTTGAAGTAAGTGAAATTGAGGTGGGTTGGTGTCCTGGTTTGAATTAAATAGGAGGTTTGCTGCTTGAAAATGAGTCTGAGTGTGACATGAACCTTTCACCCTTGTGAAATGATGGCATTTCACTGCTGTCACAGGCTAACCTTAAACTGGGGAAGTGATCTGGGCTGCAGGCAGAATAGGGGGATTGTGAGTCAGTGTTAATTTTTTATAATAATTCCCCTTTTATCAGCATCTTGGTTTCCTTTGGCTTTAACCCTAGACCCTTTCTCCTTCCGAAGTTAATATCTATTGAGATTAAACTGACAGACTTGAGATTTATTTTGAGTATTTCTGCTCCCTGCCCCCACATGCCCTTAGCTCTTGGGATCTTTGCCCTCCCTTTCCTATGAGCCCTGTTTTTTCCATTGCACTAAGACTTTCCTGTCTGTCAGGCTCCATCCAGGTTATGTAGTTTCTTCACAGAGGTAATAAAATTTCTTTGTTATGGAGATGAAATCATCAAACTCACTTGCATTTACCTTTTGGCAGGGATACCTCCCATCAAGGTAGTGAGAAAATGGTACTACACTTGCTGGTCTTGTTTGCTTTGTATCTTTATCTTGTTCATTAGGGCTTTGGATTGCTTGTATGATGCAGTGAGTGGGAACCCTATGATGTTCTCTGTTTCTCTTCTAGGATCTTTTGAATTTTGATGATCCTTTGAATATTGAGGCTGCAGAACATCACTTGCGTGACAAGGTGAGTCAGCGGTTTATTTAAAGCATGTTGTTCCTAAACAAATACACATACTGTACTCAGCGATTCTCAGTCAGTCCTTTTAAAGCATTTGAGCTGGTACTTCAGGCAGTTGAGTGACTCATTGTATCAGCACCCAGTTATTCAAACAAAATGTGCTTTATCTGGGAAAGTAAACTCGACACAGTAGTGTTATTCACTACATGCTAGAATTGTTGACCACAATGTAGTTGTATCCCCCAAATAGATGATCTTTTCCTTCTTGTTTCTGAGATTTTCCTTGAAGTTGTCCATGTTCTGTGCAGCAAATAATAGCAAATTGGTTTGGCGCAGTTGCGTGAGTAGCCTTTACCCTAGAATGCCTGCAAAAGATCTCATCCTTCTCTGTCTCTTTCAAAACGCAACTTTATTCTTCACAGCTCTTACATGGTGCATGCTTTTATTAAGCCAGAAGAAATATGGGCATGTTTGAAAACCAGAAGTGAAAACTTTATTCATTGATTTACTGATCCTGGTTGTTCTGTGTGTGTTATGGACGGGGCAGAGCAAAACATGGTACTGATTAGTGACACTGAACATATGAGACACATACATGTCTCAACTGAGATTGGGCATGGAGGTAGAGGTGGACAAAGTACTAATTCTTCGTTGCATGGATCTCTAAAGTTGCATCATGTTACATTATATTGATGCATACCTCAAGCATATAAAGTTACACTTGGTATGTTCAAGATCTCTTATTTTAATTAAGCCTCTTCCAATACTTCTGTTGAAGTTAACCTTAAAGATTCAAGAAGGCTTCCAGGTAAATGTTGATTTGAAGAGTTCATTGAAAATGCAGTCAGGTTATCTCATTTTTTTTCAAGAGGAACTATCAGGATTCCAAGTTCATCTTTTCAGCTATTTTTTGTTTAATGAGATCTTGTAGTTATTCTGGTATCTATCAGTGTTTGCAGGGCTGGGATGAGACCACAAGCCTAAGTTGGGAAAAAAATAGTAGAAGCCTACTCTGGAAGAGATTTTTTGGGGTTTTTTTTTATGGTCTTGTTATCTCATTTTGGCAAAGAGTGCCAGGAAGCATTCCAAGCCATAAAACACTGAAAGTACTCAGAGGGGATACAGCCCAACAAACAAAACCAGCATAGTGAAGGTAGAGGGCTGAATAATTTTCTTTGTTTGCATTGTCAGACTGAATTATTCTCTAATATCTTGCCACCTAAATTTGTAGTTCTTTGGGAACAGTGAGGCTACACGCCTATTGCTGAGTGTAGAATTTGCACTTGGTTTCTTCTAACTGCCAGAGGAAAAGTGGTTTGTGTGGTGTCTGGGTAGATTTGTTGGTTTTTTAAGGAGTGATACTCTTGTAGTGCTTAGAGTCTTCTGTGAGCTATGCCCGGGCTGTGGTAGGTGAGTCTTACCAGTGTCTTGAGTAAACTTAGACCTCAGACTAGCCACACAGTAATGTCCTCTTCCCTAGGAGTGATGAAATGCTAAGCAATCGCTATCCCGCATCTCCCAACCTCATTCAGAAACTGGAAATCTTGGGAATCCAAAGAAAGGAAGAAAGTTACCTGCTTTAAAAAAAAAAAAAAAAAAAAAAAAAAAAAAAAACAAAAAAAAAAAACCCTACCTTCCTCAAATACAGGGATGTGAGTGCTCAAATACATACTGCTACACTAATAGCATGGAAAGTTTTTCAGGTAACAGCAGCTGTGGAAGAAGTGAAAGGGAAATTGAGTGTTGTTTTTTACAGTATTCTAAACTGAAAATATTTTTTGTGCAAACATTTTTATTTAGTAAACTCTTAAGTAGTCTTGTCACAGGTATCTGTAAAATTCATATTCTGCCATGTTAACTTTTTTGGAACTTACCTGAATTTAGGTATTTCATTGATAATGACATGGACCACTGAGTTTTTAACAGGATTTTCCATAGTATGTCCTACAGCAACATCAAGACAAAACCAGTAATGCCTGTCTGGAGAGAATAAATTATGCAAGGGAGAGAAATGTCTGCTTTTACAATTAGCCTCAGAGGATGCAATTGCAGTGTGAGTTAGGAGTTAGTTTTTTGTCTCTTGGGCATAGATGTCATGTAGTTATAAGCACTTTGTTGTGAAGTGAAACTGCTGTGGTCGTGTCTCTTCAGAAAATACTTGCAATGTATGATATGATTAATATGGGAACGCTAACAAATTTTCACTGAGACATTTTTACATGTGTGATACAATTATACAAATAGTGTATATGTAACATATATATGTCCGCATGCACAATCTATATACGAACAGATGTGCAAATATATATACAAATAGTTCCATATACAAACATCTGTGTCTAACATAACTGTAAGAGAATGCCTTTGGTCATTTGACAGTGTGGGAGTATATGGCTTGTAACAGCCAAAACAAATGTACCTCGAGCTGTCTTCTGTGGTTCTCCTGGAGGAGATGACTCGGTATTTCACTGATGTCATTTCAGATTTGAAATCCTGGGATCCCTTTGCTGACATTGCAGGCTGAGTGTGGCTGCCTGAGAGGTTAACAGCTAATCTGAAGCCTGCCTCTGGTTATTGAATATGTGAAACTGGAGTTTGTTCAGTTCCGTAGGCTGGTATTAAGTAATAAAAAATGACTTGCAGATGCTGGAAGAAGTCACATCATAAATATTAAATCCTTAGCGTTGATTCTTGGAAAACAGTTGTACTGTGAACGTTAGTATTACAGATCAGGCTGGAAGGCACAGTTGTTATCTCTTCCTGCATAAGGGACCTCTTAATTTTTGTATGAAATCCATGGCTTATACCTGAGCACATAGTTGTAGTCTTTGGGAAAGCAGCTTTGTTCTAAGATGGAAAAAGGATGCAAAATTCAGAGCTCAAGTTGTTCAGTTACTTGCTTTAAAAAACTGCCTTATCCCACCTAGTGCAGCTTCAGCTTCCACTGGATGCCTCGGGGCCCTCCTTCAGCTTGGAAGGAGCTGTCATTTACTGAATTTCTGCCCTTCCAGCTTCTTTAAGCCAGTGATCATTAAGTCACTTTTAAAAAAGTACATATTATTGTTTATGCAGCTTGAGTAATTCTACAGTTCTTCCCTACGCACTTTGCAAGATGTCAGTAACTCTTTGGAAGTTTGTACAACAACAGTGTCATCAACATCCATTTTCACAAATGTCAGATAAAGAGATTATCTCAGTATTCAGGCTTGCTAGCCCTCTACTTATGTATCCAAAACCTACCTTCTTATCAGCTACAGAAGTGATCTGGAGACTCGTGTTGGAATTGGTTGGTTTTATCAAAAGACCTTTTCAGTGGCAGGATGCAGTCTGCCACCTTGTGTGACTTTTAATCTTGCAGAAATAAGACCCCCCCGTATTTGTCTACATTAAATAGTACTGTTCAAGTGATTTCATCATCACTGCTATCAATTTTGTAAGGCTTCAGTTTTGCCAGTTGTGAGTTTATCTTATTGTCATCAAGTGATGTTGGAGGCTCCAAAGCTTAGTTACCCTCATGGTAATCTTTTTCCATATGGCAGTCAGACATCTCCTCTTTCAGCTTATGAGCTCAATCTCATGCTCTCTTGTCATGCACCTCCAAGAAAGCTCTGTCCTCTTGGTAACCTTCTCATCGCTATTGGAGGGGCTGCTTTTAGGTCCCCTCCAAAGCCTTCTCTCCACCAACAAGCCCTGTTTCCTCAGCCTCTCCTTGTCTTGTGGCATTCCTGGCAGAGCTGTCCCCAGCCTGACATCTGGGACTGTCCCTGTGCAGGGACTGAGCATGTCCCAGCAGCAGGGCTTCACATTTGGCCTTTATGAGCTTTCTGAGGTTGCTGTTGGCCCTTCCTCCAGCCCACGCAGGTCCCTCTGGAGGGTGGATTTGCCCTCCAGCATGTTGACTGCATCTTCTTTAGTGACTGTATTTCTGTAGATCTGGTGCCAATTTCCAGTGTTAGCCAGCTTTTAAACTCAAACCTTCTTGCAAGCTTGTTGACTGTGGCTTTCAGCATTTAATAAAGCATTCAGATAAAGTTGTAGTTCCCCTTCACTCTTTTATTTATTTTTTCCCCTTTGCCTTTATTTAACTTAATTGTTTTCAGCTTAGGGAAAGTTTGCATTTTTCATTTGTGGAGTGTTACTTTTTGGAATGTTCCTGGTGCCCACATTGCACTGCAGTGAGGTCATGATCACTGGAAGAAAAGCAACCATCCTCTCTTGGTTTAAAGCTCAGTAAATCAGAATAAAATGATGATTGATGTGTCTATATAAACTAAGGTGTTTCCCAACATTCAGTCTTCTCTAACGGATACAATCTCATCAGTTTGGTAGTAAGAGTTTTCTTCCTGAATTTAAAGAACTGCTTACTGGCTAATTAGCTGGGACCGCTTTGGATTTAGCACAGAAGACATCCTGTCAGTAATTATGTGGATGACCAGAGCCATTAATTGTCAATTGAATCGATTCCATGGATTCCTAAACAATGAGCAAGTGTTTTAAGTCTTAATGACTAATCATTTAAAAATGATGTGCTAAAAATTGTAGGAGTTGCTGTTTTGTACAGGGAACAATTAGAGCTCTATTGATTTGCTTTCTGTGGCAGCCAGGTAGGCTGAATACTGAAAGAATAGGCATATACCTGGGTGATAACAAAACCAAATCGGCTTAGTAGGTCAGGACTTGTGCATTCCTTAGCCAGAGGTTCTATGGGTGCTCTCTGCTATTTGTTAGCTGAAATCTAGAAAATACTTCCCATATGTACTTCTGTCATGGTTGCTTTGAGATGCTATCTCAGGACATGGCAATTTGCTGTGTTCCTCCAAAGCTCTTATATTTCCTAGTAGTGGTTGCCTTTGCCAAAAAACCCCAACATTTCAAAGCCATATGCACAGTACACAAGAAAATTCATTACACTATCCATGTAGCTTAATGTAGAAACATTTTTTCAAATATTCCTTAGCTTGCTTCCTCAAGAATGCTAATGCTGTGTCCTATTTTATTTGCATTTGCCTGTTGTATTTGGTGCGATTTAAAAGGCTAAAGCAATTGCTAATCTGCAGGATGACAGAAAACACTTCATTTACTTGTTTATCCATGCGGTCTTGAGTTGTTTTAATAAAAGAAGCTGAGTAACATCACCCTGTGTTATTTTCCTGTGTGATCTTTCAGTCTTCTCAGTGCAAGTCATCTGTCTGTATTCAGTGCAACTGAACTGTGTTCAGTTTTGGGCCCCTTGGTACACAAAGGACATTGAGCTGCTGGAGTGTGTCCAGAGAAGGGCAATGAAGATGGTAGAGGGACTGGAGCACAAGTCTTATGAGGAGCGGCTGAGGGAACTGGGGTTGTTTACCCTGGAGAAGAGAAGACTGAGTGGAGACCTTATTGCTCTCTACAACTGCCTGAAAGGAGGTTGTAGTCAGGAGAGTGTGGGTCTCCTCTCTGAAGTAACAAGCAAAAGGGCAAGAGGAAATGGTCTCAAGTTGTGTCAGGGGAGATTTAGATTTAGATATTAGGATAAATTTCTTCACTGGAAGAGTGGTCAGGCATTGAAACAGGCTGCCCAGAGAGGCAGTGGAGTCACCATCCCTGGAGGTGTTCAAAAAATGTGTAGATGTGGCACTTTAGGACATGGTTTAGTGGACATGGTGGTGTTGGGTTGATGGTTGGACTTGATGATCTTAGAGGTCTCTTCCAGCCTTAAAGATTCTACGATTTTTCTCTTTTTCTTTCTCCTTTTGCTCTCCTCTTTCTCCTCTTTCATTTTTCTTCACAAGAAAATACATCACTGCTTGGCTTTTACTGTGGTTTTTGTTTTTTTTTTTTTTATTCAAAGCTTCTCTTGGTAATAAAGAAAATAAAGGTTTTTATTTCAGGACTGCTTCTGTGGAGATGGCTTTATAATGTTCATGGTGTTATGGCATCTGAAGCTGCCTCTTAAGGTTTCCTCTTAGGATTTTAATTGCCTTACATAGCCTCAGTTCTTTAGGAAACTAGCATTAAAATAAAAGTCTCTCCTCTCACTTGCTGACAGTCTTTGGAGGTTGTTATAATGAGTCTTCTGGGATGAATATTTTCCTTGAATTACTTGAGGACTGTTGTCTTTACAAGTGAGCACTGATCTAATTCCATTAGAAATTCCATTGATAATTAGGAACAGTTGCTGACTACATATTTCATTGAAGAGCTTTTATAACATTTCTTAATTGTATGCAGGTTTTTTGAGTCTTTAAATAGCAAACAGTTTAGAATTCTTATAGAATAATCTTAATTTTTCAAACCCTCCCTTGGGCAACTGGGCAAGAACCAGCATCACCTGACAAAATGCCAGCACCTGGGCCAGATTCTGGAGAGGATGTTAATGTATCTTCTGAAAGCAGGTCAGTCATGGAAAGAGAAGGCTGTCAGCAGGAGGTCTGCCTGTAAGTAACAACTGTGAGAAACAAATATAGATAGGTCTGTAGAGAATCTTTAGGCATCCCTTTGGAAATAGAGTAAGTTGAATTTCCCCCACAATTGTCCCTCTGCATCAAAAACTTTCATTGCCTGGCATCGCCTCTTTAGTTCTGGAGCCACCAAGAACCAGCAACAACTTCAAATTGTAAAACTTCATCAAGAGTGTTTTCATCCTTGCTAGGTTTTTTGCTTGTGGGTTTGGGGGGTTTTTTACATCAGAAACAGAAATCTGGCTTGTGAAGCACATTCTCAAAGTGGAAAGGGGTTACTGTTGTTCTGTCTGACCTCAGGTTTTATCAAACACTATAAACCAATGTGCCACACAGACTAGGAGCCCTGTGCTTTCCTTTCTGAGCTACCCTGTGGGGTGCTAAAGACAGACGCTGGCAGCTTTGGGATCTTTCGACTCTGCTGAGGTTTAGAGTGATTTTGTCCTCAGACTGATAATGCCTTCAGACAGTTTAAAAACTCCCAGAGCTTGCTGCCTGTGTATCATTTCAGATTTGAGCCTTTGAGTCTAAAGACTCCTCCGAAATAATGTCATGGTCAGCTGTATTTCTATCCTCCTGGCTTTTTATTTCTGTGCTTATACATAAGGGCGTAATTACATTTAGATTTAGGACTACCTTGAAAATCCATTTTTCTGTGTAGCTGAAGAAATGCATTTGAAACTAAAGAGCATCTTCAGATTTGGATTCTTCTTGATCTCTTGTCATTGATCACTTTGAAGTTAGTTTTCTTGTATTAATGTAATTCCATATATCAGAAGATTAGTCTGAAATGCTATTTGATGCATTTGAATGAAAAGCAAGATATAAACGCTAGTGTATCACAGGTCTGTTGGATCCTCTAAGTAGACTACCAGTAACGCAAAATAAAATTAAAACTTGAAAGTTTGGAAAAAAAACCAAACCTCATTATCTGTATATTTTCCTCAGGTCTTCTGGTTTAAAGTAATTTATTTAACTGATCTTACAGAAACTTCTGTTTCTTTGTCATACCTGCTGTTTTTTTGATACTGTTTTTATACCAGAGGCATTTGAGTACTTAGCTCGCTTAGCTCCTGCAGTGATTCTACCAGGTCTTTTCCCTTGCCACTTCTCCAGAACCATCCCAAGCTTCACAGAAACAGAACGAGTGGCTGGCAGTGGCTCCCAGACAGCGTAGGCCCCTTTACACATTGGCGTCTTCAGTGCAGATCAACACCTCTGCTTATTGAAACAACCAAGCAATGTGCACTATTGCCCTTCAGTTGAGACACTAGCTAACATCTGTTTGGAAATGAATGAAGCATCTGCAGGAGGATTCTAATAAATAACTTTTTTTACTTACCTCCAAACTCCTTAGGCTCTGCTTTTTTTGCTTTTTATCTTTGGCTTTATGTAAAACTCAAGGACAGAGTTTTTACAAGGCTTAGTTCTTTGAGACTTAGGCTGCAGACCCCAAGAGCAGAGGTACCATGACCATTGCAGGGAATGCATCATTTAGTGCATTAACTTTTCTTGCTTGAAGCGTTTGGGTTGGTTCACCTCTTCGTAGATGGAGACTGAATGAGCTGCAAGAACATTTCTTCTGGCTTTGAGTTAGTTGGGTTTGTGTGGCTGGCAGCAGAAGCCTTCCTGTTGGTGTTCACTGGGTTTTCTGCTTGCTAGATTTAATAGTTAGCAGTTAAATATCTTGAATTAAATCTCTGGGAATTGGAAATACTGCTCATTGATCTATAATGACTGTTGGTGAATTTGGGTGCAAAACAGTTCGTTTGGATAGCACTCACCAAACTTGTCCAAGATTCCGTAAAAGGCATTTCAATATAAAACATTTATACTATATAAAATACTATAGAAAAAATGTCATGGTCCACAGATGCTGCATCTTGTCACTGTATATTTCAGAGGAGATACTCTTTGTGGTAAAAAGCCCTAGGAAGAGCTCTAAACAAGTATTTTATTTTCCAGATAATTATGAAATATGTGAAATAGCTGTGTTCATTTGATGGGTAGTGTTCCTTGAAGAAACTGAAAACAGTTGAAATTATTTTATTTTGCAAAGTAGTCAAAAGCATATGGGTAGGTCAGGAGTCAAATACCAGCTCTATATTACCCAAGATTATATCCTGTTTCTATCTGAATGCTTGTTTCTTTATTGGATTGGGTCTGGGCAATGCACTCCAAAGGTTTTTACTGGCAAACTGGGTTTTTTTTCCTAATGCTTTCCCCAAGGAATTTTTTAAAAATAGTGCTCATCTAATTCATTAATGCATTATTTTTAGCCCAATTCTCTTTGTCAAACTTGTTGCCATTGGCAACAGTTTCCCATCACAGCCATACAGTTTGTTAAACTTTTCCAGTTTCCCAAACATCCCTATGAAATTTTGTATTCAAACAGTGCTAATGATATTTGGAGAATTCTGATCATTACTGTTTTCATTTTTTAAGCTCAGATGCCTAAAGTTTAGTGATGGCTCAAGACAACTAGAAAATTAGCTTTAGAACAGAGAAATTGTTTTGAAAACATTTACTCAACATTGATTTCAGGTGGTCTGAAAAAAAAAAGTATTATTATTAATGTGTTTGAGCTGGTGCTTGAGGAGCAACCATGCATGGGGTCAGTTGTGCTAGGCGCTCCTCAGGAATGCGGAGGAGTTTCCCAACTGCACCCTACCTCTTTAACTGCAGGAGGACATGGTGGGGAGGAGTGATGGAGCATGCAAGAGTGACTTGCGATGTCTTGTTACACAAACCTTTGCTTTGCTTGTTTCTGAAGGTAGCACACTGGAGTCTGGCTTTTCTTTGCACTGCTTCCCTGAGGCTTCAAGTCACAGGGAGCAGGAGAGATGCTCCTCTGAGTCAAAGCTTCCCCAGAGCTGGCAGCACTCCAACTGGAAGAGTTGCCACTGGGAAGCAGTAGCATGTGCTAGACGTCAGGGCTCTTCTTTGTTTGTTGTGAGAGGCTCTTCAGTCCCCTCTACCAGATTTTACTGAAGAGACTTCTTGCTAAATTATCTTTTATGCTTCACTGTAATAATCTCGATGGCTTTGTTGGGTGGAAATGCTTTTGATTAAAGCGGAAATTTTTAAGTTGCAGCTTGGCTAAAGAGGCAGTTGTGTTTCTTGGTAGCTCTCATATTCTGTCTTGCGAGCGCAAGACAGAATATAATTCCTGCATAGGCAGTCCAAGTGAAGCCCATTAGGTGTTGTGGAAACATCTGCCTAGGTACTCATGTTTAGAAGAAAGCATTTACAATGACCCTATGTCCAATCTGGGAATCATCACCACAGCATGTGTGTTTGCAAGTGGAGGGCTCTGAGTTCATTATTGCCTCCTTTAGTACTGCGCAGGTGTCTTCCTACTTGTGGGACATAAGTGAGGATTTAAAAGGTCAGTATGGTTTTGTGATCCTCCTTCCCCCCCAGGTTTCCAAGCTTACCTGTGCAGGTGAGAATACATTAGAGTCCATCTTCTAAGATACGTCTGTCTTTTGCTTAGTTGAATACGAGGCTCTATCCTGTAGTCCCTCACTGAAAACATCCAACAGATAGATGCTTTGAAATGTTACTAAATTAATTTTAAAGGGTTAAAAAATGGGCACATTCTTGTATAATTTTCAAAGTTTAGTCCCTAAGTAGCAAACTGAAAGCTGAAAATGTTTTAATAATAAACCCCTGCTTTCATCTGTCAAGCAAACTGAATGGAGAATGTAGATGATCAAAGCGTTATTCGGCAGCCATTTCAGAATATTGGGAGAGCATCTTTATCAATTATTGGCAGAGTAGAAGGATGAGATTGGCGTTTGACACTTATTTGTGTTTTCCAAGCTACCACTAAGTCATACTGTGCATCTAAATGTGCGAAGTGCTGGATGCCCTCCGTTTCTCCTTCAATTAAAAAAGAATTGAGAATATTCAGAGTTTTTCAGGATAGGTCTTCACTTTTGCATTGATCTTACAGCAAATGTTCCACAAAATACCGTTTGTTAACTGTCCTTCCTCCGTTTCGGCATGGCACATGAAAATGTATTGAGTATTCCTGCAAGACCCAGGGGTGTAATGAAGTGCGAATACAGATTACCTGCCACTCATTCCTGTCTCCTGTATGCAAGAACAAAGGCTGCTGGCGGTATGGAGAGGGATCGCAAGCTGTTAGTGACGTGCTGGGTTAATGTACCCTAATGTAATCTTGCATAAATGAATGGAGATAAAAACAAAATGTAACTTTGCTCTTACTGGAAGGATGTAATATAATATCCAGCTCCAAGGTGATGTAGGTAGTCTGGTATTTTGCTAATTGCGCAGAGAGTTATGAGATCTGGCATGTCACGTTACTGGCCCGTTTCCTGCTGCGTGCTTGTCCGTAACGTCAAATTCATGACTGACAGCTCTGTGCTGCTTGCTTGAATTTCTGCCTTCATCCGATTTATTTTGTAATTTATTGAGACAGAGTAGCTTCCTGCTCTAAAAAAACCCTCAAAGAACAACATATGCAGGCACACCTGTCACGCAGAAACAATGCTGGAGAATTTTGGTATGAACACATCAAAAAAGGAGTCAAGAAACATCTTCCACCTTGTGTAGAGTACCTAGGTGGGTGCTGGCGGTTTCTTGACTAATGGCAGTGATTCCTTACTTGCACTCTTCTACATCTGCAGCCTGAGCCTCTGCCAGCGCTTTTGGGTACGGTGGCTGGTGGCTCACTTGACACAGCATGAAGGGATAATGTCTGACAGCATCTTGCTTCTTGTGTTCTTAGCTACAAAACCAAATTTGCATACATGTCAGTCAATAGTCTGAAATTTCATTTGATGACCTGTTGAACGTGGCGTAAGAAAACGGTAGATCAGCAATAAATGATTTTTTTTCTGGAATCTCTTTCCAGCACCAGGCTGGTCCTGACCTAAATATTACTTTGTTTAGCCTCATGTTCCTTTTGGCAAAGTAAATGGAGAGAAGTGGGTTAGTCACAGCTGCCAAACGAAGTGTTGTCAGGGAGTGGGTCTTTTCTATGGATTCCAGCCCTGTGTTGGCAGACTTAGGAGGAAACTATCTGAAAACTTCAGCTTGTCATCGTGTACTGGCTACCTTGTCAGTAGTGTGAATATTCAGTAACAAAATCTATAAAGCCAGAATATTTTTTCTGGTGTCTAAAAAGAGCTTTATCTCAATAGTAAAACATTTACCGTGTAACGTGCAAATTTCTTTTTCCATTTTCAATTTTCCATGAAATGTATTTTATTACTCAGCAGAACCTACAAATAAGTTAGTACTTTTGAGCCCATGGCCTTCTGAGTATGTGGATTAACCACAGCTGCCACTCGTATTCATATGCGGTCGTGTGGCCAGCCCTGTGCGTTGGAGTCAGCAGTTGACAGCAATTTCAGCAGATTCTGTACTTGGTTTTAGCGCCGGGAGAAAAAATCAGACTTCCTATGAGTTTCATAGGAACGATTCAACAGCTGTGTCTATCTAGAGCCCTTTAATCAAGGATCCCACTGGATTTTCTCATCTCAGGATATCATAAGGATACTGGTTATTACATGACTTCTTCTCTGATTAGGTAGTACTCTCCACTATGTCAGCTTATGGTCAGGCACTCTAATTTTGTGCTTAGATTACAGATAATTATTCTGGAGGATTGGGCAATTGCTTTTACTGTGTTTTATTTGGCTATGACAACAGAACCAACTTCTAACGGTGCTGCTGGCCAAAAGAACCTCATGGAGTTCATACTCGCCATCAGTGGAATCTATAGGGACAGGATACCTAACGATTGCTGTTGCTGTAGGTGGCTGGATTTTTTGTGTTACCGCAGCGAAGCACTGATTTAACACTGCTGGGGTATTAGCATATCACTCAACTAAAAAAGTCCTTTATAACTTCCGAAGTACGTACAGTGCTGGCTGTAGAAAACAACAGCTGCTTTTGATTCTTTAGTATCATTGAGCATATGAACCCGTGAGCTGGAATCCCTCTTGAAAAATAAATAGGAGTTACATTTAATAGGAGGAAGAGGCAGTAAACAAGGTTTGGACATATTTTGAATATTCTGTTTATTTCCTATTGTCTGAAAATACACAAATGTCTGTCTGTAAAGCTTAAATAGGTAGATAACCCTGAAAGACTTAACAGACAACAACAAAGATGATCCTTTGATTTAAGACTTATTTGCTTAATTGGGAATGAAAATTAATGTTTCAGCACTCCAAATTTGGGGTTTTTCTCTGCACTGGCTGCAGTCAAACCAATCTTTTCACCTTGCCTTGATTTTTCTTATGATTAGTAGTAATTATAAGTGATTTCATTTTAATATCTTTATTATTAAACTGAAGAAATAGATTTAAAGAAAATAGGGTGGTGGGTTTTTTACTTTCAGTATCATGAAGCTGATTAATGTGGGTTTACAGTAGAATTTTTAGATATGTTTGACACTTTTGTGTGATAGAATAGGATCTGATATCTCGAATTCAGTTTGATCATCCAGTATTGCAATTTTGAGTGTAATTTCTTGTAGATGGTACTTAGTTATACAAATTGCTGGAGCCCTGAAGCAGATGAGGCCACATTATCATGGTAAGGGAATGTAGTTACCTCCTCTCAGTGCCTAGGTAGCCAGGGGCCACAGATGCTCAGGCATCCTCAGTTTGCTCTAAATCACTGAAATCTGAGATCTAATGCCTAGATCTTATTTAGGACATTTTATCAGTGGAAACAAAGCACTGGAGAGCTCGTCATGTTTTTGCTTCTTTGCAGGTGGGAATGTAGTGATGTAGAGATGGAAGTTATTCACCCTGGGTAGGACAATAAAGGATGGGAGTCTGGGCATTGATTTGAATCCTCTTCATCCTGGATTAATACCCTGGCATTTAGATTGCATTCTGTTTCTTATCTTTTTCCTTAATTTTGACTTGAATATGTCTCAGTCTTGCTGTCATGTTCCTACACAGACAACCTTTCTCATCTATTTTCTCTCTCCTCTGGCAAGTTCAGTTTTGAAGGAGTAAAGACCAGACCACTTTGCTGTGCTGCCCTTCTTACTTGTAGGTGCCAAAGGTTCCTGTTATAAAGAAAAGCTAAAATGCACAAAGGAAGAAGCAACCAATTTTGTAATATAAGCTTGACATTCTACTTTTTTTAATCTGCATGCAAAATAAATCCCTTTCTGGTTTTTAGAACTGAGATTGGACTGTGGTTTAAATCAGTACTGCACTGCCCTGACTGCAGTCACAGCTGAGACTCTTGTCCTAGGGGTTTTCTTTCTTACGTCTTTGAATCTTCAACCCTACAATCAGCCTGTGTTTGTGATAAACAGAGTAGAGAAGGTTTGGCAAGGAAATCAGTCTTGAGATTGAGTCCCTAACGCTAAGTAACTCTCCTGTCTGAATTGGTTCAGATAGCCATTCTCCCTTGAGGAGCCCCAATTTGGGACTGTGTAATGCTGACAGAAAGAGGCTTCACCTGGGTTTTTGAAACCGTTCTCCTTGTGCTGCTGAGAGGAGAGTTGCTCTTAATGGCTTGGCAGTGGCTCCATACCACTCACTCATCCTTATGATGAGTGGTTACTCATCCATGATATAATTACTATATTTTACAGGCAGTCCCAGCTATCATTCCTTGGCTGACAGGAAATTTTCCTCTTGTGTGTGACTAAAGTCCATGGCCATCTTTTTAAAAATAAAGGCTGCCATCAGGAGTATAATTTCCCAAACAGATTTGTGGATTGGTAGGGGTTGAAAGGAACCTCTAGAGATCATCTAGTCCAACCCCCTGCTAGAGCAGGATCACCTTGAGCAGGTTGCACCGGATCATGTCCAGGTGGAATCTCTCCGGAGGAAGAGACTCCCCCGCCTCACTGGGCAGCCTAGGCAGTATGGTACAGATAGCCACTAAAATAGATGGAAAGGAAAAGAAAGTTTGCCTTGATCATTAGAAGCAATCAATTTAACATAATTAATATAAATTATTGTAAGTGGGGAGAGATACAGAACTGATTTTTTGATTAAAATTTCCTAGGCTGTTAAACTGTAGGGGTAGGGGAAGGAGGGGAATCCATCCATATATTACAAGCGAAACAATCTGATCTCAAACATTGGAATATGAGATAATAGTAATTAGGTGTGGAACAAGAGTTTCTGTGGAGCTGAGAGTAAGGAAATTACTGAGTTGACAAGCCTGACACTTTCCTCCTCTGTTCTCAAGACTAAAAATTATACTTTTGACAAAATGTTCTGATGTTTGGTGCAACCCTCTGGTATGGATGGATGCGTTGACCTCAGTGCCACTACCATTTTTGAAGGATTTCTGTTCTGAATCTTTTCACTTCTGTGATAAAAGTTGGATTTTGTTTTGGAGACTGTCAGTCTAATATTCTTGTAACAGCAGCAGAATAATTTGAAGAAATATAAAATTATGGATAATGATGTAATTGAGTAAGGATATACTGGAAAACTTTGCTAGGCAGTTGGCAGGTCACATGAAAATAAGCTTGTGTTTTTAATGTAACTGCAAGTTAAAGGCCTGGATAGAAACATTTGTCTTTCTTGCTTATGCTGAGCATACCCAAGTAAACAGTGATTCTGAATTCTATTAGAAAGGCTGTTTGTTCTGTAGCTATAGGTTTTCCAGCACTTCATCCTTGAGACATTTTCAGAAGGCATTTCACAGGATCAGAGTCGCGGAGGTTGGCAGGGACCTCTTAAGATTGTCTAGTCCAGCTCCCGCGCTCGTGGTAGTTCATCTGTAGCAGCTTGCCCATGACTGTGTCCAGTCAGATTTTGAGTATCTCCAAGGACAGAGACTCCACAAAGTCTCTGTGCAACCTGTTCCTGTGTCCCACTACCCTTAAAGTAAAAACTTTTTCTAATGTTTAAAATAAATTTCCTGTATTTCAGTTTGTTCCCAATGCCCCTCACTCTGTCACTGTGTGCCACTGAGAAGAGTCTGGCTCTGTCTTCTTTGCACCCTCCCATCAGATATTTGTAACCATTTAGGTCCCCCTGAGCCTTCTCTTCTACAGACTGAACAGTCCCAGTCAGTCGCTCTCTCTCCTTGTATGACAGATGCTCCATTTTGTTAATCATCTTTGTGGCCCTTTGCTGGGCTCATTCCTTTAAGTCCCTATCTTGCTAGTCCTGGGGAACCTGGAACTGGGCACAGCACTCCAGATGTCTCATTGGGCCTGAGTGGAGTGAAAGGATCACCTCCCTTGACCAGTGCTCTTCACTAGCATCCTGGGCTGTACTGTGGTCTGCGGTGGTTCATGGTCATCTTGGTGACCTCCAGGATGCCGAGATCTTGCTCTGCAAAGCTGCTTGCCACCCAGCGAGCCCCCAGCATGTACTGGGTTATTCACAGGCAAGACTTCGCATTTCCTCTTGTTGAATTCATGAGGTTCCTCTCCAGCCTGTTGAGGTCCTTCTGAATGGCAGCACACCTCTCTGGTGTATCAACCACTCCTTCCAGTTTTATATCATCAGCAAATCTGCCTCTTCCTCTGGGTCATTACTGAAGAGGTTAAACAATATTGGCCCCAGTGTCAACCCCTTGAGTACTCCACTGGGACTTTGTGCCACTGAGCCCAGCAGTTCAGCTGCTTCAGTCCACTGCGCTGTCTGTTTATCTATTCCCACTTAATCCGTTTGTCTTGGAGCTTCACTGGAGTGAACCTTTAGCAGTTGCTTTGCTTTTTAGTATTTTTTTTGTAAAGGAATAAGGCTTATGCAGTGAGCCATCCATCTGTCCCCTTCCCTCATCCCAGCCTCCC
The DNA here is from genome assembly GCA_013400195.1 of Aramus guarauna. NCBI lineage: Eukaryota > Metazoa > Chordata > Aves > Gruiformes > Aramidae > Aramus > Aramus guarauna. The sequence goes on along the minus strand of VXBL01008561.1, from coordinate 46,020 downwards.
CCTTAATCCGCGTAGCTTTTAAACACACACATCAATTTCTGTCAAATTTGACAGAGCAGCAGAGTCTTTACATCCAGTTCCCATAACTGTCACAAAAATTGTCAGGAGCAGCAAAGAGAGGATGATCTGTAAATGAGCCTTCAGGGAGTCTCCCATCCAAGCTCAGCCAGGACCTGCTCTGAGCAGACCACGTGCTTTGCCTTTCTCTCAGCTGGTGGCAAGGAGACCTGGGCACAACCTGAGAGCGCTGCAGGAGGGTGAGGGAGCTGCAATTCTTGCTGGGAGAGAGGAGGTGGTAAAGAGTATCAAAAAAAAAAGCTGGGGAGGGGGGTACTGATAGTCTGCAAATCTGTAAGCAGTCAGATTTTGCTGTCTTTTCTTGCTGGATGTGTCTTTTAAAGCCCTTTCTTGATTGTGCTAGATATTCCCTAGCTGTATGGGTAAAAATGTGTGGGTTGCAAATAGACTCTTGCACACTAAGTGAGGCTTTATTCTGGTAAAGAGAACTACGTACCCGCAAGCTATTCATACACCACAGGGAGTTCCATTACTTCCTACTGATCATGAGATCTGCGTATTTTTATTTGCATTTGTCTTTTTTCTTTTGTATTTAGCCACATTTGAAGTAATTAGTAATCAGACTACTATATACATTCATTTTGGGGGGATTTTTGCACAAGTCTCACTTTTTAATTTTCAGTATTACCGTCTCCAACAATAGAAAGATAAATGCTATTACGATTGCTTAAGAGGCAATTGAGGTCAAGGCTTTGAAGCTACTACTTTGTCTTGCATTATTAATTCTCAAGGTTTACAGAGAGTGGCATTGTAAAACCCATTATAAAATTGTATACCGTATCATACTAGCTGCTCTGCTTGCATGCATTCTGCTATCCTTTTCATAATGTCTGAACATCTCAATGGTTGCCTCTTACCATTTTTAGTTGTTTTCAATTCATCTGTAAATTGGATTTCTCCTTCTCTACTTTGACTCTTCTGCATCATCTTGCAGTTACTCGGATGCAAAGTCTTGGCAAAAAATTACCGTGAAAGAGAAAGGTTCCCAAGAGTTTGGTGGGGCTATGGAGGAGAAGAGTTTGAGGTGATACAGATGCTTCTGTATACCCATATGAACAGTAAGAAGATACTGTTGTTGAAACTTAGTAGTGTGAGAAATGTTTTGCCAAACATGGTGATTGCTGCAGTACTCAGGAATCCCTTGGTCTTTGCTGGGTTTCCTGATGCTTCATCTCCAGTTGAGGTATGTCAGGAGACTTCAGCACAGCTCTCCTGACAGTTCTTTCTGTGGTATGATCCAATTGATCTTTGCAAAAGAAATGCATAAAGACATAGGTAAGCTATAACTTGATCTCTTTACTATCTTTCTCCCTTCTTAACTGTTTTATTTCTTGGTGTCCTTTTATTTTACCAGGGATCTCAGCTTGTTGTCCCAGAGCTTGTAACACTGATACATCATACTTAAAAGTATGGGTAATTGCTTTGCAGGATCATCATTACAAATGGTCTCTCTAAGACTTGTAGCATTCCAGGCCGGAGCACCAACCTCACCTTTCTTTTCAGTGCTACCTTTTGTACTGCAAACACACAGCAGACTTCTCCACCCAGGACAGCCATCTCCATTCCTTTGACCCACTGCTCTTCCACAGAGACTCAGAGCTACCAGGTTGGATCTGGGCCTCCAGGAACTCCTCAGGCTTTTGATTTGTGATCCAGGTCCAAGAATTTAGGATGCAAATTAATATTTTTCATCTTCAACTTGTTCAGTGCTGGACTTTGTCAACAACTTGGTTGACGCAGTTGACTCTTAGCTCTAGGAAGGGTAGGCAACAGAAAGGCTGTTTAGTACTTGTCAAGACAGGGATATCATTAGAGCTGACGACGGGAGGCATGCCCAGATACTGCTCTCACTATGCTGGCTTCAACGTCAGGACCTCATTTTTTACATTGTCTGCATTATATAATATTTGAGTCAATGTGTGGCTTAAATTGGCATAGTCTCATCCTTGCTGTGCTGTTTCACTTGTGTTTGAGCTTCTCTTGGACTGGGATCTCTCTTTGTCCGTTGTCTAGTATGAGGTTTTCCACTTAACCTTATTCCCTTGTTTAAATTGATAGCCCTGCACCAGCCCTTGACATCCTGAAATCTCGCTTCCTAATAGGAATTAGCTGGTTCTGAACATTTTCAAGATCACTGCTTTTTATTTCTAACAGTACAAAACTGTGACGTGATGAAAGTGTGAGGGTTTTTTTAACCTTCTTCAAGTAAAATAAGAAGCTCGCAGTTACTCCTGGATACTGAATTGAGTATCTATTTCCTGATTTCTTCTAAAAGGGGTTATGAAACACTGAAGAATTGTTCTAATTAAATGCACCCAAAAGGTGTATCTGAGGAATTGAAGTATATATTCACCTTTGGCCACACAAACCTGTCATCTCTGTGTAAGCAAACTTTTTTCCCCTTATTTGTAATGAATCCCACAGTACTCGTAACCAATTCAGAACTTGCAAGCTCGCTTTCCTGACATATGCTACCACCGCTCAGACATCAGCTGCTCCACGCACCTATTCAATTTCATGCTGACGATGGGGATGCGCGCGTATCGCTGTGACACCTGAAGACGTCAGCAGGGCAATAGCCGACAGTCAATGTGTGCATCATTTGCCTTTGCCTTCCCTGGCCCTTCGGATCTCTGAATTTGGAGAGCTAGGGAAAGAAATCAGAGCTAGAAGTCCTAGCTCTTCGTTGCTCAAAGAGAATTTCAGGACCATTTGTTTCAGACCACGGGTCTCCAGCTGGTACGAGTGCCTGTGGACACCACATTTATGGCTTAGGAGTCAGTAAGCAGCAGGAGGAGCTTCTCGAGGGAGGAACTTGATCTGCTGTATTAGAGGCTAACCTTAGGTTTTTTCAGGTTTTTTTTACCACACTGGAAAAGAATTGAACCCCAAAAGGCTTTCAAACTGGATGTGGGGTTTTTGGAAGCGGTTTAGTTTTTGTTGTGGGGTTTTTATTACTCTTTGATTACAGCTTAACTGTCTTGTTAACAACAACAGTACCATCCCAGTCCAAAAACATCTTTTCATAAGAATTTGCCCTGTGAGTCATTGCATTTATTTATCTCCATATTTATTGCAGTAAATCCTTCACTTCCTCTGCACACCCAACCACCCTGTTTGGTGTTTGTTGTTCTCACTGAAATCGTGGCAGCCACAATAGGATATATTTTTTTTTTTTTCCTGCAGTATTCTTGCATTTAGAAAACTGCACTGGGGTTTTTCTTGGATTGCCTCCCCATTTTATGTTCTGTGTCCATGTTACAGCCTTTGAAGCCTTTTCCCAGTGAGCATGAAGTACATTAAACGGCATGTGCAAATGAGCAACAGCACAGCTGCTAATTGTGCTAACAGATGTAAATAGGAAAAACATTAGTTTTCTAATGCTGAAAGTATTTATAGAAACCATCATCCATCTTTCATAACACTTTGATTATGGATGGAGCCTCTTTCAGGTTCAGCAAAGTTGATTAAGCTTTTGCAGATGGTTTGACTTGCTGAGGTAATGATAGAAATGTGGAAGAAATGCAGATGTTTTAAAGCTCTTGTTTTACTTTAGGCAAATAAGTGGCTTAAAAGGAAAGCTTTTTGCTTTGCATTCTAGAAAAATGCATGGCTTTAAAACAAACATACAGTGGGTTGCTGAATGCAAACAAGGAGTCTGACCTCTTTAAGCTGAGTTCCCCATGTACCTCACCTGCCCGGTCAGGTTTGTTTGAACATCATTTGACTTGAGCAGAGTATGACTTGCAAAAACCCTCTCGCCAGGCCCAGGCAGCTCCGATTTCCTCCGCGCTTGTAATTTAGCCATTAAGATCTCAGATCCCGAGGACATATCCTCTCTTGGGAATGAGTGGCATCCTCATGGGTGGAAGTGTGTTTGCAGCACAGGGGAGGTTAACATCAGTGTAATTGGGATGATTCAGGTAATTTTCTTGAAGGGCTTTCTTTATAACCCTTTCCAAGAACTGCATCGACAAGATGGCCAGTGTGCCCGGCGCCAGCCTCTGGCTGATCCCAGTAGCGTTGGAGGCCTGGGGACACAAGCGCCCGCCATCAGGCACTGAGTGACCGAGCAATCTCCGTGCTCCCAGGAGGTTTTCTTTGTTTTCAGTAACCTGGGTGAAATCACAAATGGCAATAAGAAAATTGATCACAGTCAGGACAAAACCAGAGTCACTTGGCACTGCGGCCATATGACCAGAGGACTCACAAAGGTCTCCACCGCCTGCCTCCAGCCAAGCTGCTCCATAAGCCGAGGGGTAGATTTAGCAAGACAGTCAGGACCCACATTGTATTTGAGCCAGGGAACGATTTTCTTTGGGAAGCTGCTTTACCATCTTCAGCTGGTTCTGTTCCCTCGCCTTTGCACAAATGGGATGTAGATGTTGGTATCCCTGGCTACCCTGACAGGTTTCACACCCTGCCTCCTAATCCGTAGCCCTTTCCTCTTCCCGTAAGTTCAGAAAGGGCTTTTTTCCTTTATCTGTGCTTCACTGGCAAACAACAGAAAGTTTGTGGAAGCGTGAGGGAAATGGTTCCTGCTTCAGATCTGAGCATCTCAAAGAAAAGGATGTGCCGCTTCATGTTCAGCGTGTTAATGCTTCATTCAATCTTTGCAATGCGTCTTTGACTTCTCCCTGCAGCAGTGTCCTGGCAGGCAGGTCACCCATGCTTTTCACATCAGTTCTGTAACCTGCTTAAACATAGAGATATTTTTGAAAAAAGGTCCAAAACTTAGTGTTTCTCTTCTTCCCCACAATGCTGCTTTTTTCCAAATACTTCCAGTAAAGACAGTGGTGGCGTCTTTTGGATTTGGGTTTTTTCCCCCTGCAGTAAAAATTCCACCATTTCCATGCCTTATGACTTAGCTACCAAAGAGATCTACTAAAGCATTTCCTTCACATCATTTTGCAAAATGAGAATTGTTTGATGTCTGGAAACAATGTTTAAAATCTGAAGTAGAGGACACGAGCTGTGAAAATTGATGCCGTTTTGACTGCACCTGCTAGGCACAGAAGCTTGTGGGATATACATATGTATATAGGTTTTTCACTCCCTGCTCTCCTCTTTCTTCATAGAACTAAAATTTAATTACAGAGCTTGGAAAATTCTTCAAATGGTGGAGAGGCTGAGCTAAATAAAACAATGACAGGGAAATGATAGCAAGGTAGGAGCACGAATCGGAAAAACATCTCGTACTTGAGATTTTCGTATTACTCAAAGGTTTCATTCAGCTCCTTTTTAAATGGGAGTGGGTGTGTGTGGGTTGATGGGCGTGAATACTCATTATTTCCTGCAAGATGGAGAAGACAGAAAAGGTTGCTTTAAATATAATTCACAGGGCTAATGGGTTAATCTACTTGGTTATTATATCCTCCTCCTAAATCTTTGCCTGGAGCTGAGTAATGTCATCTGGTTGTTACTCAGCTCCTGCTGCTCAGAAGACCCCTTTACTAAATGCTTTAAGTAAAACCACAAGTAAGGACCCAGCAGAAATAGTTTGGAATTAAACTTTGGTGATAAACTTTGGATTAAAAGTGTTCTGTAAAAATAGTGGTGATGATGATGATGATTTCACTGTTTACTTTAACACAAAGGAGGGAAGGGCAGGAGCAATTGAGTATTTTGTGATCTTTTTTTGCCTCAGTTTGAATTTTACAGAATTGTAAATCTAAACGATGCGAAGGTGGATCAGAAAGAATTTGTCATGGTATCTGGGTTGTTGCAGTCACGAGTGAGGGACAGATGCGGTATGCCACACGTTTTCCTGCAGGGACTGGCCAGCATGGCTTTCAACCTTGCGAACGCAGCCCCCGAGGAGGGGGGGGAATAGTCTCTGGTCTCCAGCGTACTTGAGGGTAGAAACTGTGGTCAATATTGTGAGTAGGAAGAAAAAATTTGCCAAATACTGTAGTGTGTGAAGTGGTACCAGTAGTGGGTATATTAGGGATAATGAACTCTAGTCTGCTTTGTTTTCATTTTTTTATTGTGTAATTCTTATGTATACATCTGTTTTATATTTAAAAAAAAAAAAATCCTGAGATAAAGTTTCCATTACAACTTTTCCAAACTTCTCTGGTGGCTGTCACAGTACTTACAGAGAAGTATTGTGCTTGCTTTGGATAACAGAGCAGATCTTCTTTCTTTTTCAGATTAAAAGCTTAATAATAAACAAGCAATTAATCAGTACAACTCCAGTGCAGTATAAACTGTTGAAAAAATAGTTTTCTCTCTTAGAGGTGCCAAATCAGGTCAAACCCTGGTTTTCAAAAAGGTAGCTAGTTCCTGAGTAAGTGTGTCAATATGCTTTTACAAATTATAGACCGTGATTCTCTTCTAGGGTTTTGGGGTGGCTGTTTTCCTTTTGTTTCCATAATTGTCTGTCTATCCTCTCCCAAGTGCTCCTCAAAGACACATAATTTGTGATAAATTACCACTCAGGCCAGGTACTGGGGTTGTTTTATGCCTTCAGTGTGAAATATCTTCTAGTAACAACTTTTTGTAGTCTGCTATATTTTTTTATCTCATTTCAGTGTGGTATGTTTTTAAGACTTGCAGCTTGTCAGTTGAGATTTAAGTGAATTGTTTTAATATTAGATCAGTCAGTTGTTTTGGTTTTTTTTTAATCTAAAGATAATTAGTTAAGGATTTGCTTTTTAATATTTTCTTACTGCAAATCATTGCACATCATGCTGTCTGGAAGAACATACAGTACAAATGAAAAGGATGTAATCAGTAAGTTGTTTGAAATTGATTTCTTTGGCCAGAGTTGTTACCTTTAAGCAGATACATATAAATAAAAGTTATTTATTAAACTTCTTTGTATAAGCAAAACTTTTTTGTTTTTTTGTACAAAAATATGCCCAGGACAAGTTCAATGGGATGCATGTTTTAACTTTATGGTCTGTGCTGTAACCGTTTTCAGCTAATCATATTGTGTAATATGTTGTGGCTCATACTCTTCATTCACTGATGAATTTTGAATTTTGCTTCAATTGATTGTCCCCATATGATTTTCATCAAATGCAGCAGTGATTTGGACAGTATTACTCATGCAGCAAATACTTCCCACAGGGCTGCTCACGTACTGCTCTTTCCCTCTCACCTCCTCGCAGCTCAGGGCAAAGCTGCTTTGGGTCTGCTCCAAAATTGTGTAAACTCTTCTGGTTTAGATGCTTTCTTCTCACACATGGGTTTGAGAACCGACTACCTTCAGAGCTGGACTTCCACCAGGGTCTTGCTTATCCAGGGTGAGGACAGGGACGGTGCCTGGGAGCCGGAAGGGTGGTGTGTGGAGCAGGGCAGTGAGGGCATCTGTACCTCTTAGCATCCAGGTGGAGCTGGGAGAGGACTTGCTGTGCTCTTCTGGAGTATGCTTAGAGTGAGGATGTTCTGGTTTGTTACATTTTTATTAGTTTCCTATTCCCAGCTGATCATCGTATACTATTGTTTCCTTTAAAAGGTATGGGGCATTTGTTGAACTGCATAATCTGATACTTGTGCTGTCCATCCCGTTTCTGTGCTGCATGATGGGATGGCCATTGTGCTACAGGATACTGGCATTCTCTGAGCTTCAATTTCGCATACTTCCTACAAGGCCAGTGCCTAATTTAGGTCCCTAAATCATGTCACTCTGTTTTGCACAACAAAGGCCTGTCTCCTGGCTTAGCACCAGGCACAGACCTCTCCGGTTGGGTCCGTGTGTGCTTCCACCCTAAACATGGCAACAGGTTCTGCTCCCAGATAGAAACCCAAGCCTTGTTCATCCCCACCACCTAGCACACCTTCAGAGAACCCAAGGGCACTTTTGTCCACCTCTTACTCCATATATCTTTGATCTTGAAATTTGTGAAGGAAATGCTGTAGAGCGAGGCTGATGAAGGGCAAATGATGGTAGTTCAAAATTAGATTTCCCCTTTGAAAAGCTCCCCCAGATGGCATTTTCAGCACTCCCTGGTGGCTTATCAGGGCTTAATGGCTGGCTGAGTCATTTCTGATGATGCTTCATGTGTTACAGCATCAGGGCTTCTGTAGAAAAACGTCACAGTAACAGTCAACCCTCTCCCCCTTCATCAGTCTTTGGCCTGATAGCTCTGATGATGTGGGAATCTACTTCAGCAGGCAGCTGTGCCTCTGGCCAAGCTAGCAGTGGGACGTGATCCAGGTCCAGAGTGATGTGGCAGAAGCCCCAGTGGGCCAAGCAACCACCACCATCAGCTAGATGAATGTTCTGGCAAGCGCATAAGTGGTTGTTGACGTGAGCTGCTTTGACCGTGGGGGATTTCCAGCAGCAAACCTCCTGCCTCTTCTCCCTTTCATCATCAAGACCACAGGATGGGGTATACTTTTTCTCATCAGCATCTGTCTTGGTATCAAAGGATGGTTGGGGCCGAGGGCACTAATGCAGACTTGGGGTTGGATACAGTTCCTTGAAGTCTCCTGCAGAAAGAATCAGAGAAAGAAGCTCTGTTCAAGTGGGCAGGCTTTTCTTTTTTAATAAGAGTAGGTGATTTGCATAGCCTGCCTTCTGGTAGTCTTACACTGAAGATCTGTCCTTGAAGGGAAGTTGAGAGGGTGAAATGCGCTGCTTTGTGTCGCAGAGTGTGTCAGGGCAGGTACATACTGCATGGCAATGGGTGCTTGCACACACAGAATCCGCGTGCCAGGTGAACAGCGTGTCTCCAGCTCTACTCCCTTTTCTTTCCCTTAGCGTTCCTAGCAAGATTTTGTGTGCACCTCTTTATAATGCAGAATATGTGCCACTCTGATTAATTTTTTTCCTTCTGATTATTCGGTACTGCACATAAACAGATGTGCACATAGAAAAGTGCCCCCTGTTAATCAGGAACTGTTCAGCCATATGGCATGTGAAGATGGAATATTACAGCTATGGGATGAGAACCTCCTGTTCAGCAACCAGGTTCACATGCAGCGAGTACTGCGTTAAAATATTCTTGCCAATGCTGTCAGTTCCTTCATCTGGCAGTTCCGCCTAAGTGACAACACGGATTTCTGGAGCCTTCCTTCTTTGCTGAGGTCCTGCTTCTGTTAAGTCAGTGCTGAGAGCCTGTCTTCCCATTTGAAAACCTTGTAAAGGTACGGGTGAAAAAGCAGATGCTCTGAGCTGTCTGTACTGCACTGCTCTTAGATACTGTAGATACATTGAAGAAGTGGCCCTATTTATTGCATGTCCAGTGGTATTTCTTAGCCTTGAGCCCAATTTCTTCTTGTGACCCATCTCTCATCAAAACACAAGAGACAAAACACAAATGACATACAATCAAGCCCTTGGTTAATTGATTCAGGTTCCAGCACACTGTGGATTGTAACTAACAGTGTTACCAACCCTGGTTGGTTGCAAAACCAGCAAAAAACTGCTAGGAAGTGTGATAGTTTTGGTTATTCTAAAAGATCAGTGGAATTACCAAGGTGGATCTTTTTGCCTTCTTGTAACTGGCAGCCTTTTATTTAGCTCTATACCCCAGTAACATGGTGAGTCTAAAAGGCTTCATTTATCGAGTGCAGTTGTGACCCACATGCTCTGATGTGAGTGCCCAAGAACAGGCTGACAGCGAGTGGTGCTGCTGCGAGTGATCGGTCCGTAATACTGAGAGCATCCACCATAACCAGTGAGTGAGAGGTTTCCAGCATTGTTTGCCATTTATGAGTAATTATTCTAGTTTGCATTGAGGTAGTCCACGACGTATCAGAGCTGGAAACAAATTCAAAAGGTCACTTTTGTTGGTGTGATATTTTAACAGGCTCAAGGTACCTGGAGATTCTTCTTGCCTGAGACAGCCACTCCAATAGACGTGTTGTTTATAAGTAGTTACTCAAAAACACTTTAGTGTGTTGTAACTGTCATCAAAGGATTGAAGTTGCCTGGTATCTGAAATCTTATTTAAAATGAAGACGGCATTAGCTCTGTAGTGTTACTTTCTTACCACACTTACGCTATGGTTGTATGAGCATGGAAACGGGTGTGCTTGCAGCAGAGCTAAGTCACTACACAGAGTACTGCTTTTAGCAGGTGCCATATTGTGCCAAAATAGCTGCTCCTTCCTCCTGAGAAGTGCAGGCAGCCCTTGTCGTAGGCCTGTAAGGAGGAAAGGGGGTCCTGTAGCCCTAAAGAGTTGGTTTCTGTCCTTGCAGGGTTCCTGGGCTCCTACTGCCTGGTGCTGAGGTGTCAAGCATCTCACAGTGATTTCCTGTAATGGATGCTTTTATTTCTTCCAAAGCACAGATCTGTACCTCTCTTGAGGTACCGGTGGGTGTTTTTTCCCCTAAAGTGCCTTTATACTTTTATTTCCACACCTATGGGTGTTTTTTTGCCTTCAATTGTGTTTCAGCCTTCTTTGAGATTCAGAGCACTTTGCATATGAACTCATGGATGTCTCTGTGATGCACTTTATCAGTTGGAAAATGAAATCATAGGCAACATTTCTGATGGATCGTAGTTCTTTGATCCTTTGATTTGGGACTTTAACCATGAGATAACCTTTATCCTTTTGCTAACAGAAAAACTCACCGGCAGATAACCAAGCCATCGTAGGAGGGAGCTGACGAGGAAATATTTGAAGTGTGGTCTTGTGGCCGAGGAAATACCGATGCATTCCAAAGCTAGCTGTAGTGAAAAGGCTCTACTGCTGCTTTATTCTGGTGTGATGTCTAGCAGAAGTTTTAGTGACCGTGTATAGTTGATCAAGACATGGGGGGAAGTAAATTTTTAAAAAAAGAGGACACAGCTGAGGTAGACAACATAGAAGCAGGCCAAGTTAGCTGGAGGGAACACATTTTAGCTTTGACGATTTCTGTTTTCATTTTAAGTATCTTACATCTATTTCAAATTTCAGAATGGGTTACTGCATGCCCCTGCAAGGGAAGACAGTGCTCTCCCCGTTCTTAAAACAAGCTTTGCAGTTAAAAGCGACTACTCGCTACTCTTCAGACCTTTTTAGCAGCATTAGTACGAAGTTATGGTGCATATTGCAGTGCTCACCTTTTATCTACTGTTAACAAAAATTAAAAAAGACATTATATTAAAGTCCTTGAACAATGAATGGCCATTATTTACAGGGGGCATTAAACTTGCAAACTGCTGCTCTATCTGTAAACTTTATTTTATTTAGCTCTTCATGTGGGCTGCACCAGAACACTCAGTGTGTGTGTTCGAAAGACATCATCTTATTTATCGTCAAACCTGGAGCTGGCACATTCCGTTGTTTAAAGCAGGACGGTGCCTTGCTGTGATCCCTCTGCTCATGGCAACAAGACTTTATGCCCTTCCTAGTAAAAGCAGAGCCTTGGCTTGGTGAGCAGAGGATTTCAGTGCTTCCACAACCCCTACGCTCCAGGCAGCTCCCATGCACCAGGACACTGCATTCAAAACCTCTTCATCTGTTGTGTGCATTGTGCTTTGGGTTTTTTTTTTGTCTGTCTTAACAGACATGAGTACATTAATTTCCCAGGTTTTCCTGCTTTATATTCTAACCGGCACACACAACTGGGAGGTGCCAATTAAGCAAGATGCACTTTGCCGTGAACCCCCCACTTGTCTCTGGAGCGCAGGCCGCTCGGGGTGTTTGTGTTGAACATGTTTAATAACAGAGTGTAAGCATGCGAGGTGAGATTCAAGCTCGGAATAACATTGTGGGAATGTAGCATTTGTCTGACATCCTGGCTTGGACAAGGATCAAACGAGGAAAGTACGTCAGAATTTCTCTCGCTTGGCACCTCCATGCGTTACAAAGATGAACTACCAGAAACGTGTGCTTTTCTGGAGGTGCAGAGGTTATAGAATAGTTATATAGGTTTTCTGTGGAGGGCTATAGGTCTGAGCGTGTTCCCTCTGAACCACTTCATCATTCGAGTGACTCGTTTGTTAAACTTTTAATTCTCTAGGCTGTAATAAATGAAAAAAAAAAAGCGCAGTGATTGATTATATGCTAGCTGCACTGTTGTGCAGTTACCACGGGGAGCACAGAATGAATATTTGGGACAGAGCTGCCTTAGGGCGTGTGGCTTTTGTAACAGCTCCTGCCCTGGCCTTCCCTCTTTTGTCTGAGAGGACAGCTTCCCTTCCTTCTCTAAAACCATGGCCACATCTTCGCTTGCCCGGCACCGGCGACCTGTCCGACACATTCAGTTTGCACCTCTGTTGATTGCTGGTGATGGCAAACTTCAGTCCTCAGAGGAGATCCCCAGCAGAGCGCAGACCTTCTCTTACAAAAACTCGAGCGATCGCTTCAGTTCTCTCACACCACATCAGAAACGTGTACTGGCTCTTGGGGAGAGTGGCAGACCTTTCACTTGATGGAAATTAGACCTTACCGGTGCTAATTTGGGGATCCACCACCGCCGTAGTCCTACGTGAGTCCCCCTCTGACATGCTTTGGGGTAATTCTGACTGTGCTTTTTCTCTAGGAGGACTTTCGGAATAAAGTTGAAGATTACATTAAGCGCTATGCGAGATGATGAAGGGAGATGGACGGCAGGACCATGGCTTCCACACTTAACTTCAACAACAACAACAAAACCAGCCCGGATTGTACTAGTCCCGTGTCCATGTTGTAATGAAGAAGAAAACTAACTTCATAACTTGTCCATGTTAAAAGGAGAGTTCAGCATAAATACAGCAAGAAATTGTGTATGTTGGTTGAAAAAAGTTGTTTGCTTACTTTTAAAAATGTTTACTCTTCTGAACTGTACTGTATATCCTGTTGATGAGAGATGCTTGAGAAGTTAAAAGAAATCACTATTGAAATTGTAATTACACTTCTTTTTAACTCTTGCCTAGTTTGGAGGGGGGAAGAAAAAAAAAAAAGAAAAGGAAAGGTGGCGTGTTTTTGGAACACTTCAAGTTGGCAATAAAATGGTCTCCTGTGAACCAAATCACAATACTGTTGCCTTTGATGAGCAGAAACAATACAAAGTTTTTTCCAAGAGTCATTCAGCTAAGGCTTAGAGCTTGCCAGAATGCAAGTGCTAAATGAAATTCTACTTCTGGTATTGAAATTCTTGGATGATATTTAATGTAAGTATGTTTGGAATTTTTACATTGTTATTTTTGGCTCCTGATTGGGCTACAGTATTTTTTTTTTTGTTTCTATTCATTGTGTGAAGTAGTTAAAAAATAGACTAATCCATAACTTAAGTAAATGTGTAGTATTAGTAAAATTTTATACATATATATAATATATATATTTCTGTGAAAATGTAATGAAAGGGAGATTTTTTTTTTTAAGAAATCTGCCTTTGGCTTTCCAGTCTAGATGTGGTGAGGGAGCATCAGACAGTGTTTGATCTGACGAAAGTAAATTCAAGCACCGTTACCTGGAGAACACCTAATTGCGTGCTTCACCCTTCTGCGCTGAAAATGAATGGCTGATAACGCAGCTGAGAACAACAACGCACTGCACCCTCTTTTAAACACTCGTGTGCCCCTGGCTTTTTTTGGTAATCTGAAAAGATATGATGCTGTAATTGCCTTTTCTGTAAGTAGCTGTATATCAAACTACATAGTATGTGCAAGCAGAGATCCTTCAGGAGAGTAGCGTGTACCTCAGGAATCGCGTCAGAGTAAATGCTGTGAGAAGTCTGCTGCCTGTCGTGTGCCAGAGCTCCCCGCTGCTCACCCGCTGACCCAGGCGATGCCCGGGGGGCACTGGCATAGCCTCAGGGACAGAAACGCATTTCCCTCCTGGGATCATGCAGAGGAGGTGCGATGGAACCGATTGAAGCTTTTATAAATAGATAAAGCATAGAAATAAATGTTTGTGTGCTTTCATACAGAGCGAGTGTGTGTGTGACGCTTGGGCATTGACTGTTGGGTTTTTATCCCCCCAAATTTTTATGCTTCATTCATTCTTTCCTCTGCAGACACTGGAGGAAACCAAAATCTTCTCCATCATTAGCGTGGCAGAGCTGGATTGCAAATTTTAAGCACGGTGCAGCTTGCTGCTTAAGTTTTCCCTGTGCCTTTTCCCTTACAGCTTCACAGGCTCCTGCGCGCATTACTGGAGGGCTGGGAAGGCAGGGGAACGAAATGGAGCGATTGGCACACAGGAGGAGAGTCTTACTGTGAGCTTCATCTTCGGATAATATTGCCGCTCTATTTAAAATGAAACATGGATCAGCATAGTACTTTAGGCAGGTAACTGCTATGAGACATCTTTGCTGCCAAAATAGTGATGTCAGGGAAGGTAAGGAATAAAACACTGGGCAAAAAAAGAGAAAGGTTGGAAAGTATGTCGAGTTTTTCCTTGTTATTTTTGAGCTGAAAATGCTGAACTGGTCTGCCGTAACGGAGTTGAGGAGTCTTTGCTGTAGTGGCACCCTGGTACCCTTACCACCTTCCCTCCCCCAGCACAAGGGGTCACGGTCCCTGTTTCTTGGGCTGTCACCCGTGCTGGGCTCCCCACTCCTGCCTGGAAGCTGCTGCAGAACAAACACAGGGCTGCTACAGCCAGCCGGGAGAAGCTGTTGGAGCCTGCAGCAGGTTTGGGGCGCCAGCCAGAGGAGCAGTCATCAACGCCAGTCTCTGCCTCCCACTGCAGTCCTGCTCTGTAACTCCTTCACCCTGTTTTTCCTTACCTAGAAGAGATGAGCTGAATATTCACGTTGGGGTACTACTAACTGCTGTACAAAAAGGCCTAAGCATCAGGGGTTTTTCCATCTGGAATACACGGGGGGAAAAAAATGTTACACCTTGTCCTAGACAAGCCCATCTGCTCACAGTCCAGGAAAATAAACTGAATTATTTTTTCCTGAACATGAGGAGCTGGGAGTTTTGTTATATGTAGATAATGTTTGTATAGATGCAACTAATCTATATCCAGCCACCCTTGATTTCTACCTCTCACCTAAGCTGGGGTGCTGCAGGGCTCACTGCATATGGCCAAAATACTCCTACAGAAATCCCACGGGGAGCTCAGCTCCATCCTGCACCCCTGTGGACTGACCCCTGCCATGGCAGAAGGCAAAATATCCTCTGTGTCCCCAAAGCGTCGCCTGCTCTCGTGGCTGGTCCGTGGCTGGAGGAGCTTGTCAGCAAATAGCGCTTGTACAGCAACCAGCTCTTGTCACTTCCATGCGGCTTTTGGAACAACCTGCTGCTTTTTAATTATTTTTTTTCTTAATTATGTTTATCCTAAGGAGGTACCCATCTTCTAGAAAGCCTCTTCAGCTCTTCCTGGCTGCAGGGACCCTAGTGTCCGGAGCCCTGGGCACTCCCCATCAAATAATGCTGCTGTTCTGTTTTTGGTTGTTTTTTTTTTTTTCTTAATTGATCAGCTGTCCCTGAAGAAAAGCCCCAGATATCAAATGGCGAAGAAAAATGCTGCAGAGTCCTGGAAAGTGAACAGGAGCTGGGACTGGGCAGCGTGGGGTGGGCCCCGGCCTGGCAGGTGCAATTCTGGGGTGTTTTGTGAAATGTGAGGGCTGAGGGGGGGGACAGCAGCTGGGTCTCTCCCAGGAACCCCTCCCTGAGCTGGTGAGGCCCTGAGGGGCAGCCAGAGGGGTCTGGAGCTTTTGGGGATGACAGAGACCAGTGGTGGGGTCGGGGGTCCCCTGGTCATCCCAGATGCTGCCCAGTCCCCTCCCCCCGAGGGACCCAACCCCACTCCCGGGCCCTGCCAAAGGGACGGACCCCTGACCTGCCCACCCACACCTGGGGACCCCCCTGCAACCCCCCTACCTCGGAGGGCTAGACCCCACTCAGTTGGCCCTGCCACCCCCCCAGGGGGTGGGGTCAACACTACTGGGAGGTCTCTGGGATCGCAGAGGCAGTGGGGGGGCTGGGGGGCCCCTTGATTCACTCCGACCCCAACCTTCACAGAAGGGGCAAGCGCTGAGGATTCGCACCAGAGACAGGCACCTGGTTTACTGATGTATTTATTTATTTAGGTAGGAAAAGCACCTTATTCCCATTGCTCGTTAGCCCCAGGGCCCCACCGGGGCCACCACCAGTGCCATGACCAGTGCCACCAGTTCCCACTGCTGACTTTTACCCGTCGCTCCCCACCTCCCAGGCAAAACCCACCCTGTGCAGGCCTTGGCCTCGTGCTGGGGGCCGAGGAAGAAGGTGCCTTTCCTGGTGTGGGAAAAAAAAGGACAAAAAGAGGAAGGCGTGGTGGTTTCATTGCACCCAGACCTGCCACCCCGCAGTTACGTCTGCCGACATGTCCCAAAGCCGCACCAGCACTCCGGTGCCAGCAGAATTTCAACCTCATCACCCCCCCTTCTTCTTTATTTATTTTTTTTTTTGTAATTTCTTCTTCAAAAATTCTCCTCTTTTGGCACATGATGCTGGGGGGTGCCAGGAGGGAAGCAGCTGGGAAAGGCTGAGCAGAGCTGCGGCATTGCCAATGCCCGGGGTGAGCCACGCTCCCCGGTACCCCGAAAGGGCTCCCCACTGCCGGGGCAGCTCGCGGCAGCCTCGCCCAGCCACCAGCACCCCGTATCGCCAAACCACCCCGTCGTAAATGATGTCTTTAATTGGAAACCGCCGGGCGATGGCACATGTGCAGTGCGGTGGGTACCGGCAAGGGAGGAGCGGTGGTGTTACCGTCTCTGCCTCCTGGACTTGATACCACTGGGGATGCTCCTCTGCCAGGGTCTTCCCCCCATCCCCCCCAAAAAAGGGTGCTTTTGGGATGGGGGGTCCCCCCGTCCCTCCCCTGTGCCGGTGGTAGGGCATCCCTACACGATGCCCTCGCTGCGTTTGCTCCTCCACACCACGAGTGCGGTCATCAGCAGGGTGATGAGGACGGGCAGCAGGATGAAGGGGCAGAGGATGCCGTTGGGGGGGTCGTGCAGTGCCCGGCCAGATGGGGAGCAGTTCCTGAAGTACTGCTTGTGGACGGCCACGAAGAACTCATCCACCAGCCGGTTGGGCCAGTAGCAGTCGAGCCTCTCGGCGATCAGCGCTGTGCAGTTCGTCAGCTCCCCGTAGGTGCTGCAACACAGACAAGGGCATGGGGTGGCATCCGGGTGGCACTGGGGACCGGCACCCAGGCACCAGCATGCCACCTCCCCCCTCTATTACATAAAATATTATATACTTTCTATTATAGATGTGTGGATTTGTTATTTGAGATTGCATTTGAGATTGTTATTTAATTTTTATTCCATATTTTTTTGAGCTTGTAGGTAGATAGGTATCAAAATATATGGTGGTTTGGTTTGTTTTTTAAATCCCATCAGGTTTTGCCATTTTGATCACGCTTTTAAGTGCTCACCAACAGCCAGAAGCACAAGGAGTTTTCATTTACAGAAGGAAATGAAAACAGAAATAATTATTTACAGAAATAACTGGAAGCAAGGGTTTTTTTTTGTTTGGTTTGTGTTAATTTTTGCAGGATTTCACGGCCGGACCAGTGCTATTAGAAAATACTGGTCAGACCCACATAAACCCTCTGGCACCTTTAGGGAAAGACCTTCAGGGAACCCACCCTGAGCCACGGAGCAGCTCGCCCGGCTGCCGGTCTTCAGGGCACCCTCCTTTAGCTGACGTGGGTCAGAAATAAGTACATCAAATGTCCTTAAAATTCTCCTGTTACTTGCCTAAAAATGGGGAGGTTTGCATTCAAACCAACAGCACGCTCCTGAAGTTCACCTCTCTGCAGTACCACGACCCATCCCACCTCTCAATGGCCAGCAAGTCCTTTTTTTTTTTTTTGAGGGTTTTTGGTTTTGTTTCCCCTCCCAAAGATTTGGAAAACGAGGAGCAGCCCTGAGCAAGAGGCACTGCAAGAAGCTGCCAGCCCCTTTGCTGTTCCAACCAGCCATCCTCTGGAAGGACAGGTATTAGCATGGGTTTCAAATCCCACCTGCTATAAATTGACTATGTATTGGGGAAGAAAAAAAAAAAAAATTATATATAAGTCCCCCTCTCTCAGCCCAGTTACTTACATCTGATCCTAGAGAAGCAGTGCAAACCAAAACCCAGCCAGCCAATTAAAAACCCGCCTGGGGGAAGAAATATTTTATAAACCGCATCCCAGCTACTCGCAGCAGCCTCTCTGCATCTCATCAGCTGGGGTTTCGGGCAGGCGGCGGTTGCCTCGCCGTGCCCATCGGCACACGGCAGTGCCGGAGGGAGGCCCTGCGGAGTCCGGTGATTTAATTAACAGGGCGCCTGGAGCTACTAAAAGCACCTTCTGCTCAGCATCCCTATGTGCAAAATTACCGTTTCCCGCTCATCAGCATCCTTAGCAGATCGCAGGAGCTGAAGCCTCCTCAAGAACCAGAGGGAAAGAGTTAACAGAGAAGTGAATAAAAGCTATTTTTAAATCTGAAGGGCCGTACAGCAGCTGGCTTAGCCCCTCCCCGGCTCACACCACACTTTCCTGCTGATAAATAGCTGCGCCCATCATTATACGTGAAGACGTGCAAGTAACCGAAGCAAAATGCTGTCCGCAAATGAAAGGAGAAATTGTAATTACATTTTGCACTTAGGCAGCATCTGCATTTCAGTGCTCAGACGGCTCCGTGCGCACCAGCTGGGGAAAGGCCAGGCCCGAGGAGAGGAGCCGAGCGGGTACAGCCCTGAGAGCAGCGCAGGGGCGTGAGGAGGCAGCCGTGGGGCTGCAACCGACCGTCCAGACATGGAAGGGGGTCTGCAGCTGTGGTTTAAGATACCCTAAGTCTCGGTCCCTTTTATTTTCATGTCCCCTGTCTTCATCAAAGCCACCCTGCTCTGGGTAGGGTCGCATCCTGGGCAGGAGCAGGGTGGGCACTGCTGCCTGCCGGACTCACACAGCCCCAGAGCCCAGCGGGGAGTGAGCAGGAGGGGCCTGAAGGGAAATAGAAAACATTTTCAGCAACAGCAAGAAGTGTAGAGGTGACAGCGAGAAGCTCTTGGCCAAGGGAAAGCAAGTCTGGATGCTCTTCAAGAGATCATTGGTTTTGCTTACACAAAGCACTACCTGACCATGACTGTTTCATGACCAGCCAACTAAAAGCAAAGCCAAACTCTGACTGGTAGCTGAGTGCATTAATTTCTTCCACTTTATCTCATAAATGTCCGTGGCCGGCCATAGACGCGAGCAGCCAACCACCAGCCGAGTCCATCTCCACCAGCTGCGGAGGTCCTGAGCTGCCGGGTCTCGTGGTGTTTGGAGAGCAGCTACTGCAGGACTCTG
>VXBL01008561.1:0-26756 GCA_013400195.1 Aramus guarauna | reverse complement strand
GGGGTGGGGGGGGTGGGGGGGGTGTTTTCCTGCCCAGCATGGCTGCTCTGCGCTCCCCCTGCCACCCCACAGTCCAGCCCGGGAGAGCGCAGTCCCCTCTCCACACTCAGTCGAGCAAAGCGCAGTCGAGCTCCAGGACATTCATGCTATTTCAGATGTCCAGAAATAGGTACAATCCTNCCTCAAGAACCAGAGGGAAAGAGTTAACAGAGAAGTGAATAAAAGCTATTTTTAAATCTGAAGGGCCGTACAGCAGCTGGCTTAGCCCCTCCCCGGCTCACACCACACTTTCCTGCTGATAAATAGCTGCGCCCATCATTATACGTGAAGACGTGCAAGTAACCGAAGCAAAATGCTGTCCGCAAATGAAAGGAGAAATTGTAATTACATTTTGCACTTAGGCAGCATCTGCATTTCAGTGCTCAGACGGCTCCGTGCGCACCAGCTGGGGAAAGGCCAGGCCCGAGGAGAGGAGCCGAGCGGGTACAGCCCTGAGAGCAGCGCAGGGGCGTGAGGAGGCAGCCGTGGGGCTGCAACGGACCGTCCAGACATGGAAGGGGGTCTGCAGCTGTGGTTTAAGATACCCTAAGTCTCGGTCCCTTTTATTTTCATGTCCCCTGTCTTCATCAAAGCCACCCTGCTCTGGGTAGGGTCGCATCCTGGGCAGGAGCAGGGTGGGCACTGCCGCCTGCCGGACTCACACAGCCCCAGAGCCCAGCGGGGAGTGAGCAGGAGGGGCCTGAAGGGAAATAGAAAACATTTTCAGCAACAGCGAGAAGTGTAGAGGTGACAGCGAGGCGCTCTTGGCCAAGGGAAAGCAAGTCTGGATGCTCTTCAAGAGATCATTGGTTTTGCTTACACAAAGCACTACCTGACCATGACTGTTTCATGACCAGCCAACTAAAAGCAAAGCCAAACTCTGACTGGTAGCTGAGTGCATTAATTTCTTCCACTTTATCTCATAAATGTCCGTGGCCGGCCATAGACGCGAGCAGCCAACCACCAGCCGAGTCCATCTCCACCAGCTGCGGAGGTCCTGAGCTGCCGGGTCTCGTGGTGTTTGGAGAGCAGCTACTGCAGGACTCTGGCCACCCTCTGTCCCTGCATGCAGCGCACCAAGACATGTGGCGTTGACGACCTTCTCATTACAGGTGCTACCACAGAGGGATCCCAAAGGGATCCATTTGCTGGGATAAGGATAAACCAGACTGGCTGGACCCAGGCAGCTGCTTGCGAAGCCTGGTCAGAAGGGATCAAGATCCCACCGGCGCAGCAGTGTTGACGCCCTGGGCTGAGCGTGCTCTTCCCTGCCACAGCTGCAGTGAACGTTCATCCCATTGCGTCTCCAAAACGGCATCTGGGCCTCTCTCTCCCCGCAACCAGAGCTGCATTATTACATTAGCACCATGTCAGCATGGTCCCACNCTCATGCTATTTCAGATGTCCAGAAATAGGTACAATCCTCAGTTGCAGAGTTAAATTTCTCTTTGTAGAGAAGGCAGAGTCAAGCTTTTCACTTTCAGACACCCCTACAGCTCCTTTGCAAGTCTCCATCTCCCAAAACACCACCCCTCCAGCTGAGCAAGGGCACAGACCTTCCAAAACAAAGCCTCCAGAGATGATAACCTTCCAAGTCATAGCCAAATTTCAGCCCCTCGCAATCCACGCTATGGAGCACCGTGTGCCATCACCCTGCTGTGCCGGGGACGCTGCTGGGCTCAGGGTGCTGCCACCAGCTACGGCCCCAGAGGGACTCCCGCTGCCGCGAAACACGACGCGGATGACTGACACAGCTGCAGAAATAGAGCGGCACGGCACCAGCTCTGCCGCCGTGGCCCTGGATGGGGTGGGGGCTCAGGCTGTCACCTGCTGCCAGGGCAGGCAGCAGACGGAAGAGAGGGGCCCAAGTTGGCAACATCAAGGGCATCTGGGGATTGCAGTGCCTGGCAGAACACCCAGATGATTTTTTAGGGGACAATCTAAGAGACCTGAACGCCACCGACCCCAAATCAGGCCTGAGGCAGGGGAGTGCAGAGAAATACCCGTGCCCTGCGTCCTCTCCTCCCTCGTCCCGCAGACCAGGGGCTGGCTGCCCCCTAAAACAGCCGAGCCCTGTGGCCGTTACCGAAAACAAGGGGTGAACCACAGGGCAGGTCCCTGGCCAGGCTTCCAACCAGCTCCGCAATGGCTCCCATCAGTCGGGGGGTAAAGAAGGAGGTAGAGAAGTGACGGGGCCACCAACCTGCGCTGTGGTACGTCCCCATAGCTTTGCAGAGTGGCCAGAGGATCTATGGATGTGACATCTAAGGATGGGTGTCCCTGACTTCCCCACCTGCCTGGGAGAAAGAAGTAACTGAAGGAGCGGGTGTTTTTAACGCTGTTTGCCAGGGGCTAGGAATGACCAGCGCAGCCTGCAGCTAGGCACCATGGCTATTCATCACAGCCGAAAGTCAGGTTTTTGAAATCTTTTCATGCCTCTCACAAGGACTGTCCAGTTGTATATGCAGGAAAACCCTGGTCAGGTCACTCGGGCTGGTCCTGCCCCCCCCCCCCCCCAAACCCAAGAGGGCGCTGGGGGCGGCGGGGGNTCCCAAGGAGAGCTGGGTGGCCTGAGGAGAAGCACTCCTAAGTCACGGTCACTTTTCCCAGCTGGGCTCGGGCTTCTCTGGGAGTTTTTTCCCAGTGCCAAAAACCACCAGCAGCCCAGCAAGGGCTCCCCTGGGAATGGCAGCTCTTGGGGGCTCCCTGTGCTGTGAGATGGAGGGATGGAGAGAGGCTGGCAGCTGGAGGAGTGCTGAGTGTGGTGGGTGTCCTTCCCTTGCCATGATGGTCAGTGTGTCCCCAGAGACCACTGAGCGGGGGCGGAAGGAGAAGCAGTCTGCACCCACTCTACCTCCCTCTTCTTCTGCCCCTCCTCTCCCTTGCTTTTGCCTTAAATACCAGCACCTCAATCTAAAATCCTTAAAAATGCCTTAAAATACTAGCTTTAATGACTAAAAGAAAATATAAAAAAAGGTGATTATTGAGCCAATGTAGGATAGCGCCGGGAACAGGCAGGTTTTCCTGAGCCATCCCACCACCACAGGCTGCGGGCAGGGAGACGGGCAGCCTGCCCTGAAAAGTATGGCTTTGATTAGTTCTAAAATTTTATTTTCCCTACCCAATGTGAACCACAAGTAAAACTGTTTTCTCATCACCATGGAAACAGTTTGTGTTTCAAGGATGCTGCAGCGGGAGGAGGCTGAGTATCGCGGGGACCACGTGGGGACGAATGCCCGCGGGCAGGACGGGGATGGGACTGGGCCACTGGTGGGAAGTAATCGAGGACTGATTTATGGTTTGACGGGATCCGAATGCTTACACTGCTGTAAATCCTAAGCAATGCCTCTGGTTTTTTTACCACTGCAACTGAGACTGGAATTTGATCTGCCATTTATTCCTCGCCAGCGCCTTGGTGCGGACGGTGTTACACTACGGATACCAGTTGGGGTTCGCAGGCTTGCCAGCTCTCCCTTCAGCCACAAGTATCACAAATTTTCCTATCCTCCCCAAATCCCTCGCTTCAGAAGGAAAAACAAAACCAAAAAATAAACAAAAACAAAACCCCAAACCTTTTGCTTTGTAAATTAAAAGAAAAAAATTGATTTCTTCCCCTGCGAGGTTGCAGGGTGAGCTTGCAGACATGCTAAAGGGGTATCCAGAGGGGATCTGGCAATCTGAAGATAAATAAGTAGATAATGAGATAATAAGACAATGGATCAATCTGGTGTCTGTTAGATAATGGCTAAATAACCTGAAGACACACTGTGAGCGTACTGACAGCTGTGAGAGCAGCCCCCAGGCGGGGGGAGGAGCGGGGCAGGCTACCAGGCGTGTGGGGAGCTGGCAGCATCATCCCTCACTTCTGGACCTGCAGCTGTCGGAGCAGCACGCTCACACTGGTGGGCTCCTTCCCCGCAGGATGCCCGCGGCGAGGGGGAAGCATTCCCCACAGATTTTCAGGCGTGCCATGGGATGGATATATTTGGGATGAAGGCGCCCGGGTCGGCTGGAGTGACACCTGCAGCTGCGGCATCGCTCAGCGCAACAAGCACCCCCCCTGTCCTGCTCGCTGCTGCCCGCTGCACCAATGCTGTGCAAAACCTGTCATGCAAAGCCATCCCCTGGCCATGGCCTGCCAGCGAGCCCAAACTGTGCAGGAAAAATATCTGCAACATCTCCTGCTGATGCATTTGTGGGCGAGCAGCCGGCAGCCCGACCTCTCCAGCAGCCGCAGCTCTGCCAGCAGTGCTCTATGTCCCCAAAATAGCTGCCCCGAGGGGGACCACAGCTAAACCCTCGGCTCAATCGCCGCGCCGATGATTCTGGACCTAGAATCAAAATAGCCAAGTTGATCTTCAGGATAATTAATCATGCACAGCTGAGCTCCCAGTCAAAGCAGTTCAGCCACCACCATGAAGCAGAGACCACAAAGCAGCTCCAGCTTTAAACAATGGGGTGGCTGCAAGCCCTGGAAAACGAACCACCAGGATGCTTGGTCTAAATTGCTCTCAGGCCAGGGATCCACGGGGCAGCACCACGGAGGGGCTGGAGAGACCAGCCTGCAGCCCGTGGACGGCTGACCCAGCTGGCACCGGCACGCACGGCATCCGAGGCCACAGCAGATTGCTTGTCCTTTGGGGAAGAAGAGAGGGAAGGAAACCAGCTGACTCAGGGGAAAACACCTCTCAGAACAGTCCTTCTCCCTTCGCAGGAGACAGCGTTCATCGACAGCTTCTGGAACTAATTATTTTATTAAAAAAACACCTGGCATCCCATTCCCAAAGCATGTAACGGCTCACACAAGCTCTGCTGGTGAAGACTTGCTTATCAAAGCCCGTCAACCTTCCCTGAACGAGCATGGCTAAGCAAGCCAGAAGAGCTCTATGGTGTTGGACAAACCTTCTCAGAGAGTTGGTGCTTGTCCACGTGGTCCAAGCCCAATCTCAGCAAATGCTCCTGGTCCCAACAGATCCCCCCCTCCATTACATCTGAATGCAGCAGTACCAGCCATGCAAGAGCTCGGTTAATACTTCTGAGGCTAAGAGGGGAAGATAATCTGCAGCCTATAAATAGGACCAATAAACCACAATTACAAACTCTGCTGAGACAATTCATTTATCCAGATGTTCCCATCATGTCATTCTCAATTGAGCAGTAAATGATGGGTCTAATGGGCATTTCGCCACTGAATGTCCCATATGAGAAACCATGGCTCCAAACCCGATGCTGCTGATGGTACAGGACCTGTCAGAGGCAAAACCTTCAAATATTTCTCATTCTCATTTTGGACAGCACAGCATCAAAATTCCTCAGTTTGGGGGAAGATAGGGAGAGGACACGAGGCTCTAGGCAGGTGTTTTAGTTCTATTTCTTCATCTCATGCCTCGTGGAAGTAAAGTCCTTCCCCCTAAAGCTGGAGGGGTGACCAGCCAGCCTATGCCACCCCCTGCCCACTACTGCTGGGACATCTCCTAACAGCACTTTTTCTCCTAAAAGGAGATGGTGAGTCCAATGCGCACCCACGGAGCAGGGGTGTCAAGTGAGGTGGCCACCCAAAACCCACATCCTTGCACAGCAGCTTATTTACAGCAGTAGCTGAGCTATTTCGACCTGATTTTCCCAGTGTCCTGAGGGCACAGGAGGATCAGAGGAATGTCATCTCTTAAATAACCCAAGCCTTGTGTTTGCACGGACCAAATGGACTCACGCAATCAAATTAAACACTGAAAGTTTATCAACATTTCCTCCAAGTGCCTCAAGGATAACAAGTTTAGTAGAAGCTATTTAGAAGAAAAACAGGACGTTGGAAATAAAGAACAAGCTCTTTAATACACCTCTGCTTCCTGTGCAATGGCTTTGCCGAAGGTCTGAAGGAGGAGATGGATTGCATTGCATCACGCTTGCAGACAGCACTGAACCAGGACCAAAAGTCCTGCCCCTGGGACACACTCAGGGCCTGCCTGGGGACAGCCTGGGTTGGGGCCAGCTCTGCTGGGATGGCCCCAGGGTTGGCAGCTCACCCTCAGTGCAGCCAGAAGACCCAGGGAGGTGGTTATCCCCTTCTCCTGCCATTCACCACATCTAGACCACATCTGGATGCTGCCTCCAAAGGTGTCGACAGAGGGGGACAGGTCCCACGGAGACCCCCAAGGCAGACAGGGGCTGGAGCAACCACAGCAGCCCTGGACATTTTTGATAAGCAGATGAGATTTCTCAGAACCAGAAAACCTCCCACAGTCTTTCCACTGTCTTTTCTTCCCCTCCATTTTGTCACTGATAAAGGGGAAGGAAAACCCAAGCTGTCCTTTTCAAAAGCTACTTATCTATATATATGTCTGTTTACATACACCCATATATAGATTTGAATTTGGCACAGAAGAAAGGGGCATGAAGCAGGAAATCAACCAAAACCTTACAAAAACCTCTAATTTTTGTGCACAACACTCATGGCATACGGCAACATCTGCTTGCCATTTCCAACTGACCTCAATCCCCCCCACCCCTTGTGTCGCAAGAGCTCGTTTTTGTCCACCACTTTTTGTTTTCATAGAGAAAGACCACAGCAAAACAACACTGCATGATGTGGTAAGCCAGCTCAGAGTTGAGAATGGGGTTTTATTTTCTCTTTTCAGGCCCTCACGCCAACACACAGACGCCCCTGACTGGTCTTCGCGACTTTAATCAAAACCATCTCGCCAGGAGAATGATTTACGCCGTGGTGGCACTGAAAAATTCAGCTCTGCTGATTATAAATAGGAAAAAGCTAATCCAAAGAAAGCGGCATTCAGGTGGTTTGCAATAAAAAGAACCCAAATGAAATGCCAAAAAAAGCCACCCACAGAGCAGCACGTTCCCCAAATGCAACATCCCTGCTCTCCCTGCTGCTGCATTCAAGAGGGTTTCCTTATCACCCTCATTATCCCCCCCAAGGATGCCGCTGAGCGCTCCACCAGGAAAGCAGACCACATCTCCGCTTCTCCTAAGTCATAAATCACCATTAATTCCCTGACACTGATTACAAACAGGAGGTTTAGCAGAAGACTGCCATGCCGTACTGTGCCAGCCTCTCCCTCTAGTTGCTAAGAAAAATCAACACACAACTTTCGGAAGCAGAGGGCGAGCCAGTAGATCCAGTGGGACAACCTGGGATTTTCTTACAGAGAGGGTCTGAGGGCATCTCAGTGGGTTATGGGGTTTTCAAGCTGAGTTAGGGCATTTTGGGACTCTCTGGAGAACCTGAGTGCTGAGAAAAAAGAAAAATCGCATGGAAAACGTGTCCATGAAGCTGTGAGTCACCAGAAGAGGTAATGGAGCCATGACAGGGATCCCAATCTTATTAACCCCCTTATTAACACATCAATACCCAGCATGTTGCAGACAGCCGTGGTCTTCTCCTACTGAAGCTCCCCCACTGGGGTGCATGGGTTCTTCAAATGTGCACAACTGCATTGAGCAAAACCACCATCCTGATTTCCAAACACTGCTAGGGTGGGGTCCTTGAAAGTCCATTTAACCACAGAATAGCTGAGGTTGGAGAGGACCTATGGAGGTCTACTTCATCTTGTCCAAATACCCCTGCTCAAGCAGGGCCACCTAAAGCTGGTTGCTCATGACCATGTCTAGATTTTTTTTAATATCTCCAAGGATGGAGACACCAAAACCTTTCTGGGAAACCTGTGCCAGTGCTTAGTCACCCTGACAGTGAAGAAATGTTTCCTGATGTTCAGAGGGAATCTCCTGTGCTTCACTTTGTGCCCATTGCCTCCGTTCCTGCCACTGAGCAGCGCTGAAAAAGACCCTGATTCCATCCTCTTTGCACCCTCCCTTCAGGCTTTTATATCCCTTATTAAGATCCCTCTGAGCTTTCTCTTCTCCAGACCGAACAGCTCAGTCTGAAAGGCTCTCTCAACCTTTCCTCATAGGAGACATAATCCAGCCCCTTCATCATCTTCGTGGTCCTTTGTTGGACTCTCTCCACTATGTCCATGTCTCTCTCACACTGGGGAGCCCAGAACTGGACCCAGCACTCACCAGTGGCCTCACCAGTGCTGAGTAGAGGGGAAGGATTACCTCCCTCAACCTGCTGGAAACACTCCTCCTCATGCAGCCCCAGATACCATTCCCCTTCTTTGCTGCAAGGGCATGTTTCTGGTTCACGGTCAACCTGGTGTCCAACAGGACCCCATGGCCTTTTCTGCTGCACTGCTTTCTAGTTGGACAGCCCACAGCATGTCCTGGTGCCTGGGGTTGCTTCTCCCCAAGTGCAGGACTTTGCTCTTCCCCTTGCTGAACTGCACAATGCTCCTTTCAGCCATTTCTCCAGCCTGTCAAGGTCCCTCTGGATGGCATCATGACCCTGTGGTGTGTCACCCACTCCTCCCAGTCTGGTGTCATCTGCAAACTTGCTGAGGGTGCACTCTGCCCCATCACCCCGACCATTAATGAAGAGGTTAAGCAGGACTGGACCCAGCACTGACCCTTGGGGTACACCACTAGCTGCGAGCCTCCAACTAGTCTTTGTCCAATGATCACCACCCTCTGGGCCCAGCCGTTCAGCCAGTTTTCAACCCACTTCGCTGTCTGTTCATCCAGGCCACACTTCACCAGCTTCTCTGTGAGGATCGTATGGGAGAGAAGTCCAGGTAGACAACGTCCACTGCTCTCCCCTCCAAGCCCACCTCGTGGCCCCTCCACAAGTGACCAGGTTGGGGAAGCCCCTTCAGCCAGACCTGGCAGAAATGGAGCCAGGGCATCAACAACACTTGCAAAGTGGAGTGAAATGGCACATTTGTTTCCCCATCCCGTGAAATAAAACCCACCACTGATCTCCTCACACCCCAAAATCAGAGACATGTGCAGGTGGTCCCAGGACACCAGGAAGGGACGTCACTTACCCCACAGTCTCGTCCCAGTCGCACCAGAGCCGCTGCCCAATGCCCTCCATGCTGAGCTGGAACTGCTTCAGGCAGTAGTGCCGGATCATCCAGCCGTAGTCTGCCTCCTGGCATGCCGTTGCTGCGATGAAGTGATGGGCTGGAAGACAGGAGGCAAGCAGCAAGCAAGGTTAGGCTCTGTCATGGTGGGTCACGGCGCAACGACAGCCTCTTCCCCCTCCACGGCGCGGTTTCCCTGCAGCTTTTCACACAGAAGGCATCTGCCAAAGCACAGCTGGCCACCACAGCAACCCCACTCTCAACCAGCTTCTTCAAAACCTCCTTGTCAGGGTTCTTTTTTTCCCCTCTTCACATCCCTCTGTTCTTGCAGCACCATCCCCCATTACCCTCCCAAATGGGGACACTAGATGAATCAATTATTCAAAATATACCAGGTAAGTCATAAATAAGTAGGGGGACACAGATTTATTCTGTGCTGATCACTTGGCAGAGTGATCACTTGACAAAGTCCATGTCTTTGGACTTTAAATTCCCTTTTTTTTTTATTTATAAAAAGAGTAAGGGTGTGTGGGAAGCTGGGGAATAACGCCACAGCTCCCAGCCAGATCCCTGCTACTGCTGAGCAAAGGCCCCCTTAAAAATTGTCTGCACTGTCCCACACTTGGAAACAAATACCCATCTGCGATGGAGCGTGGGGAAATTAATCTCTGGCTGCATGGCACTGACTTAATTCACCTCTGGGTATGCATCCCTGCTACACGGTGCCTTCTGGTTTGGGACCAGAGGAGGAAGAGATAGATGCTGCTTACTTTGCTACAAGTTTGTGCACAATTAGTATAATACTGCTAGCCAATGGGAAAGGAAAAAGACAGTAATGCTGCAAAGGGAAGAGGGAGCAGGCTCGAAGAAAAAAAAAAAACCTTCAGAGGAATGATTTACTGAGCCTGGCTATAAATAATATCTTTGCCGTGGTCCCAAAGTGCCAGCTAGTGCCTTTGCAGCTCCTGGAGTACATTGCAGGCAGGCATCACATACCAGCTCTATTTTTTGCTACGCATGAATAACTGCGCAAGAGTGGGGCTTTATTTTTATTTTTATCTTATTTTTTAACAACACATAATTTAGCTACTTATTTAACAGTCGGCATATGAAAGCCATGGGACATCTCCAGTGGCTCTTGCACAGAGGATGCCCTGCTTCAGCGGTCCCTCTGCAGCCCCCAAATCCTCAGAGCACTTAGGTACCAGCATCCCATGGCAGTGGGTGGGAACTTGGGACCCGCTGGGATATTTGGGTGGCAAGATGCCCCCAGACCCTTGGGCGAGGTTTCTGGATGGCTACAGGGCTCCCATGCTGCCTCCCGCTTCCGTCCGACTGGAGATGAGGCAAGGGGAGTTGTTGAGCCATGGCAAGGGAGTTAAAGAGCGTTAAGCCCTCACCACTGCAGTCATAAAAGCGAGTTTATCATAATTTAAAGATCTCCCCAGCTGATACCACCCAGGGCCTGACCCCACAGCCCCTGCGTGACACCACCTCAGCCAGAGACAAGTCCTGCTCTGAAATGCGGATGTTTGCGATGCTGAAGCAAAGTGCCGAGAGAGGAGGAGGAGGAGGAGGAGGAGAGGGAAGGTGCAATAATTTTACATAAGAGGTGGACTGCAAATCTCAGTCCAGGCAGGCTAAAGGATGATGGATGGCCGGGAGGCTTTTCTCCCCTTCCCACCAGATCCAAATCTCATCCAGAGATTCAAATCTGGATGAATCAAGTGGACAAGTGACATGGCTGAGCGAGCACCAGCATCCAAGGGAGGTTCAGGTGCCACCCCGAGGGGTCACTGGACTGCGAAGGACAAGCATCCTGCAAACATTATGTCCATCACGCGGCTGGAGAAACAGCTTGCAGAGAAAATGCCGCCAGCAAATGTGTCGAGTGTGGAGAGAACTGCATAAGGCGAGAAAGGAGAGCAAGGAAGGAGAACAGATTAAAAAGCAGCCAGACGAGCAAACAAGGAACTTGAGGAGCAAAGGAAGAAACGGAGCCAGGCAGAACTGAGTGAGGCACGCAAAGCGTGGAGAGAAATTGAGGAAGAAAAAACCGCTTCAAGAAATTCAGTGTGATACAGCACTAGAAGAAAGAGAAGCAGAAGTTAATTGAGCTTGGCCAGGCTGCCCTTCGCCTGCCTTCACTCCTCCCCACTCCCAATTAGCACAGAGGAGCCTAAAGACAAGTCATCACTTGTACCATAAAAACAACTGTCTTCAGAGATGCCCAAAGATTTTCTGATGACGGCACATCTGGTTCTGCTGAACAGACCTAGAGCAAAACACCTTAACAGGCAGCTCCACCTTGAGAGGAGAAACACTAAATAAACCATGGGGATGAAGCAACTGAGAACCACCAACTGGCTGCAACGCTGGCTTGAGTAGCTGCAAGCCACTTATATCTGGTAGTCAGCATGAAAATGAGCCCTGCTTTAAAAGAAAAAAGAAAAAAAAAAAACCAACCCAAACCCAGTGAAAACAAAACCCCCGGAGCTTTAAGCACTTGCCAATCAAAGCAGCTCCAAAGACACTGCCGGGTTGGACGTGGCTGTGGGCTGAGTACAGGTGGGCAGCCAGGAGAGAGCCAGCGCACGGGCTTTGTCATCCCCGAGTGCCTGACTCCTACGCTCGCACTTTGTTCCTGCCTCTTGTCTCAGCTCCAANATAACTACACACACGGTCTGTCTGCAAATCCTTTTCCCCAGGGGATGGGGGAAACCAGACCCATCAGCCAGGGACCGAGACATTTCACGAGGACATTTGATTTTTAACATCGTGAAGGGCTCTTTTGTTTTATACATCAGAGGCAAACAGCATCCAGGAGGAGGAAGGCTCAGCAGAGCCTGCTGTGTAAATGCTGCGAGGAAGGAGCTGGGCATGGTGAGGCTGAACAGCTCTTTTGCTTTCAGCTGGCTAAGGAGAATTGGCTTTAGCTTTAAATGTACATTTTAAGGTCAAAGCGAGGAGAAGCTCCTGCCACGTTTCTACACAGTCCCCACCTAAGCCCATGGATATTTCCCTGCTGCTTCCCAGATTTCCCCCAAATCCACATTTATCTACACATCTGGCTGGGGCAGGCTCAGGGTTTGTAACAATAGGGGGGAAAAAAGGAGGGAGGGATGGTTTTCTTCCCTCCTGGCTCTCATTGCAGGTTTTCTCCACCCCCCTCAGGCCTGCTGATGGACATGGCGTAAGTCAGCTGCAGTGAGCTGTAAATAACTGAGCTCTGGAGCAGTTACATCTCTGTACTTAGCAGCATCCATTCGTGAAGGCTACAAGGAGCTGCTGAATAAATGAGCTCCAAAACCTGACTATATCGAGGCTGAGCTGCCTCCAAGAGCTCCCTCCTTGCGTGCCCCGGCACTCCCGTTCCCTTGGGAAAAATGGCATTGGGAGCTGCGGGAACGCAGTGGTCCCCTGGGAACATCCCACCAGAGCCATGCAGTACCTCCAAAGCCCCACTTGGTCTTTAGGCACTGCCTAGACACAGAGCAGGGGGGTTATCTCAGTCTTCCCATGTCTCCCCAGCCTGTACAACCATATAGGAGACACCACTGCGAGCCATCCACAATTCATCCTTGCACGCTACCTTCTGCGTGCAAAGACGTCTGCTGCAGGAAGGAGGCACCATCCGACATGGTGCTTAGCATGAGGACCTGCGCGACTGCTGATGAACGCCCTTCCCTGCCGAGAGGAGCACTGATTGCCTGTTAAAAGATGTGACTTTAAGGATCCTTAATTTGCCTCCTTACAGGGAACATCCGGAGAGCGGCAGTGAGGAAGTGATTGGAGGGAAGGCTTTTTCAGGCATCCCAGATCCTCTTGATTGCCCTGGGACTGATGTTGTGAGCAGTCCCAGCAAACATCTCCCAGGATTCAGCTTACTGAGGGTTAGCTGCAAAAAACCCACTTCTTACAGCTGGGGTTTGGGCCAAGAGCTCCGGGCTCACAGCTGTAGAAAACAGCTTGGTGGACACCACCTCCTCCTTCTGCCACCGCTGCACAGCCCACATGCTTGCCACGATGATGGTTCACCAGCAGAAAGCCCTGAGCTTTCTCTGCAAGAAAAGGTATGCATTTCACATCACCAACCCCTCTGCATAATTCTTTTGTCTTCGGCCATTTTCTCCTCAGTTTTCCGGGACTTCTTGGGCCCATCTTGCCGGGATGTGCAGCTAACCCCAGGGGGAGGCGGAGACAGGGAGGACCATGGAGCCTGAGAACAGATGAGCATTTCAGGCTGGCATAGCACAGAAGGTCAAAGCGATGCCAGCGCTGACAAACTCAGTTCCCAAGCATCACAACGGAGCCTGTTAAAATTTTTTGCAAGCCTCACCGCCCTGTCCTTCTGCCATTTGACCTCTGGATGCTGTCCACAACATGTGCATGGTGGGAATATATGGAGAGTTTGGGGCAGTGAGTCCCAAGTAAGGCAGCCTAATTTTGGGGGAGATCCCACCAAGGTAGACTCAGACGCTGTGTCCTTCTGAGCTTGCTGGGTTTCTCCCGACACAACTGGGACAGCCCCAAGCCATCGGCCACATGGCTTCTGCAGATGAAGGCTCCTCACCCAGCACCTGGACTGTACCCCCTGTTTGCAGTCTCATCCAAGAAGGAAGCCTTGATGGAGGCTCTTATATAGGATGGGAACTGCAGACACGCTAATCTGTGAACCCCTTCAGTGGCACCCACTGGGTGCTGTTGGAGGGGCTGCCAGTCCCACCCAGCATGGCTGTAGCTCACTGCTATTCAGCAAACAGGGGAGCTTGAATTCCCCAAGGCCACGACACCCCATGATGGAGCTGGATGAAGGATGAAACTATTTGACTACACATGCAGAGTAGTCACCAGACCATCCCGGCTACTGCTGGACCAGCAGGGTTGTTTGGTGGAAACCATTCAGGGCTTCATAGGAAAGAGCAGAAAATAGCTGGTTATTCATCTAAAAGTTTAGAGGTCTAATTAAATCCCAAAAGATGAAGATAATTGCACAGTAACACTCACAGCAGGGCTGGCAATGAACAAGTAACACACAGCTAAACCTGAGCACCAGCAAAGCTCTGGGCTCAGACACCAAACATCCCCATGTCTTCTCCTGGACTTCTCCCAAATGCTGTGACCCCCCATGAAATGATTAGCTCTCTCAACAAGCCCAAGATGAAAACAGTCTGTTTTCGTCTTCTTTTCTGTGTGGTTCTTTGCTCTGTTATATTGCGAACAAGCTTCACGGTATGGACCCGATTGCAAAATAAATCCAACAAGAGCTGGAAATCTGGAGCTTGTTTGCTGAGTGTGCTCGGCTCCAGGAGAGCAGGTTTTAAGTGAGGGGACTTTGTGGGCACAGCCCTGGGAAGCCCCGAAAGCTGCTCTGTACGTGGGGAGCGCATGTTCATTAGCATCATGCTGCCTCCTTTTGCTTTTCAAACCTTCCCTTTGGATCGCGACTCACATCTGCGAACAGACTGGTCAAACTGGTCCTCACCAAGTGCATTTCTCAGCATCTTCACTTTCACTCAGCACCGCCACCACATCCACTGCTAATTAGTAACTCAAGGTAATTAAGCTCAAGTTTTCATCTTAAGCCTGGTGAGCATCTGCTGCCATTCCCCATCGGTGCTTGGACACCCTCGGGAGCATCCCCAGGTCATGTCAGAGCAAGTCCCCTCCCGGCACTCCAGCGCTCTGCTCAGATAGAAGCACAAAGCTGAGGGAAGGATCAGACCCAGCCCAAAACTGGAGACCCCCATGGGGTACAGCTCCACATAGGGCTTTAAAACCAAACCACTGTGTAGCCTAGCAGAAAGCTCAGTTCTTGTGCAAGACACCTCATGCCAAAAAACGTGAGAGAGAGAGAGACAGAGAGGAAGTCACCCATGGCAGCTGGGGAGAAGGAAGAAGAAAGGCGCAACTGCCCCTTCCGGCATCCACAGCACTGTAACCCCTAGGAAGGGTCCAGCACCCTCTGCTTAAAAATATACCTCCTGCCAGAGCTCCAGGCAGCTGCCAGCTCAACAAAGGCTTCAGAGCTTGCAAAATCTACCTTGCATCACCAGGAAAAAATGAAGCTGGTGCTTAGCAAACGTGTGACCCCTTTGGGCTGGAGCTGGGGGGCAGAAAAATGCAGCTGTTGGTGTTGGGAACGACAGGGAAACTGGCACAACACTATTTATTTCCCTATCAGAAAGGAGGGAGCCGTCCGCTAACACCTCTGCTTGCTGACAGCCTGGGATGCACCCCCGCAGTCAATTGAAACCTCTGAGCCCTGGCAGGGGATGCTATTTCTGTCCCGGTTTTGCACTGGGAACGTATTTTTAAAGCCTCTCCTCCCTGCCCAGCTGGGTCAGACCAGAGGCACTCCTGCCTGCCCTGAGCTGCTGGGATCCAGCAGCTCCTGGAGCTGTTGGGGCTGTGCAGCAGCTTGGGAGCAGCAAGATGGATGGAGGCACCCAAACTATGCAGGCGATCATAGGGCAAGCAGAGACCTGTCCCCTTCTCAAGCAGCCTGCCTGAGCCCCACCACCAGCACAGGATTATCCCATCCCATCCTCATGAAGGCTGAACCCAACTTCTCCCCAGGCAGCTCCTCTGGTCCCCTCCTCCCTTCCAAGCTTGGCAAATATTTCATCTCCAGCATCCTTCCTTGTCACTACGAGCCTGCTGCGGGGAACATCTGTGGAAGCTTTCACTATCTCCTTTGTGGTGATTTCCAAGGTCAGGTTAGAGGAGCGTTACATTACAGCTCAGGACAGCTTCTCCTCTTGAGCCCAGCAAACGAAAAGGGAGGAGAGCACAGGGCACAGGGCTCTCCACACTGCCCTCCCTGGGCACAGCCCCCTTGCCCGAGGTGCTCTCCTGCCCCGAGCACCAGCTTTTAACTCAAGGCACCTCCCTTTTCTCAACTGCAGGCAAGGACTATCATCTTGGCCTCTTCAGGAAAGCATGCTGAGATGCAGAAATGCAATTATTTAACAGGTAGAAAAGGAGCCCACAGCCACCTACCCACCAGGTCTGCCACTGCCAGAGCTACCCGGCCACCACCTCCGACCAAATAAATTTGGCCAAGGAAAATGGATGACATGTAGCACTTCAGGAGGCATCTCAAAAACTTCATTTATTAATGTATGATTGGATGAGCTGTTGCTGCTTTTGCCACAGCAAAGCCCAAGGCTCCCCACATCCAGTTTAGGGACCTCAAAAATACACGGAAGTGTTCAAAGTCCTTGTAGAGATGCTCTCATTTCCTCATCGCTGCAGGGATGCAGGTGCTTGGCAGGCAAGCCCATGGGGAGAACCCATCATCCCCACCAACAACCCACAGGCACGCAGCCAGTGTCAGGCTCGGGGATGGCACTGGCCACCCAAAACAGTTGCCCACCACCCTGTTTAAGGTGAGAAGGGCTTTTCTCATCCCAACAGCAGTAATTCAGAGAGCTGTTCTGGCTCCAAACCCACTTCCTGCTGCTTCTGGAGCATCCTCAGGTCCCAAAACCAGGCAGCCTCTGCCTCCCCTGCCTGCTGCACACTTGTTCACTTGGCATGTTGTGACACCATACTTAATCCATGGGATTTTCCTTCCCAACACAGCCATTAGGGATGTAAATTAAGAGGAAATTCATGGGATTGGGGGGTTTTCACATGCTGAAAGGGAGTGGGGATTTTTCAACACACCACTGAATCACTGCACAGCCAGGATTTTGGAGGCAGAGCAGATGCTGGGAGTTGGGAGAACATCTGCCTGTGTCTCAGCACCCAGGAAGGCTGATCCCTGGCTGTCGGACATGCTGCCACCACTCGCTTCAGAGAAGACAAGGAGCATCTCCCCCTCCCTGCCACCCCTCTACGCCAGGGGGGCTGCAGATGGAGCAGCAGCAGGATATTAGCCAGCTCTGACTTGAACAGAGCAGTGTGTGAGCACGGCACAGACGTGGTTACAGAGCACGGACAGAGCTCCCCAGCAAGGTCTGCAGAGGGAGAGCTCACCCCATATTTCACCTGTCTGACAGCTTCACTGCCGCAAAGCCACAAAAGCTTTCAAAGGACTCAAGGGCTCGGGAAACTTGGATGGGAGAGAAGTCACTCAGGCTGGGGGGAAAAGAAAAGCCAAATGGCAGGGAAAAAAACCATTAAAGAGACAGGGCTAGGAAAGCTCAGGTTTAGGAAAACAGATATTCCCCTGAAAAACACACACATGGTTGTGGCTTTGCTCATGCGAATGAGACCTCTGTGCCAATACGCACCATGGCAGGAGGTACCATGGCGTAAGTGCCGTGCCAGGGCCGTAAGCAGCGGCGAGGGTCTGTGTAAAACCTTGCTGGCTCGGGAGACAGCAGATACCTGAATGCAGAAAGTCGGTCCCTGCTTGGCCAGGCTGGAGACGGTCCCCTGTCAGGGCCCTGGCCATGTGGAAAGCTCGGCTGGTAGACGCCCTCCAAAGAGGTCAAAACCTTCCACATCTCTGGGACCAGAGCACGACATGTGGTGGGTCTGAAGAGCATGCTGTGGTCCTGTCAGCTCTGTGCCACTGCTGCTTCCAGAGAGGCATCCCCAGAAGTCCCATTTCTGGGGGGCACTGGCCTGGACGAGTATGGGAGTGGAGCCCACATGAGGGCTGCACCTTGCAAAAGTCAGGCTGGAGGCAGCGCAATGATGCTCCACAAACACTTCTGGGGATAAACATCACCGGGCATGAAGACTTATTTACAGTAAAAGGCAGTAACAGGAGAAGGTCAAACGGAAACAAGCGGATCACGAATAAGCATCGGCTCCAGCTCAGCTGCACACCGGCAGCCGGACATGGCTCTCGGCACAAACGCCAGCCCAGCAACTGCAGCAGCCCCGTACCAGCAGGCTGTGCTTCCCGGTCCCCTCGTCATACCTACAAACAGGGCTCACAGCACCAAAGCGCTACCATTGACTACATCCCTGTCTATTTTTTTGGCAGCCCTATGGTCTTTCAGTAAACGCACCATT
The DNA here is from genome assembly GCA_013400195.1 of Aramus guarauna. Classification (NCBI taxonomy): domain Eukaryota; kingdom Metazoa; phylum Chordata; class Aves; order Gruiformes; family Aramidae; genus Aramus; species Aramus guarauna. The sequence goes on along the minus strand of VXBL01008561.1, from coordinate 8,808 downwards.
TACAACTTGCTCTGGATCAATACCAGGCACCACGTTTTTATCAAAGCGCGTTGCACCCGAGCGCTGCAATTGCTTTCCCATGGTGAGAGGTGTGCGGAGCAGCTCTGGTCTGCACTTGCTGGAGCCAGCACCCAGACCCCACTGCCCCATCCGGCTCTGTGGCCCCACAAGGAGCGGGGCTCCAGTACGCTCCACTGCGCCCGGCAATCAGCTCCATAGCTGGGTCCCTAATTAGGGCCGCTTTGTGAGCGACGGGCTAACGAAGCCGGCCAGTACACGGGTTGGGAGTCCTTTGCCCTCTTCTCTCTTCCCAGCATGACACCTCCTTGCCATGTCCCGGCTCTCGCTGCCTGCCAAAGGGACCACACAATAACGGAGATTTCCCTGCCCGTCCCCCCGGGGACCTGCGCCTGCCCTGCCTGCTGTAGCTGCTTTCCCACGGGACAAGGGACCTGGCCTGAAGCAGTTTTTGGAGATGCCCACGCTTCTCTCCCAGCGTTGGGGGGTCCTGCTGCCAGAGATGGGGTTCCCTGCACTCAGGGTGGCAGCTCTGCAGGGACGAAAAGAATTTGGGAGACTGAAATGAAAACCACTATGGTCTTCAGCCTGCCCAGGTGGGATTTCACATGTTCATCTCTTCTGCCCAGCACCAGTGTGGCAGAGCTGGTGCCTTGCTGTCCCCCCCGCCCATGGGTGACCGTGCCACCCTGCCCCTGCTCCCCACAACTCACAGCCCAGCCTGAGAGGGAACCCCAGCCACCGATTAACAAAAATACCATCAAATCCATCTGCTGAAAGTGTCCTGTCTTGTCAGGACACTTGTAAGGCACTTGCTTAAAATAAACATAATGAAAAAAAAAAAAAAAAGCCCCCAAATATGCATTGCTTTCAGGCAGCTGGCTCCTACTTCAACAAATAATTCACTGGCAGTTATTTTTATGTAGTTTATTTTCTGCCATCTTGTAATGCTTGGGATAACTATAAAACGATAGCAAAACCTCAAACACTCCCATTCTAGCAAAAAACTAAATGACTACAAATCATCAAAGTATGAGTTCAATGAATAAATCACTACCTTCCTTCACAGGCACAACAGGATGCTAAAAATTAAAACTTCAGATATCTTTTTGGGTTTCATGATTATGTTCAGCTGTATGCAAAATATCTCATTAGTGCTGCCTGGAAAAAAAAAAGCTATCTATTTATTTTGCTTTATGTAATAAAATGAAGGGGAATAACCGTTCCAGGAGCAGGGTCTCACTGGATGAAGTTCCTCTTTTCTACATTGAGTTGATAAATCCAATTAAAGGCATTTAGGTTCTGTGTGGAAGGGACAACTCCAGTTCTCCTAAATATGAAAGTGATTACTTTTCTGAGGATTTGAGGGGTTTAAGAAACTTGGAAATCCTTTGGGTTGGTGTAAGACTTCCAAGACACCAAATTACTGCAAGATACAGCAACTCACAAAAGTATGAAGCGATTGCCTCAACAAGCCCACAGAAAATAGTTTCACTAGCCCCTCCGAATGGATCCCTGCCGTGCTCAGGAGATGCTCAGGTAGCACAGACACTGCTGCATGCCGTTATTCCTCTTCCAAGTTCAATATTCTACGGAGCACCCTGGAAAGCAGCTTTCCTGCACCTACAACAGAACAGCCGAGCCCTCCCCAAATGAAAGATAATTTAACATCGTTCTCATACAGATTTCCACATAACAGCTCTTGTGAGATACAGAATATATGATTAAAATTAAAATGCAAAATTAACGCAGGTACTCTGCAATGCATCGCCTGGTGCAGGACAGTCCTGCTTAGCTGGGTCACAAGTGATTCACTTTTTGCCATATAGTATTGCTGTTAAATAATATAAATATACTGAAATAGGCTGTTCAAAGAGCCAGGACCCTGATCCAGTTTCTCTCCTCGCCTCAGTTTCCCAGATGTATCAGCTTGAGTTACGGTATGTCCTCGTTATCCATTAGTGGCTGCCAAGCACATTTCCAGGAACGAGACTTATCTTACATGTCCCTAGACTTGATTCTGCATAGAGCAGAATGACAAATACTTTTCTTTCCCCAAAAAAATTCATTTAGTGAGTAAAATAACATCAAAACCAGCTGAGAAAGCGGGAAGGAGAAAGGAAATCAAAACCCAGGCATACTGAAAACCAACTGCTGGCTGACTGCAAATCAGGAGAGGGAAAAATCTGCCACAAGCAGTTAGTTATAAAGATAATTATATCCTTAATGAATAGCAGGGTCTTTTTAAAAATAATTCATCTTGATTAGATTAATGGAGGAAAACCACAGGTTTTAGACATGTACTGGAGATTGGGGATGGTACAGCCCTGACTTCACCCCTTCCTAATTCAAATGGGATCTGACCATTATCACCATCAAATACCTGCTCGCTGACCAAGGTGAGCTGAACCAGGGAGCCCCGTTTAATTCGGCGTGCCCGCCTTTCGCAAACAGCAGCTTCCAGGGGCTGGAGGGATGCCACTCCGGGAGCAAGCCGCGCCTCTCCAGCCTCTCAGGGGAGGACAGTGGTTTCCAACACTGTCATCCCGACACCTTAACCCAGAGCTAGACCTGTGCTTTAGAGTTATTTTTAAAACATCAACAAAGCAAGGGATGCCAAAAGAGGCCAGATGTCAGCTCAGTCTCAAAGCCAGGCTGGTCTTGTTGCAGAAAGCCAGGGAGAAAGGAGCAGCTACTGCGCTCAAGATCTCAAGAACGTGCTAAAGGCAAACATGCTCTTCTCCCCCCCGCCCCCGGACTATTTTTTCCTTCAGCTATTTCAGTTGATTGAGGCTATAATAAGAACAGGGAAACTAACACCAAGGTTAAAAGTGCCCAGCATCAGTTTGGAAACAACACGCTTCAAGCTTTGGTTTGGGTTTCAATGGGTTTGTGTGCATTAAAGTGGATTATTCTGGTACGTGGGACTACGAACCATTTTATTGGACTATCTTAGAGAGAAAAAAAATCAGTTCCCAGGCAAATAGCATTCACTCAAACAGATTGCCTATGTAGAAGCACATAATAAATAAATATAAAAATTCATTAGGGAGAAAACCAAAATAAATAGCTGCACTGTCTTGTCGGTGCATTCATCACAGGCTGCAAAGAACAGCAGCTTGACTAAATACTTTCAATATACAGTTTCCTGACTAAAATCTGTTGCTGAGCCACATCAGCAGCCCAGAAACAATTTATTTTCCTTTTTAACAGAGGTTTCTCAATGCAGTTTTCTTTCCTTCCAGCTGAATAATGCGCAGAGAGGGCACTTCTCCGCAACTCACCCACACAGAGCGCTGCCGTTTTCCCAAGAAATGTTACCTAAAGGATACGGGGAAGCCCGGACGATCGCATCCTGCCCTTGGTTGAAATCCAGCGCTGCTGGAGGTTTTCACCCAAGCTGCTGCCCGTTTCCCAGCGCAAAGCCCCGCTGGGATGCTTTCCCACGGTGCCAGGTTGTGGTTTTAAATCCTGAAAAGCTCAAGCTGTAGAAGCACAGAGACAAGGGACTGAAACCATTAAGAAGGTTCATTACGGGATTTGCTGATTAAAAGCAGCGAGCTCGTAGGCAGCATCCACAGCAGCACCACAGCAGAGTAACGGGCTCGAGATTCCCTGGCGCTCACCCATCCACAGTAGGAATTTGCTCAGCAAACCCTAGCTGGGATTTGCTTTTAGAAAAGAAAAAGGTATTTAGCTATTTGACCAAGTCGAAACACGCTGCATATCCCCTATAAGCAGTTTTTAATGCTCCTCTCCCTCAAACCCAGTGCTGCCCCATGGTGTTTTCAGTCCTCGCTCTGTGCGGGGTCTGTGCCGGCAAGGGCTGAGACCACAACTGTCACTTTGGGGCCAAAACCTCCACCAAACGTGTCTGCTAATACCGACAGAGCCAGACTTCGCAGCCGGTTAGGGAGGCAGAAGGAACTTGGTAGCGCAGAGCGGTAACTCTGGATTTCCACCTACAGCCTTCCAAGACCTGCCTCAACTCTGTAATGACCCGATATTGATTTCCAGCCCTTTGAAAACATGAAGGATGCCAACCCCATTTTTAGCGATTATGAAGTCTCTAATTTCATTCCAGGTCATGGCATTTATGTTTTCATTACCCGCAACCTCCAGGGTCATTATAAATACGAGATTATAGTGTCGGTGCTTAACGGCTGTTTAATTCAACAGCATTTCAGAGTTAATAAATGCAATTCAATTTCTCAAAGCAAAGTGGCTTCCTGACCAGATAACACAGCCTGCATCCAGTCAACCAAATCCATATGCCACCAGTTTCTACAGGAATACAGCTAGCACATATGGGAGCAGTACGTGAAATTACACAGTGGAAGTAATTTATTTTTCACTACTCACATGCTTTTCTTTTAATGTATAGGAAGTCTCAAGTCCTCTCCATCTCAGAGATGCTCTGAAAGGGAGGAGGAACGTTTTACTTCATTATTAGGGATTTATAACACGACACGCTCTAAATATTTAGGAGGATTTTCACAGAGACACAGTAGCCTTCAATTATTATTTAAAGCAAGACTAACTATTTTTCTAAAAGATGAGCTTGAGCTCAGGTAACATGCAGGCATTACTGAGTGTGCTTTGGGGTGAAGAAAGACACAAATAATCCTAATGCACCACAAAATTTTGCGGAAGCGGTACAGCCGCCTGTCTCGCAAAGCTGCACCCAGTAACAGGCAGAGGTTCCCCTTTCTTGTTACTTTTAGTGTTAATCTTTTCTTATTACTATTATTTTTGAGCCCAGAAAATGCAGGTGATCAGCTGACTACGGCCTGTGAAGCTTGATTGATGGTATCAAGGTGTAAGGTGTAACAATTTAAGGATGGTTAAAGGGCAAAGAGAACATACAGGTACCCGTGTACGTACAGAAAATCCAAAGCATCTCCTCTCACTGCCGCCTCCTTTCCTGGAAGCATCTGGGAGCAAAGCCCAGGGATCAAAGTCGTGATGTTTATATGTAAAGCGAAGACAAATTAAACTGCGCTGAAGAACTCCAAAGGTTTTAAGTTGCTACCTTCCCTCCAACTCCAGAGCTCCCAGCAGCCGAACAGAGGATACAAAGGCACTCATAATTTTGTATTTTCCAGGAGAGATAGAGTGCCAATAGCTGTTTTGTTTTTTAAGAAAGCATCATTTTCTGTACAATATGCAAACACAATGCTGTACAGCACAGACAGAAGATACAAGGAATCAATACGATATTAATGTTTTACTGGCCTTCTTTGCAGTTCCCTCTTACCTCTTTCAATAATACAGCTATCTAAACCCGAAATAAATCAAAGCAGCATAGCACAGCACTGCGTGCCAGCAGAAACGGGCACAGGAAGCGACAGCAAACGCCGGCGTGGGGAATGTCTGTCCCCTCCGGATCTCCAGCCACCTGCTACCACGTTTGTGAGAGGCATTGCAGCCCCGCAAGCAACGGCGCTGAGCGTCACCTGGCCCTTCTCACGCCAGCCAGCATCCCCGGGCACGTGTGCAGAGGCATGGGAGGGATGCTGTGGTACAGCTCTGCGCCGCACTCCAGCAAGCGTTGCAGCAGAATTGCCATCAGTGCAAACCCATCTCTCGCAAACCTGCAGGTGTTTTAGCAAAAATAACAGGGTTTTCCCGTTAACTCTCAGCTGCATGACCACCTGGCTGCTGAGTCTAATCCTGCTTCATCCATCATCACCAGCAATAACGAGTCTCCTTGTGAAACCCAGCCCTCAGGTAACCCCTTAAAGACTGAAATAAGACTGCAGAGCAGAGCGTGGTGCTAATCATCACTACTCCCAGTAACGATGGCTCATTGCCTCCTCTCTCAGCAGCCTCAGCAGGGAACTGCAGCCAAAAACCAGAAAAAGCCTAGTTTTACCTCTAATGGAGGTGGTTACCTTGGGATACAGCTGGATCTCAGGCCTGCTGAATGAGACCAGGGTTATTTTTAGGTAGTCAATACCCTGACCATCACTGCTTCTTAAGGACTCTGCAGCCAGTTGCAAAGTTACTAAAAGCTTGAGCTTTAAGATAAAGGCCTGAGATTTAAGAGAAAGGCTTTTCTTGCATAGGAGGAAAGCTCAGCTGGTCCTGCCAGGATCTGGACTCCAGCTTCGGTACAGCCCGGGGGCTGCGGTGGGAGGGAGAGGGTCTCTGCCATCCTCTCATGGGTCAGACCACATGCAAATTTGGGAGTCAACAGCTTTGAGCTGTGAGGGGAAAGCTCTCCAGCTGGGCAGTACGACTCTCACAGCTTTAGGCCAGGAGCTCGTTCCCCACCACCTGCAGAGGCTCTGGTCACAAGGCAGGGAAGATGCTCCCAACCAGCAGCAGAAGGTGCTGTGCTCTGACTTGATGCAGAAACAACCAACTCAGAGGCACAACGAAGCAACATCAGCCTTAACCTTGCTCCCTGTTTTATTCTGGATGACCTCTGGGCATCTCTGATGGTATCTATTTCTTCTGAAACAGAAAGAGAGCATCTCCAGACCACTTCTGCATCCTGCTGTGGGCTGCAGCGGCAGACCACAGCTAAATGCAGCAAGAAGGAGCTGGGGCAGGACCAGGCATTGGCGAAGGCCCCTGAGCTCAGGGTGAGCTGTCTAGAGAGACAGACGCATCTCCAGAAATACAGATCTGGGGACAAGAGCATCAGAAGCCACCGCCCAACGCTCATCGTTCATAAAGCTCTCAACAATCTGCAAGGGAAGGGGCTTTAGTGACAAAGGCAGCTGTCTGAGAGCATGTCCCAAGGCAGCGGCAGGGCTCATGACCAGCAGTAAAAATACCAACACACAATAACAGGCCATAAAATATTGTCCTCCCTACCTGCTGCCTGTCCAAGGAGACCCTGCAACGGTGTACAGCATCATTTACAGGAACGGAGACAACGCTCTCCACGTTAAGATCCGGTGTTGAGCAGAGACACTCTGCGTTTGCCTGCCACCTCATCGCTCATGTTAGTGAGATCCTGGCACATCTATTAGCAGAGCTTTCCCCCTCCTTTTATCTTTCCTTTTTTTTTTTTTTTTTTTTTTAAATTTTAAAACATCCTTCCTCAGAAGCGTCAGCTACCTCAAAATTCACAACTCCACTGTGACTCGTGGGCTCTCAGCTGTCACCTGCAATTTTAGTGCAGCCCTGTCTGCGTGCGGGACCATAAATCAGAAAGAAACAAACAGGTTTTTTGTTGTTGTTTCTTTTTTAAATAGTGTAGAACGCATTAAAAAAAAAATAATTGCACGGCGAGGATGCAGCAAAGACAAATGCCCCCAACCACTCAACACCACGATTAGCTGTCATCTATCACAGTTAAGTGGCTTACACAGAGGCAGACATCCTGCTGCAACGGAGCCTATGGGAGACGGAAAAGAGCAGCCTGGAGTATCACCAACTCCGGCTGTCTTCACTTTCAAAAGTTACAGTGCCCAAACCAAGAGAATGAAGGGGCAGGAAAAGGGGAAAGAGACTGGGAAAACGCAGCAGAGAGAAATCCTAACTACGCAGGAACTAGTGCTTGCTGGCTGCAACTTCAGCCACAGATTTCCGTACGGGACTGCTGCCTCCTCAGCCAGGGACACGGAGCCTTTCCCCGCAACCGGGCACGGAGAACCTGCTTCGGCTAACAGCATGGCTTTCTCCTCCCTGTGAACAATCACCACCTAAAGAGTAGTAAATAGTTAATTAAGACCGTTACATGCAGCACAGCTCAATGCATTATTCACCAGGGTTCAGAGGAGAAAACCGGCAGGGGAGAACAAAGGGGAAGAAGGAGAAATCTACGCTTCCTCAAAGAGCACTTTGATTTCATGAAAGATCAGCGTTAGGACAAGGGTACGAGGTTTCCCTTTTAAATAGCCTTAAATAAACACACTTCTTATACAGAGTACCAATCCGTGATCCTTCTGAGCTTTCTGCTCTGGATATTCAGGTTACAAGTACTGCACAAGTCTCTACCTGTTGCATCTGAAATACTGGGGACATCAAAGAAACCAGGGCACGCTGCGCCCTGTGAAAATGATCAGGCAATGCAAGAATTTCCAACCCGATTTTAAGTCGATCATCCGGTAAACCCAAAACATCTGACCTCAGCTTAGAAATGCTCGCTTGAACAAGAACTTCTGGCTGCATCCTTTCCCTGTGGCTCAGAAATAGGAAAATAGGGACTCCTAAAGCAGTCTCTTAGTAATTAATTTCTACTTTCGAAACAAATGGCAGAGCACATCTAACCAGCACAAATGTGCTTCAGTAAATCTCACCTACCAAATAGGAAATCCCGCACAAAACAGGCTGTGTCCGATAGCATTGTCATCTGACATATTTAGAAGCCAAGTTAGACATTGTATTATGTCCTAGCGCTCTGGAATAATTTCTTCTTTTAATTTCCACCTGCTTTTTGTGTTGCCAGCAAAGCCCAGCAGGAGACTTGGCAGATACCAGGAATAAGCAGGTCAGCGGGTGCTCGTAGTCAGGGAGCGGGAGGCCGGTGCTGCACACCCGTCTCAGCGCAGAGGCACCTCCCGGTCCCACCGGTGCTCCCCGCGGCCCCGCTCAGGAAGGCAGAGGACTTCCCGCACCCGCCTCGCAGCCACCAACCGCAACAACCGGGCTGCTCCGGGGCTTCCAGAGCACCTTCTCTCGCTGCCACCTCCCCGCACGACCGCTTCCCGACTCCTGCCCGGGCCCGGCACCCACCCGCCGCAGCGGCAGGCGGGGAACTTCGCTCCCGGGGGAGCGCACTTACCGAGCACGAAGCAGAGGAACCGCCGCGGGAGCAGGGCCATCTCCGCCGCC
>VXBL01008560.1:55248-222340 GCA_013400195.1 Aramus guarauna | reverse complement strand
TTTTTTTTTTTATTTCCAGCAAATAAGCGATTCGCCAGCCAAAAATATCACAAGCACCTATCACAACAGCACCAGTTACTCCTGGGTGTCTTGGAGCTTACAGCAGCCCTGTTAACTGGTAGTCTTACAGCGGAGGAGGTGGTGGATATATACATTTATCCAGGCAGGGTGTGCTTTCCACCAGAGCATTGCTGATCAAGGCTGGGCTGCCTACTTCTGCCTAGCCCAGGGGGAACTCTTCCTCCTCATGCAGGAAGTTGGAGTCCACCGCTCTGTAACAGAACTAATAATAGCAAACGGACACGGCTTGCAAACAATCGGGAGGCTGAAATTTGTTTTCCGGGAGTGTTTGCCTAATAGTTATGAATACAGAAGAGGTTTGTTTAAAAAAGAACCTTGCTTGCAAACAAACTGTAAATGGCAAAGGCCGAAATCTCTAAAATTATTTGTGACAAATAGCTTGGTCAGTTCTATGAGCCTCTGTGTGACTCTTGCTCAGATGGGAGTCACTCCGTTCCAGAGTAAACAGAGCAGCCTGGTGCACTCTCCGGTTACCAGGCTGGAAGAATGCAGGACGTTTACTGTGAGTATTTGCTCTGACTTAAAAATAGGCTTGCTTTATCTGTGTTCACACCTCTCTTGTGTTCATGAGCTGTGAACACTCAAACAGGCAAAATTTACTCCTCTGGATACCTCCCGAAAGCAATATTAAACTTCATTATTTGCAAATGGAATAATAGGTTTTAATGTGAGATCCTGTTTTCAGAAAGCCCTGCCAGGTCTCTAGAACAAAGGCTATGAAGCCAGCCAGACATGGGTGTGCCAGTCTTCTGTAAATAAAAACATGCATGTACATAAGTACGTCTAACAAGTACTCAGACAGAATTAACTGCAAGATCCATATCTTGCCAACAAATCTGTTGAGCAGCTTAAGTTTGGTTTGTGTTTTGTTTTGGTTTTGGGTTCTTTGGGGTTTTTTTGGAGGGGGCTGTGGTGGTTTTTTTGTTTGTTTGGTTTGGTTTTTTAAAGTAGCAGTGCCTCAGGCAAAGGTCTGTGTGGAAGAGCTGAAAATGGTCTGTACAAAACTTGTAGAGTCACAGCTTATCTGCCTCCTGTCCCTAGGCAGTGAAAGCCACCAAAGGCCTTTGCAAAACCCACTCCTGATTACAAGATTTGTGCTTACCCAGGCAGGAAGCTAACACTGCCAGGGGACTTGGGTGGCCCATTGCTACCGGAGAGGACATTTGCAACAAACTGTTGGCAATCCTTCCCTAAAAGCAGGAAAAATATCTGTAACTTCAAATAACCTTGGGAGGCTGCAATCTGCCAGAGGCTGATGCATGACGAGCGTCTAGTCTGGTCAGGTAACGTGTTTCTGGCCAGTGCTACCTTCTCTTTAAGCAGGCAGACCAGGAGGGAAGCTCATCTCTCCGTTGCCTGCTGAATCAGTGCATTGACTGAGAAGACATCTCTGCTGGTTGGTGGAGATATAACTGGCCCAAACCACTCGTTTGGAAAGGCTTAGGGAGATGGCAGAAGTAAGCGCTGCTTTCTCGTGTCCCGTGTAACTGCGGTGCCTCTTCCCAGGCCTCCCAGAAACCACGCCAGAACAACAGGATTGAAATAGTTGCCCAGGTACCTAACCCCTGTGACTCAGCTGATGGGTGTAGCGCTGCTCTGCGTGGGAGATGCGTTATCTGCCTGCTCCCGCAGCCTGCGTCTCAGCTTGCACAACCCGCGTGGCTCCCCTGCTCCCAGCAGTGCTCTGCACGCTGGTGGCAGCTGAAAATCTCCCTTGTGTGTGCCCACCTACGTGTGTGCCTCAACATACCAACGTGTGCACCTTGTAAAAGAGGGGTCCTGCAGTTATAAAGTCCGTCAGTCAAAAGTTAGGCAATGCTGTAAGTAGCTGTTCATGTCTGGATTCTGCTCCCCTTTGCCTCCATCCTGGGCTAAAAATCAGGCAGGAGTCCTGTGGAGAAAAAAATACAGAACTTCATTGCACGTGTGTATGCAGAAGAAAAGGTGTTCAATCAGTGTGTGACCCCGGTGCCTTTAGAAGAGGCGCAAGGTTTGTTTTTTCTTTTGGCTCAGTGCTAAAAGGCTTCTGGGGCATACTCAGGTGGGGAGGTGGGAGAGTGGTGGAGGAGGCAATGAGTGGGAGCAAAATGGGTATTCATTTTTAATGCCTTATCTGCTGTAACAAAATTGGGATAGCAGTTTGCAAGTCTCGGAAAAGGCATGGCTTTAGCCTGAGGGCTCTACCTGCTACATGTGAGATCTCCTGCAAATAATAGTCATCTTGCAGCATTTCAAGAAACCTGCACAAATTGTTTATCATGCAAAATGTTAGGCAGCATAAATACAGGAGTAATGGCCTGAATGATCGTACCTTAGGCTGCTTTTTATGCCTGTTTCTTAACCAACATGCTCCAAACAAAAGTGTTCTCCTCCCCCTGCTTTACCTTGGTTGGTTTATCAGCTTCTGGGATCCTACCTGCTGCTTGCGCACCATAAAAAATGTCTGATTTGGTGGTCCCAATAAAATGTGTCCATGTTTCATGTTCCATGGTGAGGTAAAACGGCTATCAGGGCAGGAAGTTTTCTCAGAAGTCAACACCGGCTTGGCATGCCTGAACATTGGGGTAGCCATGGAAATCTGCTCTCAAAGCTGATAAAAGCCTCCAGTGCCAGGAGAAGGGGAGTGGGAAAGGTCAGTGCTGATGGTGATCTGTGAACTACCTCGAGGAGAGGAGAAGATGCATAAAATAAAGTGGTGGGGCTGGTGTGGGCAGGGAGGGAAGCTGCTCCGGAGGAGCTCGAGGGGGCACACAAACTCCCTTGCACTCAGCAGTAAATGGTATCAGGAGAAGGGGTTTGCAGAGACTAAGATGGAACCTGGGAAGACATGGAGATGGAGTAAATGAAGTGAATGCATCATCTGCAAAGTTTCCCACCTTACAGCTTCTTTAGGCAAAACGCCCTGCATTCAGCATTTCCCAGTATTTCTGAGGGGTTTTCTATGGATGGAGATGAATGCTGCATGGGACACTAGATTGCTGCTCTGTCCTAATGTTCTGTCTCATCCTTTTCATGCTCCCTAGGAGAAGTTACTCCTCACAAGGCACTCTTGGGTGCTCTGAGATGATAAAGACTGGATCCTTTTACGTAAGTACTTTCCATCCATGCTGCTGGTCCTTACCTAAGCCAGAGTTTGGGCTCAAAGTTTCCCACTGGAGCTGGCTTTGCGATTACTGCTGGCAAACTGGTTTGTAGCAGTCATACCAGTCCCTCCGGACCCTGTGAGCGAGGACGTGGACCTGGGCAAGGGCAGTGAGTGCTTAAGCATGGCTCAAAGCTTGGCTTATGGGGTTATAGGCAGCAAATGGGAATAGTGAGCCCGGAGCCGCAAAGACGCTTAGGGCGAGTGAGTCCAGCTGTACTCTGTGCACAGATGCAGCGAACACACAGGCTCTAGGGCAGAGCGACAAAACTTGATTTCCACACTAATTTTCTGTGCCGAGTCCCCCTAGAAACAGACCTGAACTCACTTCTTACTGCCCTATAAATTGTGGACGATGGTAAAGCGCTCCTTGCTTTTCTCAGGATGCGGTTCATGTGCATTTTGAGCCATGTGGTATTCCCGTGTATTTCTAGACCTATGATCTCGTCCTGTTATCTCTGGTCTTTTTCCATCCTTTCACTGATAGACAGTCCTCACTTCACATCTTGGATTCCAGCTGCCTGGACAACAATCAGCAAATGAACATGGGAGGAAATATTGGGAAAAAAACCCCACGTGTCTAGCAATTGGGCTTGCTGCCTCCAGGCAGGTGCAGGCTGCGTGTGAACAGCAGCAATTCACTCAGCAGTGCTTTTGAAAGCAAGGAGCTGACGGCACCGGGAGAGCTGAGTGATGTGATGGGTCTGGGGCCAGGGAAGCATCGTGTGTGGATGCCAAGTAGACGGCTGAATTTTAGACGCCGCTAATTTTAGTTCAGCCTGATTTGCTTCACTGAGCTCTCCTGGTGCTCTGAATGCTGTCATTCAGGTTAATCATAATTCTTTACAAGACTTAAAACTCTTGGATACACTAGATTCTGATCCGAGCTTTTTTTTTTCTTTCCTTTAAGATGAGGTTTTCCTGTATGCTCTGACTTTACTATGAATGCATGCTAGACCAATATCAGCAATCGTGAACATGCTGTTCCATATTCTGTCCTCCTCATGATGTTCTTTAACCTGTTTTACATGTAAAACACTTCATAATATGCAGCCAAGTGTTTAAGCATTCAATTCCCTTCCTTCACCCGCCCCTCCTGTTCCTGCGGCTGGTTGCAGATCACTGCCTGGAAGCGGGCAGAGCGAGCGGGCAGCAAGGTGAGTTTTGTTCCTGTGAGAATAACTCCTTTCAAGTAATTCTTTATCCAAGGTGACCAGTGTGTGCTGATACCGTATCTTGGCTGAAAGCGTGGCAATTTCTGACGGTGCCGTCATCTGACCCTACCCTTAAACAAAGCCGCGCTTTGGTCCCCAGGCAGGATTGCTGCAGAGAGCCAGGGGTGGGTACAACTCCATACATCCTCTGTCTTCTTTAAATCCTGTGTTGGTCTTCTGGGCTCAGCTTCCTATGTGTTTGCAAGGGTGAGCGGAGAGAGGGTCTGCATGAAAATTGCTCAGGTGTGAAAATGAGAGAACGGTTAAAACCTGATTCGAAAATAGACCCAGGCTAATAGAGTTTCATTTAATCTCCAGGTTGCCATTCACAATCCAGTTTGTGTAGGTTGTGATGAAAAGTGGTTACTACCAGACAAGTATTCAGTGCTTCGCGTAATGAAAATTGGCACTCTGCAGCAATTTCTAAACAGACGCAACTGCAGCTGCTGCAGGAAGGCTGAGGCCACCTGTTCCTCCTCGCAGCTGCTGGCCCCTTCCTGTGGCCTTCCTCATCCTCATCCCCAGCCCCACTGTGTGCAGCTGGGAGCACCCATGGGCATGGGGTGGGCGGTGATGGGGTTCGTCACACTACGGTGCTCAGACACAGAACCGGTGCAGGGAACTTGGGGCTGTGGTTGCATGATTCCCATGTGTTTCTGGGATCTCTTATTCCAGAATCATATATTTTAAGTGGGAGTTGATGTACAACAGCAGTGGAGCATAGGAAATTTGTGTCATTGCCAGTCTTCTCTGCTTGCCCTGTGCCCATTCAAAGCTGAGTACTTTGCTTTGTATTTCTGGTTTCAGTCTATCAGGCTCCACGAGCTTTCTTTGATTCAGATTTACAAAGGCGATGTCATATTCCTTTTTTTCTTTTCTTCTAGCTGTACCTGCTCAGCATATTGCAACCAGGATGTTGGCAGAAGCGTAACACTAGTCTTGCCCTGCAAAAGCCTGTTGAGGTCTGGTCCACGTAGACCAACATTGTTCTGCGGTGGTTCCTCTCTGAATGCTTCTGCTCTGGAAGAAGAGCATGTATGAAGACAGTTTTTCTACAATGGTGACGGGGCTTTGAATTAAAAACTTGGTTTATTTTGTCATAATTTCCCTGCAAAGACAAATTTTGAACTTGTAGGGAGTTCCAACATGTATCCTTGGGATCTGATTACAAGGAAGGCCGGGGAAAGATGACGGTGCTTACGCTATACATCCCACCGCCCTATTGTGCTCACCTTGCCCCTGGAGTAGTCTCTGCTGCAGGATCAAGGCAAGAAAGGAATTGATTCCCCTTGGAGATACATTCCCAGCTTGCATTAACATCCAAGTTGTGAGGAAAGATCTGCGGAGATCAGATGCACAAGGCTGGGATAGTTTTTGTGCAAATATGAGCCCTAGCCACTAAAGTTTAACAACTATAAATTTCGAGATTGGCCCATTTATCCAAAAAAATAGGTCCTGTGGTAAAGTTCTCCCTTTGGTTATGAAAGTCTCCACATGACATAAATTTGTCTTTCTACCTGGGCAGAATTACTGCTTGTGTCAACGGGGGAAGAGGGAGGAAAGCAGAGAACCACCATGCAGCGCAGCAAGTAAAGACTTCATGTAATGCCTTTCCTTTGTTAATGGTGTGTTTCTGGGAGCTGGTCCAGGGCCATTTCAGAGTGTCAGTATAATTTTACTGTTATTTCTTAGGTTGAGTTTTGATCCATGAGGCTTTATCTTTGGAAACAACCGTTTCCCAGAGCAGTGTCCCCGTCCTCATGATGAAGGGCTCTGCAGTACATCCTTTGGTTCTCTAAAACATGGCACGCTTCACAGACCTAAAGCATTTCCTAGCTGATTGATGGCAACTCATTTAATGCAACGTGTAGGTCTAAAACTATGAATATATTGCGCGGTGGAACAATATATTTCTTTTTCTCGGGGGTGCTTATCGTACACTGCTCTCACTTAAAATGGAGGGAGCAATTGCATTTTATCACCTGTTTGCAAAAAGTCATTATCAGAGGCTAAAAAATTTACAGGCAGAACCTCTGAAATCTGATGTTTTGACACACTGTTTTTATTGTTTGCTCTCTGGCCCTGACAGAGGCACAGTGAAAGCAGGGTCCTCTCCAGATAGGAAAAGCTATTGTACTATCAAGTTATGGACAGAAAGTAAATCAGTGTGAACTGCGAGTGGGTCAGCAGCTCCGGGGTACCTGCCTATGTGCATCCTGCCACCGATGCTGCGCGTGAGGCTGATCATCCCACTTTAATCAAAGGATGTCTGTAAGCAGTTGGTCAGAGACAGGCTGTGTGATCCAGGGAGGGCTATGGCAAACAGAAAATGGGAACAGATATCGGGAGGAGACGTGAGTGTATGTGCAGGGAAGGTATGGCTTTAGTGCTAACCTCCTGCATCCCTACGGAGCGCGGTCCTCACACTGACGGTGTGCTGTGGCCACATCTGAGACCAGAGCCTCTGTTTGCAAGCAAAAAAACCCCCTGATTATCTGCTCTTCAGCAGTTTTCAGGCCAAATGTATGTCTGGTGTAATCAGCTTTGATTTCCTTGGGCTTAAGTTTGGAAGAGGTTTCAAGCAGTTTCTCTCTTCTGTCATATTACATGTAACAGCCACCACACAATGGCATCCTCATGGTCGTGGAGTCTGAAGGAATTAAATTAGTGGTGTCTGGCTAATCCAGGGCTCCTTTTGAACACTGCCCATCTCAAAAGCTGGATTTTATTTACATTTGCAGGGACCAGGCTAGGCTCAGCTTTGCCACTTTCTAGGTTAGACGTTAATATTTTTTATCAAAAGTTGACTGACTAGTTGAGGGCCTTTTTTAACTTGCCAGGATTTACAACAAAGATGTCACTAATAGGGATATTTTTGCCGCATTACCCCACATTTAATAGGGGATGAATCCTTCAAATTGCAATACACGTGCATAGTTAATAGCTTAATTTATATTGAACATATATTGCATTGTTAGCAAATAACGGTCAGCTACATGGTGATTATAAAGGGTTCTGTGCAACTGAGGATGTTGCACATCCTTACCAGGGTTTAGGACATGGAAATAAGTAAGCAACATAATGTGTAGTTTTTAGGTAGCCATCACCAGAAATGACTCCCCCAACAGATCAGGCTTCAGCACTGTGCACGGGTTATACTTTCAAACACATCACCTTGCCTGTAGCCGCCCATGTTAAATACACGCCAGTCTTATGCACGGAGGCTCGGCTCCAGCTCCTGCGGCCACTTCAGCGTTTGCATTTCCTTTGCTCTCTGTGACCGTAACCATAGAACCTACTACAACACTTGGAGAAATATAATCTTTGGCATTTAGTACATTTTCTCCACCCATATGCACGTGCGCTTTTGAAGAAGCAAACAGAAAATCCACGTAACTGGTGTCCAAGGCCAGGAAAAGCTATGACTGGAGACAATTTAAAAAAAAAAAAAAAAAAGTAATAGTTATAGAGGGGAAAAGCATTAATTTGGGGAGTTACAGCTCTGCCTCTGGGAGCCAGTGCTGCACTCTGCCAAACTGCGTTGTGCCCTCCTGGCAGCGCAGATAGGCTGCAAAGGCAGAAACGGGTCAGAGGAATGTGTCCTGCGCCAAGGTGCTCAAAACAGCACCCAAGCGGGGTTTCAGCGCTGCACGGGGCTTGTACTGGCCATTACGGAAGAGATGAGTTTTAATGGAAAGGGACACGAATAGCTACTATGAATGGCCCCAGGCTAAATGGCTCACCCAGGCTATTTTGGCAAATACTTAGGAATGACAAATATATTCATCCAGCAGGGCTGGCTCAGCAAATAGGCTGGATTAATGATAATGATTCCAGTGAATAATTCAACTGGATCTACTAGTAGTCTGAGAGTGAGCTGTACGGGCAGAGAAAATAAGGAAAATCAGATGGGTTACCTGGGTGCTGGATGGCAGGGAAAGAAAGAGAAGGAGGCATGTAATGGAGAAAAAACCCTACCCAACAGCTGGGGCACTCAGCTGAGATGTGAGACACAGATCCATCACGTTCCCGCTTGGAGCTGGGCAGAGTGGTGTTCAAACTGTGGAGCTGCTCTGGGGCTTTTCCAGGCAAAGCCATGTGGAAAAGGAGAACAAGCGAGACAAGTCAGGCAAGACCAGGTCCGGGCAGGGACCTAAGGAAACTTTTGTAGACAGGGATGCATTTCCATGGGAAGTCTGCATTTTGTTGAGTCAGTTTTCCAAGGACAGACCCTTTTGTCAGAAGGCCATTGCCCAGCAGTTCAACTCCATCACTCTTGCATTTCATTAAGTCTCTATAGCTGGTATCCTTATGCTATCGGAATGGGCACAGCCTCAGCTGCACTATGCCCAAATGTTTCCATACCTATTTCCCCTTCTTTTCCCCTCCCAGCATCTCTGTCCTTTCTGGCCAAGAGCCGTCCACTGTCCAGCCCCAGGAGAGACACTGAGATCCAGTGGGTTTTGCCCAGGAGCGGTGATCTGCTCATGCAGAAAACATTAAAGGATTTAGGGCTGAGCTGGTTAAAACAGTCCTGGGAGTGAGTGCGAGGGAGGGCGAAGATGGGGGCAAAGCTGCCACTATGTTCCTAAAACTGCTCTTCACAGCAGATTTTGCATCAGCAGTGCTTCCCTTTTCACCCCATCCCTCTCTTCACGCTGTGGGGCTGCTTCATGCACCAGTCTGCAAAAGCCCTCGTTTCAGCTCCATCTTTTACTGCTGCACAAGGAGCTTTTAGACTGATTTTGGTTAATCAGGCCTTTGCGCTGCTGTTTCTGGATGCTGAAAATGTGAAGGACTCACAAAAAGACATGTAGGTCATCTCCCACAGCATCACGTTTTGGGGATCCCCAGGTAGTGTGGCTGCGTAGGGTCCCTTTTAAAAGGGTTTCTGCCTGGAGAGGTTTGGATCTCTTGCTTGCAGACACCTTCCTGGTGGGGTCTGCTAGGTAATAGAGACAGATGATGAGGATGGCAGAATGGATTTATGAATGACCAGGTTACTGGTTATGTTTCTTTAATCACAGATCCTAGCCTTGTGTTGAGTATAGGAGCTCTGCACTTCAGCGTGGCCTTCTGCAGGCTTTAAAGATGAAGAGGGCAAACCGTGCCCGTTCCCACCTGAGAGACAGGAAGAGGAATGGGAGGAGGGAGCAAGCCGCTCCTTCCCGTGCAGTGCTACAGGTCCTGCACCCACTGATGCTCTCTGCCAGGATGCCTGACCAGGCAGCTGGGGGAAGCCTGGATGCTCTGCTTCTTCCCTTTAAATGCCAAGGGAGGGATCCATGCTGCTGGGAGTGGCCTCTGAAGGATCCCTCCCAAACCCCCATACCAGGGGGGTTGCCCGAGGTGCTTGGATTTCTTTCCAGCGGCACCCAGAACAGGCAGTTCAGAGATCCTGGAGAGTGCATGGGTCCCAGCCGTTCTCCATCGCCTCTTGCTGGGGATGCAGCTTGGTGGGGACGGGGACATGACGAGACAGGCTCCAAGCCTAGGACATGTGGCGTGACTGCTGGAAAGGGCTGAAACCTGCTGGTCCTGGGGCTGAGCGGTCCTGGTGCAGGGGCAGCAGTGCACAGAGCAATGCCTGTTTGCAGCACAGGGGAACTAGGAATGAACTCTTGAAAAAAAAAATAAAATAAAAAAAAATTAAAAAAACCCAGTCAGGCCTGCATTTCACATTTCTCTCTGCCCTTCCAGCAACCTTTCCTTGAAAAGTTTATGTCTACATTACAAGAAGCGGTTGCATTTTCACACAGCCAAGTCCTCTCCCCGCTGTTTTCCATAGCTGAGCTGGCCTTTGCAGAGCTTTGGCGATGCGGGGCCTCTCGCGGACAGAGCCGTGTTTGTCTCGGAGGCATGTTGAACTTGGCAGGTACCGTACATCTAACTCCAATTTAAACTACCACCTTTCCAGAGGAAAAGAGTCTGCAGTACACAACAGCAGCTGCCACAAGGAAAATCTGCTTGCCCGGCTGGAAAACCCAAGCTGGGTCGTTAACAGCAATTTCTCCGTCTTTTCACACAAATTTACTCTGTGGTCTCACAGACATTGACCTAGCTGCCATTTTTTTCCAATTGAAAGAGGCTAACCCGGGGCTTCTTGATTGCAATCAACTTGAATAGACTAATGTGTGCTGAACCAGGCAGAAACAGAACCTTAAAAAACACGGGCCAGGCTCCCCCGCCCCTCACAACCAACCATCTGTGGTGTGTGTAGATCTGGGGTCAAGCCTGCTCTGCTCCTCGGCAGCCGAATTCTTTCCTGTGGGTTCATCATTTCCCATGAACTTCAGCAGAGTCAGTATCTGATGGTGTGTTTCTCTGGAGCCCAGCCTGAGTGGTTTTTTCCCCCTTTGGCTGGGAGGAAGCACAAGCTGGGGAGAAGGTTGATTGCAGGTCTTCTCCATAGGTGACAGATCCTGTCCTGGAGGGTCTCGGTTAGATTGCTGGTGGGAAAGGGGAAAGCTTGTCATCCTGCATGGGGAAGAAACATCTGTCTTTGGAAGGGCAGCTCTCAGGAGGAGGAACCATGGTCAGAAATCTTCTTGGGACACAGGTCATGCCTGCAGGCAGTGGGGAAGACGACGTGGAGCATTTCTGGGCACCAAAGCCTACGTGCACATCTCTGTGGAGTACAATTGTTCTCCATCGCCGTTTCCATCTCCTCATTAAGCTTGCCATCAATAACACAGTGTTTCTTGTGCAGCTGAGGGTGGAAAAGGTGGTCGCATGGGAGCTGACTCACTCTGACTCACATCTCCTGGGAACACAGGGTCAGTTGGGTTGATCTCAGCCCACCGCACGCCTAGAGACCCCCGGGGAGAGCAAGGGCGTCCCCTCTCTGCTCCCTGCCCGTGTGCCCTACTGTCACCTGCAAAGCCGACTTGTCCTGGGGCAAGGAAAAGTCCCTTCCGAGGACTGGGCTGAAGGAATGGATGAGGGAGCCTGGCCTGTGCCACCAGTTTTCCTGGTCCTCCACCAAAACGGCTGTTCCCCCTCTGGAGTGCCAGGAGCCCCATTGTGGTGGGAGTGCTCTGGATGCCCTGGGTCAGGCAGTCAGATCTCCCTGGGTATTTTGGGGCAGCATCTAGACCAGAGAAATGCAGCTGAGCTCACTGCACCATTTTTTTCTAGGTTTTTTTTTTGTTGTTGTTTTGTTTTGTTTTTTTTTTTTTTTAACTTGCCCTTTTGGGAACAGCAGAGAGACAGGGCAGAACAGGCTCCCAGGGAACAAAGTTTAGTTTCCTACACTTTATCATTTAATGGTGTGAATTCTGAGGTCGATCTTTGCCTAGGCAGAGCGGAAACTTATTACACTTGATTTCTTAGGAAAGGAGGGCTTGGGGGAAGGGGGAGAGGAGGAGGTCCTGTCTGGCTGAAGTTAACTGTGCTGTACTGGTGCCCCCAGCCCAGGCTCTCGGCTTCAGCAGGTACAGCCTGGGCGGGGGGCAGCAGCCAGTGAAAGTCAATGTCGATCTTTCCGTGACTCCTGAGATAACCCTTCGGTTTGCAGGGATCTTCATGTGCTTTTTCTCTTTGTTTTTGTTTCTCTCCCAGGACGAAAAGGTGAATACAGGAGCGTTGATTGAGCAGAAAGGTAGAAGATCAAAGCCAACCTGTATTACCATCTTTCTGGCAGGTGCTATGATGCAGAGCCCATCAGAGGGGCATAGCTGGGGTTATGGAAGGATGAGGGAGGTAGAATTCTTTTCTGGAATGCTTGTCTCCAGGCAGTCTAGACCCAAATTCAAATTTTCTAGTCAAAAATGAAAAAAATAAAAAAGCTTTGACAATGGCTGTCTGCCTAAACGTGTGTTTTTTATAGGAACTGTTCAGTTTTGGAACAGGACAGCCACCGTGATGGAGCAATAAACAAAATGTTAAAGCAAATGAGAATGATTGAGGTTGTCTTTGTGGTTGTATGCTGATGGTGCTTTCCAGATTCAGTTACATTTTCCTGTTAGTGGCACGCTTCTCCCTCTTTTTTTTTTTTATGGTGTGTGTGCCCACTTCCTATTTTCTGTTTGCCCTCTTCCCAATCTGTTCCTTCTGCCACTGCTCTAACCTTCATCCGTCCCAACTTTTCATGATGCCCAAAGGTCTTTGCTGTTTATCCAGTGCAAATACCTGTTTTCCAAAAAGGTTTTCATGCCCTTCTCTGAGGTTGTGGGTTTTTTCCTCAGTTCACTCTGCGGACGGGAGACCAGCACTATCCCCAGACATGACTGAATCCAGAAGACTAGATCAAATCTCATCGGCAACTGTGATGGATTTACCTCATGGTCCCCTTCCTATTTATTGAATGTTTGATTATCACTTTCCACTACTCCATCCCATTGAACTCAAGCAGTGATGCTGAGCGTAGTGCGGGGCAGGGGGGGCGGGGGGGAGGCGGGCAATAAACCCAGAAAGCACGGTGGTAGCACAGTGGTGATAACAGCTCTCCAGTGTGAAGACAGTGTGAAGCCTCTGCCTCCCTCATCTTGTCTGGATGCCTTGTATGGTACCCAGAAGAAAAGTTGCTAACACCAACCCTTGTGCATTGCTGTCTTGGATGTGTAGCAAAACCCTGTTATCAAGGTCCTCTCTTCTGGATGGCAACCAGGGCTCTGAAGTACAAAATTAAAAATCCTGTGGCAGCTTATTTCCCATCAGGGGGAAAAGATCCCCAGCAGATCCACTGAATTAACCAGATGTGTTAATAATATAAACTGTTCCTTGTCCTCCGTCTCATCCCTGTCTCAGTGTCTGTTTACGCTGTTTCCCTGCACTTTCAATTTCACGTGCCACAGCTGAAAATCATGTGCCTTTTTTTTTTTTTTTTTTTTTTTCCTTTTTCTTTTTCTTCATGTGCAGCCCATGCCAAAGCACCCTGGCAAAGGTGCTGCGGGGAGGCAGGAGGTCCCGGCATGGGGCAGCTGGGCTCTTCTCTTCGCCGCAGCGATGGAGAGGCGGCCTCAGGCCGGGCAGCGCGAGGAGCACGGTTCTGCTGAAGCGCTTCCGTGCGCAAGAGTGCGGAAAGCCGTAGGATCAAACTCAACTTCGAGGATTAACGCTCGGGAGTCTGCATGCTACGTGCCTTCAAAACCGATGTGATTAATAATGTTTTCATTTGCCTTCTAGTTCTTGAGCTTTTTGTGCCAGCACTTGTAAAGCTTTCTCTGAAAGCTGAGAGGAAGAAACACCATTTTCTCTGCAGGCAGCTAAGCTTCTTGTGTAAAGATTTGGGGAGTCGGGACTTTGAGAGGAACACAAAGTATTGTCGTATTTGCAGGGTAGTTGTGGCACCTTGCAACATTTGTCTCATTGCTTCCTCAGCAGCCTCTGCCAAATGCAGGGAGGCAGATGAGTGTTAGTTCAAGTTTTAAAAAGAAACAATATTTTTTTCAGCTGGAAAGTCTAAAAGTTAAGTCTCCAAATTCCTTAATGAAGTTTTGCAGCAGAAACTGGATTCAATAGCAACTGAATGGTTCCCTAAAAGTCAGGCTCTGCATATATATACCTGTTCCTGCTTTCAGAGAGTAAATATTCCTCTATGGTGCTGCAATTTATGCTATTGGGGAGACCGGCACTAATGCAAATACGCTGTGAAGCTATATGCTTCCTGCTCACTCTGAGCATCGAATTACTCCCACCTTGAAAAAGCTGGTTTTGTCTTTATTTAGAGAGCTGGTCTTATCAGCAGTGTACTTCCCTGGAGACAAAGTTTCTTCCAAGAGTTAGAAATACGCCTAAACCCGTAAAGGGTTTAAAATATATCCTAGTACCGTTCAGTGAAAGCTGCTTAATTGGAACTCCCACACAGTGCTTTGCAATTAACGGTGGTGCTGCTGTTTAGAAAAGAAATAGGGGAGAGAGGCTCAAAGTCAGAACACAAAATGCAATAACATCCTGCGTAGAAACATGGTGCATGGCTACAGACACTATCCCTTATCTGTCATCGTGGTGTCTCCTGATCACAAAGGAGTCCTACTCGTCTCTCAGCGTATTTTTTGCCTGGGTCCCCTGTGCTATAGGGGAGGCTGGGGGCTGCACAGCTGAGCCGCAGCGTGCGTTCCTCTTCCCTGCGCTGAGCAGCGGTGTGAGATGCTGCATGCATGCTAGGTATCTCCTAGGTCTTCCTTGCTGCACCATTTCAATCCTGGATTCATTGGACAACTGCTCAAAGGCTCCTGAAAGCGAGGATGCTGCTTTGGGCAGAGTGGAGGAGAGGACCGGCTGATGCAGAACTCCTGAGTCATGTCCCAAATTCCCCTCTGCAGCAAGGCTGCAGGGTAACCTTGAGCCGTGCTCCCCTCAGTGCAGAAGATACAGCAGGATGCAACCCTGAACTTCAGCATGGGAACACCTGCGTGAGGACTGCTCCCGTGCTCCCCAGCTCAGGATTCGTGAAAAGCCAGCTTCACAATGCCGTGAGAAACAGCATCCTTCATTAAATCACAGAGGAACACAGCTGTAGGTAAGGATTTATCCTGTAACAAATGAGGTTTTCCTCCCTCCCTAGTCCTCTAGTTCTCCCTCGTGTTCAGGCGTGCATTTCCTCACTGACCTTTGCGGAGTTTGCTTAGGATACTGATGGTGGGGGGTCAGTGCAAGGGGGGGGCAATAGTGCCTTTATTTAACTTCTTCATAAATAACTGGCTGATGAATGACATGAAAAAACAAAGACCCTAGGCATGTGGAGCCATTAAACATTATGATGGGGGAGGAATGTCACACATTTGATGCTGGTCACCGCTACCCAAATCCCAGCAACAGTGTGATCTTAAGCTCCACTGCTGCTTTTTTTGCAGGGTGTGATGGGTTATGGGAGGAGAAGGCCCAGGGGCACCTGGGCTTGGCTTTCTTTGCCCCAAACACTCCCCTAGAACGGATAGAACAGTTAAAAAAAACCCAACCCAAACCAAACCAAACAAAAAACCCCAAAACCTAAACCAAAAGCCAAGGACAGGAATTTCCTTGTTGACGAGAACAGACTGGCTGAGCAGTTCCTGGGGGCTTTCAGCAGGCTAGCCACAAATTTGCTGTGGAGCCTCGCGCTCTGAGAGCAGTGTGGGTAGAAACGGCTCCCCTTTGATGTTGGACCTTGAACCCATTTCATTTTCAGTGTAACTGGCCTTGTTGCCATGGTTGTTACAGCTCGCAAAGGTGAAGTGGTAGGTTCGCACCAAGAGAGGCTGGAAGCAGCCGTGTTTCTTCCTCCTGCCTCCCGCGGCTGCCCCCCAACCTCCGTCTGACCGCACCGAGGTTTGACGGTGGGGAGACGCACTTAGCTTACATCAAAACAGCCCAGCCGCGTACAGCCGTGCGTATCATCCCATCGCCTGGCTCCCCCACCACCTGCCCCTGCGAAACTCATCGCAGCTGCCGGGGTAAGAGTCTCGCAGGAAAGCCAAGTGCTTTGCATAGCCACCGCAGCTCTCATCCGACCGCGAAGGCACTGCGTGCAGGACTGGTGATGATCAAAGGCCAGCTATGAGTCATCTCGTATCCAGCGAATGATCATTAGTTGGGGGAAAAGGTAATTAGACTGGCTTCACTATCTTGCTGTTATGCTCAGGGGTGTAATGGGATGGTGTTGCTGCCATTGAAGAACTTTATTTGTTAGGAGTGACTCACTGGGTATGCGTCACAAATTATACATGGGAAAAACTACCGGTGCTCCCTGTTGGAGGTTGAAAGTCCAGTGCAATGTGCCCAGACCATCCTGGCAGCTGCCCGATAATGATAGCATATCACCTGGTGAGCGTTCCCTTCCCTTTCTTCTCACCTAGAGGGGAACTATCAAAGTCAGGTCTTCTCTTGCCACCGATAACTGCATGGGCTACGTGCCTGCCCCACTGCAGAAGCTGAAGGGGAAATGGCTTTTGACAAAACTAGTGGAGAATCAGCAGAAGCAGATGCAGAGCCATGGTATCCTGGGCTGCTGAGATCCCACAAGGACTTTGTAGCCCTTGAGAAGGAATTTAACCTGCTGATCCAGGTCAAAGCTTTGTGAACCCTCTGTTTCAGTAATAAGCTACAGTGAAGTCTGATCGCAAAGCCGAGACATTTGCAGTATCCAAAATCTGTCCCCAGATCTGAATTTCACAGTTGAGCTGGCCTACCTTTTGTTTTAAAAAAAAAGATTGAGTGAACTTTTATTCTTATTTGACTGATTTTTATCCCACAAACTTGCAAATTTCAGTCGAACCAGGACTTCTTAATAAACTTTTTAAAGATATATTTCCTAATGTTTTTTACTTCCAGAACAGCCTGAGGTTTGGAAAGACAGAAGCGATCAACAATAAAAGGAGACAAAATAATTGCTTGGATCTTTACATCCTTTTTGTACTTTGAAACCTAATTTTAGATTGCAGCTGAGGCTTAAGGCTTGTTCTTAATTTGCCCAAACTGTTTTTCTTTTTTCCACTAGAACAAACCTGGTCAAACCATGTTTGCCCTTCAAAACTTAGTTCTGAGAAGTGCCCAGTGCAGACTTACTCAGTGTAATGAATGTAAACACCGAGAAGATTACTTATTTCCTTTGTGCGTGTTCTTTTGAGTTGGAATTTGATTACAACACTTGAAGAATAGCCTCTTACTGTATAAAAACACAATTATGGAGACCTGATCCTCACTCTCACTTCAGAGGAGGTGTGCTGCTAAGGCGTGTAGGTGTAAAGCAAGCATGCCATGTCTTCTGGCAGGATGCTGTGCTCTGAGTCTGTTGGGTGTCTGCTTTGAGATGGTGGGTCCTGGGCCAGATATTTCTGCTTTTTCATGAAAACAGCCTTTGCATAATCTTAGGCATCCTGAGTGGGTAATGAAGGGCTTGATCCTGAAAAGATGCTGAGAGCTGCAGCACAGCCAGAAGCCAGGTGGTACCTCCCTGCTGCCCATCCCAGCCACCCCAAAGCAGAACCACATTTCCCACGAAGGTTCTCATCGCCTCCTGCTCAGTCCGTGCCCCTTGGCCAACCTGTAGCCATTGCTTTCCTGGGCAGGAACACATGGAGGGGACCTGGGGGTGTCTCTGCACTGGCACTAAGGCAGTATCCACCTTAGCAGTATCCAGCTGGTCCACTGAAGGTACGTTGCTGCCAGTTGTTCACATCCACCGCAGCCATCGGGTGTGCCTGTGCCGTCATCGACACTGGAGATAGGTGAATTAAAGCTACCTGCTTGCTGAACACATGCAAACACATCTGTCTCTCAGACACACACACGCAAAGCCAGGGAAAAAAAAGGGGCAGAACTGCGGAGTATAATGTCATGATAAATCACTAGAAAAAGCTCAGTCCCTGACCTTCCAAAATTCTTTAATTCTGGTCTCAATGTCCAAGAAAGAGACTGATGAAACCAGGTGGTTCTTTTTCCAAGAGGTTTTGGAAGAAGAGAGACAATGGCTTGGTTGCAGGCCGGTATGACACTAAGGAAGAGCATGGCATGCCCTGCAAGACCTGCACCGTTTTGGTTAAACCCTGTTTCATTTTCCAGCCTCAAAGAGTTCCCTGGGTTTGAGTCGTACCTTCCTGAAGTTGGGTTGGCAGCTGGAAACCTCTCTGGGGCACCGACTGCCTTGCACCATGGACCGGGCGCTGTGCAGACACACCAGGACTCTGATCTCTTCTGGTCAGAGCCCCATGACATTCCTGCAACTCGACGGGGAATCCTGTCCTGTTTTCTGTCTCCAGAGTAAAAGCTCATTTTGCTTTTGCCTCCCCCAGCAGTCTGGGTAGCTTTGTTTAGAAGAAATTATACAACTAAGTAAAAGCCAATATGAAAGGCCAAATCTTGAACCGATCCGTGGGCACAACTGCACTGCGGGTGACGTGTGGACAGGCGTATCTCTGGGAGCTGATCTCCCAGGCATGGAAAACAATACGAGGGCAGATGTAGCTGCGGGGCTGCGGTGCGAGCTGTCAGAGGGACACCCAGAACCAGAGACACACGCTACATTTTCCAGCTGGTGGGAAGCCCGTGCCGTGCTGCTGGTATCTCTGCTGATGAAACCACAGCTTGGCCAGATGTCCCTCATTTTCCATGAGTTCTCTCTCTCATGGAAGAAATTCTCGTCTCCCGTCCTTTTTCTTTCACTGCATTCAAGCCCAGTTCACTAAATCACCCCTTTCTCTCCTTTCCCAATTCACACCAACAGCAAATCAGGATGGACGGTCGCCAGTTCTAAGGAAGGAGAAGTGTTCACATCCACAGCACCAACACGGAGGTGCGAGGGCATGCACCCAGCGCTTGCAAGACCCACTGCTCCTGTGGGGCCACCACCGTGGAGAGCAGGATGAACTGCCCGGGCCACTGTCCTGCGTGGGGTGCAGAGCGAAGGCAGCCTCTCGGGTGGGAGGAGGAGGGGAGATCAGATGCCGCTGCGTGTTTTATGGTAACATCTTGCTGAAAGCTGAATCAGATGTTGCAATTAAAATTGCTTCTTCACACCCTTTTGTTTTTGCGGTCAGTTTTGCCAGGACCGCGGTGGTGTCTTTGTGAAGCCGCAAAAGGCAATTAGCAAAGGCAGGGCCAGATCCTGAGCTGGGAATGCGATGTTACACCAGATTGCCCCTGCCGATTTTCTGGCCCGCAGTTTTCAGTCATGCTGGCTGCAAGCAGAGCAGACACAAAGTCTGTGTTTGCAGAGAGTGACACTGCAGATCCCCACTGAAATCCGCGGAAATCTTGCTGTCAGAAGCAGGGACAGGATTTCGCTGAACTTACTCAAAAGACAAAGATGGTACTGACAAGGGGAATGGTGCGAACCTAAACCTTCTTGCATTTTTAAGATTGCAAATTTAGCCTTCCTCTGTTACTTGCTGAAGATTTCTTATCAAGTGTTTCTTTTCCCCCTGTCACTAAGCGGCCACTGCTGGAGGCCCGGGCGACCGTCGGTCTGTCCCACACATTTGCCAGGCCTCACATAGTTTCTCTGTCAGGGAGAAGCGAATAGTGATGGAGAGCAGCCTGACAAACATGTCATCCCGGATCCCTTCCCATGGGCAGATCACTGCTGCCCGAAGCAAGCTCAGCTCACTGACATCTTTGGGGTCTCCTGCAGCCGTACTCAGCCAGGTCCACGGCAGAGCTGGGGCTCGGAGAGATATAGGATATTTAACACGGTCCGATTTTCTTTGCTCGCCAACTGCAGTCTTTTGCATTGGTACAAAAGGTAAACCCCTCCCCCCCCGAACTATTAAGCTGGAGTTTTAAACTACTTATTATGCCATTATCATTATGATGAGTGACTACAAAGTACATAAAGTATCTAGAAAATTAGGTTTTCTTTTTTAGCAAGTTATTTTTTTAGGCAGAGTTAGTTTTATGTTAGCTTGGCACTGCCTGACATACTGCATTATTTTTAATAATGTTAATAAGCCAGAAATCTGCTCCAAGATTGTTGTGGCTGAAGAATTAATAAGATAATGTTTCCATTTTAAGAAATCCCCCCCCCCAAAAAAAAAAAAAAATATATATATACAAAAGCCTAAAAGCCACTAGTCTGATTTTCGGGGATCCTCACTGCCCAGGGCTCCCATCAGTCAGTGAGACGGGAAGCAGCACAGCGTCTCCCAGACGTCAGCTCAGCAGTGCTGGGGGTTTTACTGGTGCAGATGGGAGGAGACCCTGGCTCACAAAATGAGGCAGAGTTTTCCTCAGAAATTCCCATTTCTTGATTACTCAGTTCTGCCACAGTGAGACCTCTCTCTGGCCGCCCGCATTCCTGCCTCCCTGGCGATGGGGTGCCCATGGTGCACACAAAAAAGCCTCTCCAGTTTTTTTTGCCTAACCCTGATAGGAGAAAAGCCATTTATCTGCTTCTCTGAATAGGCAACTGTAGAGACCTGAACCTTCAGAGAATGGGAGGGCAATTTATGAAAAACAAAGGAAGACTGCAGGTGTAAAATGTTTGTCATGCTAACACCTGAACAAACATATCACTATGCCCTTGCTTATCTCCTTCCTACTCACCGCCTTTACTGAGTCCAGTGTCCTGCTAACTGCAGACATATTAATCAGGCAGTTAGATTAGAACAAAGTCACTGCCTCTGTACCGTCTTATCTAGACTATATATATGTGTCATTATATAGATGAGGGCCAGACCAAAGGAGTTTTTTATACCTTTGTGATGACCAAGCTGCTCACTGCTTCCTGTTTACACGAATTCCCCGTGCCTCAGAGGAAAAGCCAGCCTCCTCAGCAACTGCAGTAAAGTCCTCTGTTGTCCCACCTCTATAAATAAGTATATATAAATATATGGTATTTTTCTCCTATTCCACGTTCATGTCATCATTTGCAGCCCTTTCCCCACAAATGTCCATTTTCTCCTTCAAAAACCAGATTGATGAAGGAACGTCTTTTTTTGACCCCATACCTTTTGCATCCCTTAGTTGCATTAGCGGTGGGATTTTGCAAATATTTCTTGGGCGAATATCTCTCGGTGTTTTCTACCGCTATGCTTTTGTTAGTCCTTGGTTTGTTACTGGGTTTCCCTTCCTTTGCCCGCTTCCCGGAGTTTTGCTATAAAGAGATTGATGTACGGAGATGACGCTGCCCCGGCTGCGTGGAAAATCGCTTGCCCAGGGTGGCACCAGGGCAGAGCCGTGGCAGAGGAGGGAAGAAGGGAAGGCTGCTGGCGCAGGCAGCAGCCTGATGGCTGTGACCTGAGTTTTGGTCTTTCTCCCAGGGTCTGGGAGTGCCCTCCATCCATGGGGTTTTGTCCTGGAGGCTGTGGCAGGGAGCGTCTTCCTGCATGAACAGAGCATAAACCTGTTTTTACGCATACTTGAAAAACCGAATCTCCCCCTTTCCTTTCCCCTTTTTACATTTTTGATGACAGTAGATAAAGCTGTATGCAGACAAGAGCTTTGAGAGTGTCACTGTCTGCCTGGTGTGCGAAAAGCATATCCGTAGCAGGCATTGAAAACACAAGATGCTTCTGTGATAAAATGCGTTGCGGGGAGCCATGGCAGCAGCGTACCGCTATGCTCTAGCCGGGTTTCCTAGTCCCCAGCTACCAGAGCACCTCTGGAGAAGCTGCCCTGGTTTTCAGTCACCTCCTTTTTCTGTTCCTTGTTCTGTTTCTGGTTCATTAAAATTAGAGGTGGACTAAAGGCACGTCCTGGGAACTGAATGTCCTCGTGCTTTGGAGATCTCTGAGTCACAGCTGAATGCAGGAGCAGATGTCATGGCTCACTAAAGGGGATGGGGTCACAAATCAATGCAGCAAGTGTCTTACTTTTTATAAACAGCTAAGAAAACACAGCAAAATCCTCACAGCTTAATGCATGGATTAGCACTCATGTACAACATACATGGTTATAATATTCATAACCTAAATAAATATGTTTACCAGTTCTGTAAATCTCCATAAATCCTTCTTCCTCTTTTGCACGTAATATAATTCTCCCAAGGCTCAGAAAGATGTATGGTGAGTTTTTAATGCACATCTTATTTGCTGATTTCCAGTGGTTCCGTATAGACATTTTAACTTCAACAGAACATCTCAGCAGGAACTTTCTTATCAGGATTTCTGACACTTGCAACCATATTCACAACATCCAGTAGAAAGATTCCTAAGTCTCTGGAGACATCCCCACTTAAAACCATATTTGCTTTCCTGGCAGTTTCCTCTGAGAGCCTTCGAATGTGGGGAACAGTGCCATAAGTGTTAAGCTTTTCTCTCCCCATTGCTACAACTCCAGCAGGCGCCGAGTCTCATGTGCTCGTACTCGCCATGCTGCCGCGGAATCTGGTGTGTTGTGAAAATGACTGAGATTATTATGACAAAAGGTTCTCTCCACTTTTTGTACCAGGAACCTCTTTTGCCCTAGGAAATGTCTGTGTTTCTGAAAATGGCTTAGCAGTAATCTTCCTGCAAACTGCTCTCTTAAAGGAGCCTCTCCTGTTCGCAGCACGCTGGGGCTGTCAGAGGGAGCGCGCTGAAACAGATGCATCGTGTCTGGCAAATTTTGTGGTGCTAATTTCTACCGTGACAGCGATTTTCTTTAAGTGGCTCGCTGGGATAAAATAGGGTGGGAATTTAGCACCTAAGCTGTTGAATATAAAGGAAAGATCTGTCCTTGCTGCAGATATGATGTGGGCTGGGGCTCCTCGGTGTTGCTTTCCCCTCCATACGTGGAAGTCTGATGGTCCCTCGCCGCTGTGAGTGTCATTACAGGCAGTCCACGAAGGCTACGGGTGTACGCAGTACGTCACGTTGTACGTATGGCAGATAGCACCCAAATGAGCGGACAGCCCAAACGCTCTCAGGAACTGCTAATGGCTCCGTAAACTGTGAGAACATAGCTTTGAGTGGATGTAAGTGACAGGCTGGTCCCCAGAGTGATTTTGGTCATGTATTCACTCCAATGCAATGTGTACAGTAGCTATTTTTGCTTGTTTGCGTAATAAACTTCTCTCACAGGTTTTTGCCTTTTAAGTTCTCCCTTGAGTGACATTTATGAAGGGAGAGATTGTCACTGCCCCTGTGAAGTCTGAGAGAGGGTGATGCTGTAGCTACTACTCTAATGACTGTGCACTGAAAGCAGCTTTTAATGCCTTCGGAGCAAAGATCTCAGAGCTCTTTGTAAGCAGGACACCACGAAGCCTCAGAGGCACCAAGGCAGACAAATCTGAGTTTTCTCTGCAGCTGAGGGAGGGTGATACAGGGAAACCCTGTACCAGTTGCAGTGAGAAAATCAAGCACCGAACACCCAGCCCTCACAGGTGCCTGTGGAACAGAAATTGGATTTCCGAACCCAAAAGCCTCCATCACTCGGGCAGGAAATCCTTCCCTTCAGGTGGGTGTTGCCTTACGCTTTCAACTCTATGGTTTGCTTGAAAAGATCTCATCCTGCTGTCAAAACAGCAAAGCCCTCACATTTTATACTCTGCCACGAACTAGTAAATATGAAATATATTCAAATGCAGAAGGCATTCTCTTGCCTCCTTGCAGAAGCTGATCAATATCTTCCCTCTCAGCTAGTGCTGCTTCACTTAGCAGCAGACAAGCTGTTGAGTTTAGGCTTCCTGGGCTGACTTTATTTTTAGCTGGGAGTGGCATTTTTCCTCTGGAAGCTTTCCCTGCCTCACATCAAGGAACGAAAGCTGCTTGCTGGCATGACACTTTCTCCTCCTCGCTACTATTTTCCCTCTGCTGACTTTCTAGCCTTCAAAACATCGGTTTGCTTATTAAATTATCATGCTGCCCACAGCGAGAGAGAAAAATGACTTAGTGCACAGCTTGCAGCCGAGCATCGCGTTGGGCACCTGCCTGCGAAGGGGCCGGCTGGCATTTGGGAGGTGGGCAGGCTGCGGTGGCTGCTGGGGACAGGCAGGGCAGGGGCTGTGCGGGGTCCGGCGCTGCGGTTTTGCAATGCGTTGAGCCCACCACGGCACCTGGGACCCCTCTCTGCGCCAGGTCAGACATCTCCCGGTTCAAGTCTGCTGGAGAGAGGTGAAGGTGTGCTACGCACGGCTGCAGGAGAAGCCTTTCTGTGTTGAATTCACGGGGGGGAAAAAGTAAATAAAGTTTTGCTGCTCATCTGCCTGAGGATTTTGAGGTGGAGCGTGGTCAGCTCTCAGCATGAGGATGTGCTGGGAGACACCCCCCACGGCGACGGCCGCATGGCTGAGATTTCGGCCAAAGTCTTTGGTGGGATATGGAGCAGACCCCAGAGCTTGAGCTGATGGAGACAGGAGAGAATAACGGCATTTTCTTACGTGGTTTGCTCTCCATGTTGAGACCATGTGCGTTCTCTAGCAAGGCTCGTGTTGTTTTCTGTCGCTCCTGGGCTAAAGAGTTTGCCACAAGCTCCACCTCTTGCAGTGAGTCATGGTTCGAAATGTACGCTTCTATTAAAAAAAAAAGGGGGGGGAAAACAAATAAGCCATGAGGGCTATTGAGAATCTTTAACAAAGTGAGGGAGTGCACACCATTTCAACATCAAATCTTTAGAGAGCCCTGAAAATCTGTAAGAGGTGGATGAACTCGCTTCCATTTCTTAAACCTAACGACAGTTTATATCTCTATGGTGAAATGATTTGTGCACTGACCCATCAGTTCTAAAATGCACGTCCTTCAATCTCAAAACTCTTCCCTGCCCTTAAGAGCTGTATCTCCAAATGCTCCCTGCATAGCTGCCGAAATGTCCAGTGTTCACCTCTGTGATACAATTACGAGCAGTAAATATTAGCACGAAGGAGTACTGAATACCCAGGTGCTGGGCAGAATTAATGCAGTTCCTGCCTCTTCTGCAGTCCAGGCATGTTTCCTGAGAGCAATGATAACATCCTGAGCAGGCAGGTAATAGCAGGCTTCATACTGAAAAGATGCACAGATGATCCTTTGTCCCTCCCTTCAAACCCTTCCAAATTAGATGCGCAAAACTGGCTGCTGCTGCTGCTGCTGCTGCCTTCTGGAGGAGTGTGCTGCAAGAGCGAGAGCCTCGGCAAGTAGAGTCTAAATTGTCTGTGATACTCGAGCCTGTTTGAACTTTGCACTTTCCTCCCCTCACTAGATAACATTATCGAAATCCCAGTGTTAAAGACCTGCAAGGTTATCTTGCAAAACTATAGGGAAATAATTCTGCACGTCCCTGACAGTCTTTTCTGCTAGGAAGATCTCCACCTTGGGTCTGTGAACACAGCTGCGTGTCTGTGTGTTTTAAAATCTCGGCATAGCTGTGGCCAGATATGCCTCTAGGTCCGTGCTGTTTCCTGCTCCTACTGTGGCTCACGCATGCACATTGGGGTTTTTCCTTATTATTTGCTTATGTGAAATAAACTCTCATGAGCCTGAGCTTCCTTTTCAGCTCTTCCTAGAGGAGTTTTTATTCCAGTTATTTCTAAGACTCATAATCCTTTAGTATTTAGAGCAGTAAGAACTGCCATTTCTGGCACATGGGATGACTCAACGTAATGGTTCTTCATCTCCATGTTGGGGGCAAGGTACCCACCCACGCTGGTGAAACGGCAGTCACCAAACACGTGCGACATGATGGATTTGGCTGTGGTGCTGTTTTAGCATCCCTGACAACAAATGTTGCAGGTCAATAAACTCTCCTGCTTGGGCATGTGACTCAGGCAGCACCATTTGAGTGGAAAACGTGGTTTTCACCAGCTCACAGTTAATTTCCCCTTGTCCTAGTGTCATTGATACTCTTGTCACTTCCCGTGTCACTGATATTCCCACAGTACTCTGAGAAACACATGACATTGTGCAAGCACATACTCCTGCGTACTTACAGCCCGCCGTGCTGATTAGCCAGACCACGGGCAGCACAAAATACCCAGCCTGCTGCTCTTTGCTATATCGNAAAAAAAAAAAAAATTAACAGCACACTCCATTAGGAGTAAATGCATGTTCTTAGAGGGCTCCATGATGGAGGATAAATGCCTCATTAATATTGGATGTATCAACCTGGAAGCAGGAGCAAAGTCAGAGGGAATAGTGACTGGCAGTACAATGAGTCCACCAGACCCCACGCAGGGACGTTTCCTTTAGTTGCTCAGCCTGCATTCAGATACAGCCCGCTCTCCAAAGACACCATCTGTGCAGGTTTCCAGTGCCTGGGTTGTACCTCTGCAGCACAGTCCTGGCTGCATTCCCTGGGCTTTTCAGGGCTTTTTGACCAGAGAAAGCAGCTGTGGGCAGGCTGAGTACAAGCCAGACCCCAGCTGACCTTGAAGCTGCCTCCCACAAGCTATAAATACTGCTTTCTTCTCGGTATGCTGCGGGAAGAGTTGCCTGCTAAGAAACAGCATTTCCTTGGTCTCCAGCTCTTCTGATCTCCAGAAGTATCTGCCGGGAAACCTGTAATACCATGCTATGAGCCACCCCGGCAAGAGGACTGAGCCGCTTCAAGCTTTTTTGTCCCAGCACAGAGCTGTGGTAATTCACCCGTCTCAGCACTGCTGTTTTAATGGCACCTTTTCCAAAGCAGAGTAGGAGTCGTTGGAGGGGCAGAGGTGGATGAAGGTCACCAAGTGGGGGTAGCTCCAGTGGTAGGCACAGACCTGTGGAGGGAGCAGAGGCGATAGATGTCCCAAGGACAGTCCTCGCTCCCTTCCTGCGCCTCCTGGGTAGTGGGGAGCAGAGCGCTGCTCTGTCCTGTTGTCCACTAGAGATGCCTTCACCCATCGTTCTCAGGACTCACATGGTGGCAATGGAGGAGATATTGAGATATTGGCAGCTGTTTTTAAAAACACCTGGAGAAATACTTCCCACAAGTCATATTTCTTTCTCGAGCTCAACCCAAACTTGTACACTTCAGCTTCCTCTGCGCTGAGGTCTCTGAGTTCATTAGTCCTCTCTGTGTCAAATGAAGCATCTGGGGCCTTTTCACTCTGTTTCTTTCTACAGACCTGGATCTTTCAGGAGAAAGAATTAGTGGGACTGCCCTTCAGGATGGGTAAATTATGATACATCTGCACTCAGTTGCTCCTGCTCTTGGACCCGGCACAGAAACATGGCTTGCTCAAGGATAAACACACGTGTTGGGGACATCTGGCCCACAGCAGTGATAAATTAACATACAAGCAGTGATGGTTCATGTGGATGCTCACAGATCCTGGGCACCACTAGCGTCAGTAGGGCTTTCCCACTGGGGTGTGGGGTCTGCTCTGCCCAGGACCTGGGCAGTCACGTTTTCTGCCATAGGTGAGCTCTTCCTGGGCATTGCCACCACACTCGGCCATGGTCCTCCCCTGTGTAAAGCCTTGTAGCAATGCCTCGGAGGGGGAATTGCTACTCTCTGCAAGAAGATTGGCCCCATATGAATATGTAACATTTCCCTCTTGAGTCTGATATACCTATCATACCTAAACTTCTGTTGCATATAAATGGGAAAGTTTCAGTGGAAAATAGCATTGCTCATGTCTAACATCCTACTCTAATTAACAAAGATAATTTTCTGCAATGTATGAATGTATGTGCACCTAATTACCATTCTGAGTGATCATTAAGATGTACATAGAGTTAGCAGGAGCCTTGCTACTCATTCATCCGGGGAGAGCCTATACCCTAGGGAGAGAAAGCGGGGCAGAGGAAAGCACCTGGAAGTCCAGCATCATGCTCAGGATGTGTTCCTGCCCACGAATGAGGTACAGCACGCTGGTTTACCCTGCCAAGAGGAATATAGCCGTGCAGGATCTCGGGGCTCACGTTTTAAACCAAGATATACATTACCAACTCAGCAATGAGTGCAAACGTGCTCAGTGCTTTTTGCCGAGGTGTTTATGTACCTCTTACGCTGTTTTCTCTGGGGCTTAGCGTGATACCCGTCAGCCCCCACATTCCTCAGGAAGCTGGAAATTTCTATTATCAGGCACCCAACAACTCAGGCACAGTCTGTTTCTTTCTCTGCTGAACTGACTGCTATCTGACTGTCTCACAGTCTCCCTGTTATTAATTCAGCTCTGGCAGGCAACCGAGCGCTTCTAGCTACGGCTGAGGCACTAAGCCTAGGAAAGGGAATGCATCGTGTTAACCGTTGCTGTATCTGACCCGTGTCTGGTTTTAATACGGCAACGGGGTGAATGAGAAGGTGACTGCTGTGTACAGAAATGTGGGAAGCATTTGCAGCAAGGAGTGAAACCGTGCCAAGACAATAACTGGGAAAGGCTTTATTTCCGGCAGCTTGCGGTGGGTCACAGCTCAAATCCGTAGGGTTAGGCTTTTCCAGGTATGCTGCGTTGGAGTGTCATAGCACCTCGTAAATGCTGACTGACATAGCACCACAGCCTCAGAGGAAGGAGAGATTTTAAGGCCGGTAGCAGCAGACCTGAGCGCAGCGCTGAGCCCAAAACCGGCGCCTGGATCCCAGCACCACAGAGCAGCCAGGAGCTCGCTCCTGCCCCGTTCACCGCTTTGTAAGCAGACCTCTGCTGCGAGTCGGGAATGGGGACCCATGCGGGTTAAAGGTGAAGAACACATTCATTCAGGCTCCCGTGAAACAAAACTGCTCACTTTTGCAGCAGCTTAATCAGGATAGGCACCCTCTTTGCTAGAGGGAGAGAGCGAGCCGCTCCTGCCACTGCCCCCGCGAAGGTCCGTGTGCCAGTCCCGTCCCACCCCTTCCAGCAGCCTCACTCTTCAGTTTATTGATGATTGAAGTGAAATCTTGTTTCTTATTATTTTCCCCCACATTCATTCCTGTGAGAGAACAAAGCAAAGATTCATCACTTTCTCTCCCATGCTGGCCAGAAACATCTCTCTCCCAGTCTGTCTCTCAAACTCCGTCCTTCTACCACTGACCTTCCAGAGCGTGGCCAAGGAAGGCTGACTGCAGCGTGGCCAGAACATCTACAGCGTGATGATTTGTGTTTCTTTTTATTTTTTTGACAAAGTTGTGATGTGCCCAGGCTTTTCTCATGGGTTACTTTAACTTGAAAGTCAATATTTTTGGCAAGATGCAATTGCACACCAAAGTTTCATTTCTGCATAACGTACAACCACAGAACAATTTCCAGGTTGTACAACCTTGGAAGTCATCACGAACAATAATAGTCATTTAAGGGAATGGCCTGGATGGGCAGCGGTGAAACCAGGTCAACGAAATGCTTGGGCCATACTCATTAGTTCAGAAACTTTGTAGGACAGATGAGTATATAACGCTAAAAGCAAACGGGAAAAGCAGACTGACTGACAAGTAAAGAACAGGTGCCATTTGTTATTTTCCAAAGCAAAAGAGACAAGCAAACAACCGAGGCTTGTTCCAAAGCAAAGTGAAGTCCGGGAGAGTCTTTCCTCCAGTCTCAGTGGGCGTTGGAGCAGGTCCCCAGTACTGTCCAAGGACAAGCTGATCCCAGTTACCGCCATGGTTGTTTCTGTCTCTTTTCTTTTCTTTTCTTTTCTTTTCTTTTCTTTTCTTTTCTTTTCTTTTCTTTTCTTTTCTTTTCTTTTCTTTTCTTTTCTTTTCTTCTCTTCTCTTCTCTTCTCGTTCTGTCTTTTTCTCTTTCTGCTTAGGAGGTGCTGAGGACTTTCTGCTGATAACCAGCTCACAGATTACATCTCACACTTTGCTTGTGAGCCGCAGTGAGTAACTCGTGAGGGTCCGCAGCCACCTCCATGCTCACCAACGCCGCTGCGAGCCCCACGGGGAGCTGCTGGAAGAGGCGCTCGCTTGCTCCCTCGGTCTCTCCCTCCTCCTCTCCAGCAACACGCAGACTGAAAATCCCACCCTCTGTGATTCAGATCAACAGACGGCCCTGTTATTTCTCAGACTGAGAACTCTTAACGTTTCCTGCTGACAGCTATTTTGGGAATATTAAACCCGAATGTTTTGGTGGAAAGTGAATTCAAAGGGCCACAAGAGCAGGGGAATGAGTGAATGAACCCAAGCAACTCAACAACACTAAAAATTTTGTAACGCTTTTTTTTTTAAACACAGAGGGAGCTTTGATACTGCACATGGCAACAAAGACTTTTGTCATGTAGGCTGCTTGGAGTTAATATGAAAGCATCTCCATTGTGCCGGCGTTCGGTCGCAGGAAGCAAAGCTTGTAGTGGAGCGTGAGATAAAAATATTTTTAAGGCTCATCACTTTTTGACATCTCCACTCCAACACTCCCTCCCCAAAGCGGTGTGTACAGACAGCTCCGTCGTGGCTGCTACTTCTGATCTTCAGCCTCACCCAGCGAACACGCTTGGAGCACATGTGCTGATGCAAACTCTGTGAGGAGGTGGAAGAGCTTACGGTGACAGCCTGAAATCAACAGGGATGGCTCATCTGTTTAAGGTGTGCAAGATCTGGCCTCCAGTGAGCAGTCATTATCTTTCACACTGAAGCACAAAGGAGTTGAATCTGGCTATGAAATTACATTATTCTACAACAGTGGGAAAAATCGACATCCTGTGGTCATGATTATGCAGGTGTTGGGCCATGCTGGAGACCACTGTGTGGTTTTTGTTTTGATTTTAAAGAAGCAACTGGGCATTCAAGTCATTCAATAAAACAAAAATTCTGATTTTCAGCAGAAGTAGTGCATGCACTGGATTAGGATCTGTGTGCCCTATTTCAAAAGTGTATTTCTTTTGGAAAAAAGCTTTTACATTTTTCTCTTTTTGCTACCTTCTGTCTCAAGATCTCAAAGCAGAGCAAGATTTGACCAAATGACAGCTAACCAGGAACATGCAATATTTATTCACAGTAAATGCTTTTCCTAGAAGAGTTCTTCGGAGCACATTTGCAATATATTGAATAAAATTTTGCATTTTAGAAGAAGATACGGCCTTTCTAGGTCTGCGCAGCGAAGAACCTGCCCTGCTAAATATTTCCCTGTAGCTGCAACAAGCCTTAGCGTGGCCCTGGTGCTGTAAGCGTGCACACTGTCTAATTGTCTTGAAACTGGGTAGGTGACATGGTTCAAACGGGAATGTTTGTCCGCACTACATAGAAATGCAGTGTGTAGTACAGTTACAGGGAAGATAAAGGAGGCCATCAGGACACATGGGGTCTGCTACTGCCAAACAGTGTAGCGTATCTACTATGTATATTTAGTATGCTACAGATTTCCCAAGCTCTGTTTCAGCCTCCAAGCACATATTTGCACACACCATATAGCTGATCGTGTCCATCCGTACAGTACATAGTATGGTTTGTGAAGGTAAGCCAGGGACTGACTTTCAGGTGGACGGACCATGGTTTGGTGAGGTGCCTAGAGAGACTGGAGTGCTGGCTCATGTCCTTTGGGAATGGCATGGAATGGAATGGAATGGAATGGAATGGAATGGAATGGAATGGAATGGAATAGAAAGCCCAGCACTGCAGGGTACCAGCTCAGGCGTGCATGCGGCACAGTCTGCAACTCAAGTGTAAAAGGAACTAGAGACCGGGCATAAATTTGGTTAAGTCATTCCTGAGAATTTGGCAACGGGTTAAGCTTTCCATGCACACAATGCCTATCCCTGCACGATGTTGGCTGAGCAATGCTTTCCCTATGAAACTCAACCCTGCTTGGTCTCATGTCTGCTTGTATTTTCTACCCCCGCCTCAGCTTTCCAAGGGCACCTGGCAGGGGTTAGAGGTGAGAAATTGAACTTTTCAAGTGAACCAGTGTCTAATTTCATACTGAAATCATTTGGTTTCAGCAAAAGATGATGATTTTAAGTGATTGACAGCATCACGGTTTCTGCTGAATTGGGCATTGAATTTTGAAGATCTTTTCATTGTGTAGTGGGAAAAAAAAAAGGGGGATAAAGGTTCATGAGACCTTCCTGGACCTTAAGCTGCTATGCTTCTTTGCTACCCAGCAGAGTGGAGTGAGTAGGAAAAGAGAAAAAAATGTATGTAGTAATTTGAATTTGAAAGTGAATTTTGATTTGATTGAGTTCAGCAGTCCTTCTGTGTTTGTCTTCTGCATTTATTTGTATATTCAAGCTCTACAAGCCTGAGGGCTTGCCAAATGAATTTTAAACAGAGAGGCTCATGTACTGACCATCAGTGAATTCTGAATAGTTTATTTTCTTGTAAAATTTACACTGTGCTGCTTTGTCACCTAACTCCCCTTACCAGGGAATAGAAAGGGAACTAGACAGATATGGCACATATTGCATATTATAATTTATAATGGACAACTCTACAGAGAGGAAGGTATTTGCTGACATTACTATTGAACATAAATAATGAATAAATTAGGGAATGTTGCAATCTGTTTATAGAGAATTCTCAGACAAAGGTGAAATTCATGAAAAAATATTAGTTGCAAATGATTTCCTCAGCTCTAGTTCTTACATCTGTGGCTTTAAGGGACCTTGACTGATCATGAGCTGATAACCTTCAATTTCAGCATGGCTGGCTATGAACTCCTCTACATGACTTATAGAATTCGGAGAACTTTAATTAAAAATATTTACAAATATTCATGCCCTCTTTCATCTGTAGAGTGAGCTCAAAGCAGAAGGGAACTTTAGCTGACAAGAAATCTGGGTTGTTCTCATTCCATCCTTCCTGTGTTGAATCTCACGTGAAACTTAATTCTACATCATGACAGGGTAACAGCAAGGGGCTTAGTCCACGTGAGGTCCTAAATTTTGGATGTTAAGTAGGTGAAGATTTTTTGTGCCTCTTGACCCTCAGTACAACATGGGTGGGGTGTATACAATGCTGAAATTTTATGTCTAACGTAAAGCAGCGGTCATTGCCACCTAGGATAAAGGAGACTTAGATCAATGATGACCCAGCCAGGGTGCTGGGACGAGGCT
Source organism: Aramus guarauna (assembly GCA_013400195.1). Taxonomy (NCBI): domain Eukaryota; kingdom Metazoa; phylum Chordata; class Aves; order Gruiformes; family Aramidae; genus Aramus; species Aramus guarauna. Next base: position 189,707 of record VXBL01008560.1, on the reverse strand, counting down.
GCTATCTCATGTAAGTGCTCATGTGCTGGCTGGTGTTAACAGGCTGCTGTTAGCGTAACCTCTTTTGGGAAAAGTCTTGTAGATAAAGGACATTTCTGCAAATCAAGAGATGAGAGGTTTATTCTCAGCTGTGTCAGAGACTTAAAAAAAGAGCCATTTTGTCCAGACGCTTTAAGACTTAAAGCAGTAGTGTAGGTGCTTAGCTTCCTGTGATTTCTCCTCATTATGTTTGTGGCACCTAATTATCATGTGAACATGAATTTTGAAGTGGCCAATGCCCTCTCCCTACCTATTCCTATTCCAATAAAATAAAGATTATAATCTCTGCTGATCTCACAGGGATGCGGTGAGGGATCATTATACAGCTTTTTCTCTTAGAAGAGAAGCTATAAAAGTTCATAATGTCTTATTAGTGATGCAGATCAGTCTGCAGTATCCATAAAGGCTTTTCAAGCATGAAGTGTTTTGAACCAGTGAGGGCCATCCTGCCCTCAACCCCAAACTCAGGGGGCTCATGCAAGAGCAACTGGTTCGTCTTTGAGGCAGTTCCTGTGCCCTGGCTTTCGGCAGCTCTTTTGGAGCACTGTGGTTTGGGATGGCGAGAATGAGCAGTTCCTGAGCAGGATGGTCAAGGCATCGTTTGTCTCTAGCACACTTGTCTCATGCACAAGAAATCCCCAGAACTGGCTTTCTGAGAGCCTGTGAAACCCTTCCCACATCTGCCAATGTGGCTGTGAGTGAAGAACTGACCCTGGTCACCCACGGCAGCTCCGACCACTGCTTCCAGCTCTGAAGTAGCCATGTGGATCCTGTTCCCTGAGGTAGTCACAGGCCCACTTGTCTCATTTCAGGTTCCTCTGACTCCTTGGAGCAGGTCAGAAAGATTATCGAGTACATATTAATCAATCTGAGTCTTTTAGGCTTAATGTTTTGGTTTGTTGATACCATTTTTGCTAATTATCCATGCTATTATCTCTGTTAGACTCCCCCTTCCTGCCTGACAGACATTATGCTATGAATTTGTCACAGGTTCAAGCAGAAGTAAAGAGGGGAAAAACTCTGCTTCCCAACCTCCAAAGTGTCCTCAGTTCAGTTTCTGCCTTGTTTTGGCTTCCTCCTCCTGCCTCTGTGGTAGCTTTGCAGTATTTCTATCTTCCTTCCATGTGCCCAGGAGTCCCCTTCACCTGGGGCAGTGTCACCTGAAATGGCTCCTCTCCAAATGGGGGTATGGCCACGGCTTGTGGCCCCCCCATACTCTGCAGTGCTGCAGCTCAATGCGGCTCATCCTGCCTCAAGCACCCTGGGATGGGAGGCACAGGATACCTGAGCTTCACAGACTTCCATGGAGAAATGGGGAGAAACAGTCTGTCAGGGGGAAACAGATCAGGTCAATAAATCTTCCCACTCAGTTACCTTAAACCTGCTTGTCTCTCTGTTCTGTTCTGTTCTATTCTATATATTTTTATTTTATTTTTAATTTTAAAGATTCCCTCTCTGAGAACAGTCTGTAAGGCAGGCACCAGGTTATTGTCCTTTTGGTTTTCCCATTTGAGATTGAGCCGAGATTAGCCAGGGCATAAACCCCTGCCCTGGTTGCAGTACTTTTGCTTTGATGCATGCATTTCAGCTTTAAAGTCGTCTTCTCTGTCCAGCAGCTGCAAACCACAGCCCCACCCTCACAGGGTATTGTGCCCTGAGGTTCACGTAAGCAGAATAAATAGACATTTGCTCAGGTTTCTCACATATGGGTTTGGCAAGACACACATCCCCCCCCTCTTCCTTACCCCTTTTGGTCTGGTTTGCTCTCCTTGTGTGCCTGGCTGTGCTCCTGTAGGACTATATTAATACAAATAATGATTCCCTCAAGTGAATCCTGTTGGGAGAGGCGTTGGAGGACAGTACCATAACTGAAACAGCACATCAGGGCCGAATGAACGTAATAACAAGCTGTTCTGCAAATTCTGGCCTAAAAGAAACATGAAAACAAAATCTGAGGGAGAGTTGCTGTTATTATTTATAGAGACTGTGATTTCTCTTGCTATGTTTTGCACCTTTCTTGTTTTTAGCTTTCCACTTCTGTGCTGTATGAGATTACAAGACTTCAAAAGCTTTTAACTATTATCCATAATATAAAATCTCAGCACAGACTACTGGCTCAATCATAATCCACTATGGTACAATATATGTCGTCTCTTCTCTGGATTACATCTAATCAGGAAAGGGGACCCCACAGCATCTCCTCATCCATATTGCAAACACCAGTCTTGTCTTGTGGGAGAAACCAGGACCACCATGGTGAGCACCTCACTGCCCATTACGTTCTTGAAAAGGGTGTTTGGGAAATGTGGGACTTAGTACAAGCAGCTGAAGTTCTGATAGGAGGGAGAAAGTAACCCAATCACTTGTTATTTGCTCCCTTTTGCTTGCCATACCACTTCAAATAACACCACGGCACGCTGCTGAGTAGCGGCTCCTTGTAAGCATCGACAGTACAGTTGTGTGACGTTTGTGAGTGTCATCGGGGAGGCGCAGATGAAGCCTTCATTCGTACCGCACCATAACTTCATATTGCCTGTATCTAGCTCCTAGCCCTACTGAACCAAGCTCATGCCCTCCTTCATTGAGGAGTTTTGTTCCTTTCCCAAAAAGGAAAAGTGCTCTGTATTTAGTGCTAGCAGATGTGGAAGCTTGGTCATAAATTGCCAAACCTGCACAGCATCATTTTTTCAAGTTTACTGAGAGTGGAAAATCAAGTGCCGTATCTTGTGTTGTGCAGTCACAAGCCCTTCTTGAGTATTTGGATACCATCTCTTGGGGTGAGCTTATGACTGACAGCGTGGATGAAGAGCTCTGCATGTACTTTCAGAGAGCACCCCATCACCAGCTCCTGCTGCACGTTCCCACATGTAGGTCAACCATATAAGCCATCCACCCCATCACAGAAGGCTGAACTCAGAACTCAGGGCTTCGTGAGCTCTGCAGGAGAGTTTCTGTCAGCTCTGCAGGGCTTGGGCCAAAGCACACGGTGACAGCGAGGGACCCACCCTTTGAGGAGCAGATCTTTGGATGGAGATGGAGTCAGCCCCGCAGACACATGCAAGCACAGCTGCTGGGGGGAGGCAGGCGATGGAGGATTTACCTTTTTGCAATCAGCAAAAAAGCTTTTGCAACCAAATAGAAAGGTTTACTACTTTGGAGGGCAGAGGGTAAAGGTACTGAGAGCTGGCAAGGGGCACAGAGGTGGAGTCACAGTCAACCATGAGTAAAATACAGGCTCTTGGGTCCATAGTATAAGTGGTTCCACACCACGACTCATAGAACAGATTTGTTTTCTTCCCTTTCACCCTTCCACAGCATATTGCATACGAGATACCACTAAAGAGATGACATGACACAGTATCAGAGCATTTTTTCCTCCTCGTAGCAAGAATATATAATAATCTCTCTGGGAAGCACGTCTCAGGCTATCTCCGAGAACAATAGATGCTTGTAAGGAATCCAGTGAAGTCAGAATAGCTGGAGGCTGCGAGTCACATAATAACTTTTTGTGCTTGCATAGTGTTTCATTTTCAGACTGATCTGAGTAGGAGACACGAAATAACCAGATTTATTTTTTTTTTTTAATTGGCTACTTCTCGAGTTGGTGGGTTTTTCTGAAAACCAGGACTTGCCATCTTAATTATCTCACTGGTAGGAGCAGGACGATGCCACGGAAACAGGGGGCCACCTGTGGATGCTTCTGTTCTTCGGAGATCATGGGAGTGGAAGGAGAATACTGGAGGAGGATTTAAACAACACCACATGCGGTGTAAGAAGGAAGCAGAAAAAAAAAAGGTTGTCAGAAACTCATGGGACCTGATTATTCTTTATCATGACTGGGTTCATTGAAAGAGGGTCCCTCATATTTGAGATACATTTTGCTACTTTTATATGACAACAAATCCAGGTTTCACTTAGCCTGGCTTGGGAAATGAGATGGTGTTACTATACATCATTCAGGCTGGGATGAGGTCCCTAACGTACTGTGTTCTTCCCAACAGTGTGGACAAAATCACAGCAGGCTCTAACTTAGTATTATTATATATTACTCCTAATTATGTGTTGCATAGACTTGGATTAGAAGAGCATTTTGAGGAGGCTGAGAGCCTATTTGTGTTTGCTTTTCCCCTAAAAACTATTTTTAAAAATTTCACTAAGCTATATAAAAGCAAATCATAATGTACAAAATCATACTTGCTGGAGATGGTTTTCAGCATTCCCTAAGAAGAAGTCATTTATGATCATCTGAATTACCAGGATTTGGTGTGAAGAGAAGGAAATGGACTTTGTTTAATTCCAGGCCACGTTCTCTGACTGTGCGACTGTCACCCATATTCTGGGCGGCTGCTTTGTGCTACCAGGCAGAGGAGAGGGAAAGTGATAAGACACAGCTTTGACTGCAAGGTAGGTAGCTAAACTTATGGCATTTAAATCAAGACTTGGGTTGTGCTTTTTCCTTTACGTGGTTTAAACTGCAGCTTCCAACAGAAGCTGGGTGTCTACGTACATGCTTTGGTGTAGGGGCATAGATGCTGTACTCTACTTGGTTGATGTATTTAGTTGAAGTATACAGTGCTACTAGTCTCAGGCAAAAATTTGCATCAGCAAATCATTTATTCCAGTGTCAGGACAGGAAAAACAATTCAGCAAATATTTTCAGGGAATACAAAAAGAAACAGCAGATGCATTCTATGGACTTAATAGTAGCATTTTCAAGCCAGAGATTTTCCTTTTGCAGTTGTGATTTGACAGATTCTTTGAAAATTGGAGTAGGTTTAGATAAAGAATGCCCCTTTTGCCTCTTTCTTCCCTCTCCCCACCTTCGCATCCTTACATGCATCTTTACATACATACTCGCCATCCAAATGGGAGGACATGCTTGGGGCAGGGGAGCACTGAGCTCCAGTCCCTTCTCCATCTGATTTGTACTTTTGGAAGGGCCCTTCACTGTTGAGCTTTAGGGTATTTTTGGATATTGACTCTCTTTTCTGTTGAAATTCTCTCACTCAGGTTAAAAGTACTTGAATACGCAGAGCAAAAGTTACTCGCATATTTGGGCCAAAACCTGACACTCAGCTACCCTTACTGTATAAACATCCAGTTATTGTCACCTTGTTTGAGCTGGTGAGTATTTTCTCCTTTTAGTCTCACTCCCTTTTTGTTTGAAATCTCCTTTTTCTCTGGCCCCCTCTGGCCCCAAATGCTTTATAGCCCCCTGCCAAAAAATAAACAAAAAGCTTGGGATTTCTCCCCCCCTCTATCTTGAATGGTTTAGTTCATCTTGGGTCCACTCCATAGAACCATAGAATGGTTTGGGTTGGAAGGGACATTTAAAGGTCACCTGGTCCAACCCCCCTGCAATGAGCAGGGACACCTTCAACTAGATCAGGTTGCTCACAGCTCCATCCAACCCGACCTTGAATATTTCTGGGGATGGGGTATACACCATCTCTCTGGGCAACCTGTGCCAGTGTTTCAACACCCTCACTGTAAAAAATTTCTTCCTTAAATCTAGTCTGAATCTACCCTCTTTTAGTTTAAAACCATTACCTCTTGTCCTATCGCAACAGGCCCTACTCCATCCCACAGAGTAACCCCACATTTCCCACCTACCTCTCTGGAGCCTGACCTTGTTCCAAGCTTCTTGCACAAGAGCCAACCCGTGCCTGAACCTCTTCTCCATGCTTTGCTTTATGTGGTTTTGAACCCTGTCCTGGGTCAAAAATCATGCAGCCAAGGATGCCCATGCTCTGGATCCACCACTCCATAGTGGTACTGACCTTGTTCCCCTGTGCCTCTCTTTGCAGAGTTTACAGCATATTGCTGTATATTGGGATTTTCAGCCTTCTCCAGCTTGTCTCCCTTGCTGTTGGGGTGGATTGGTACGCTCCACCCATATTGCAGGGGAGGGCCTGAGCCTCTGGCTGGGCTTTGGAGGAGGAGGGGAGCAGCCTTTGACCACCTGCATCCTCCTCAGGATCTATAGTAACCGCTGAGCCCAAATCAGGGAAGCTAGCCCTGCATTGCCCTTTTCCTTTGCTCTGTTAAAGATGTGGGGAAGCAAAATGTTTTGGGTTGAAGAAAATGTTTCTTTGGCTCAAGACAGTTTATTTTTCACTTGCCCCCCTGCGGGAGGCGTGTGGCAACCCCCCCCAAAAAAAAAAAAAAAAAAAAAAAAAAAAAAAGGAAAAAATGGGTTTGGACAACTCAGACTGATTTTTTTTTCCTTTTTTTGGTTCTGGCCACCTAACTGAAAATATCAATTATTTCCATGGTCACAGGCACTCTGCCAAACTCTTGCTCCTCATGACTAGTGCTCCAGTATAACTTTATGGATTTGTTATCACAGCAGATTCAGCCTCGGCTGTTTGGCTTCTGTAAACAGCGTTTTGCTGTTCTTTATGGTTCCTCATGCCTCCTCAGAGCACGGTGCTAACTGCACCGCTCCCTGCACATCCGCACATCTGCTGCCTGAGGTTAAAAGCACTTGACCCAGCCACAACCCAGGCACTCCTCTTTCTGTCGGAGCTGCGCCCTTCTCAGCTGTTGTGCTTGTTCGTTGTGTTGTCCAAGGTGTAATTCAGCAATTACCACCATGCCCCAAACAGTTAAATCGCTTATATTTCTTACAGCTGACACAGAGGCCAAAGTACTCCATGCTCTTAAACATCTCTGTGTTTAGCCTAGTAGGTTGTTAGGCTACCCCTGCCATTCAGGCTGCCTTTTCTTGAAAGCGCACAACTGGAGCGTGCTTGGCTCTGCTTCCCTATGTGCAAAACTGGGATGAAGTAGCTGGGATTGAGCACGACACACCTGGTGATAAATTCAGATGTATCAGCAAACCCTGTTTGGTTCGCAGCCAGGAGGAAAGGCGTGACAGGCTAGCAAGGGAGCAGAAAGCAACACAAATGCAGGTCACCATCCTCAAATGCTCAATGGATGGAGCTTTCAAGACTTAAAGTATAACCTCTCTTTCCTAGGGAGCTGAAGGTATGTATTTTCCTGAACCTTCCTTTGAAGTGCTATAAAGGGAAGACAAACCTATCAGGGCAGGCCCTAGCATTTGGAAGTTCTCCAGACTATAATCCTTGTGGATTTCAAGCCTACAGCTGGATTAATGCACAATTCTTTCCTCCCAGAGCAGGGGTGGCCTGACATCTCCAGACTTGGACTTGGTGTTTTGGACTGTTTATGCCATTTTGGATTGCTATAACTTCAATTTGCCATAGGTTTTGGACCACACATGAACCACTCAGGATTGGGGAACTGCATTCCTCAACCGCAACCAAGGATCTCGAGCATGATGGCTTCATGAAAAATTTTATGTTCCCTGACCAGCACATGCTTATTCATGAAATTCATTGCTTCTACTGTTTAGAAGTCAACATGAAGTTTGACTGCAAGCTCAGTAATATGGTTGGTGACACATCATCCATGCCACAGAAGTCACTAAAAATACCATTTCTGCCACAAGAATTCACCATGAAGTAATCTATGTTTTACAGGGTTTTTGTTCATACTACACTTTAATGCATAATGCAGGGTTTTATTCATTAGATAATAGATACTTCAGGTAATGAAAATTCATTCTGTGTAGCAGAAATACCAAGAAGAAGTGGCTTCTTATAACTGTTCAAGGGCTCAAAAGTGGATACTTGTATGCTTTCATGTTTGATTCTTGTTCCACATCACTTCAGAAGCATAATTTTTGTTGACAGAAAATTGGCCAGGCTTAATAAAGCAAGGTATTTCTATATCAGCTTCTGGGTTCTTTCTAATGTGTTGTCATTTTAGGAGCTAATTGACTTCATAGGCAAGATACGTTGGGACCAAGTTTTCAAAGGCTTGTGGCTCTGTGAAAAGATAATCCATAGGAAACTTTTTTTTTTTTTTTAATACTAGCAAATATTAATCTGTCTTACTTCCCAGCTCTGCAAGAGGCAGAGCACCACTGCATGTTGTTTCAGGGAGAGGAAGCACATGATTAAACTCCCGGCTCATGTCACGCTCCTGCTTTCACTCACGGGTGACACTAGGGCCATTTTATCAATGTCTGGAGAAGAGGAGCATCTAGGAGTGTCCTCTGGTTTGTGTAACGGGAAGCCGGAGAGCTGACCCACTTGATGTAGTTCCAGATCCCTTTAGAGGCTTTCTGCCTCCATCTCCATGGCAGCTGCATAATTTCTGATCCCGCTACCTCCAGAGGAACCAGAGCTCCAAGAGATGAAGTCACTCAATCCAATAGATACACTCATTCCCTTGGATGTTACTGTCTCCCATTTTGTTTTGCAAAGAGAAGCAAATCACCCAAGAAGACTTCAGAGTCGGCTTGTCAGAAGATATTATGTAAATTAGCAAATCACATGGGCTTGTATTTAGAGCAGGCAAGTGAAAAGAGAGAAGTGTAACGTAGTCTGAATCAGCTGCCTGACTTTGAGGCACAAGATTGTCAAGTGACTTGCTCACTCAGATGAGATGTAAAATTGAAGGAAACCAATCGTGTATTGAACCTGAACTTCCCAAGATAAGAATTTATATATATATATACACACTCATACATGGATGTGTAAATAAAATTAGGACATAGATATATGTACACACACACACATACTTCTCATCTGTACCCTCTTGTGAAGCTATCCTGGTGAAATTACTGCATATTTCACAAAGTCAGGGATTTTTTCCATTTAAAATCTGTCACGTGCTCCTTCCCTTCTCATAACATTCAAACCTGCGGCCCTCTTTTTCAGTCTGGCAAAGCCCTGGAAAGGGAATTGGCACTATGTGCTATTGCTTCTGCTTTCAGAAGGAGACCCTTTAGGCCCACTAATTTACTGATTTGTGCAACTCACATTTTGCATTACATTTCTTGCTAATTATCAGAGGCAGCATGAGGTTGATTATTGAAAGGGCAGTTGCTGCTCCCACATCAGCCATTCGTCCTGGTCCGGCAAACAAGAAGGCCACTGCAAATTGTCAAGGTTTGCAGATAAAACCAGAAGTGCATAGAGGTGGCTCCGATCTGAGATCCTCCATGGCTGTTCCCAAACTTTCTCAGCAGCTCTGGAAACACGTTTGGACAGGACGAGAGACCCTTTCCACTCAACCCTGCTCAGCGCTCGCTATGCAGAGAGGCACATTTCTCTGTTTATCAAAAACAGAGGTCCTGCTTCCCAACGATTGCAGGGCCTGTGTGAAATGTGGATAACAGGGCTGACAAGCAGCTGTCTGAGGTCCAGAGAGAGCAGGCTGAGGCAGGTGGAAGAAAAGTCATGGAGGAGGCAATTGCCAGTCCAGCAGTTTGGGTTCCTGCTGAATTACTGACCATAAACACCACAAAAGCAGGGACAACATCTTCTTGCAGCATAACCCTGCTCTGATGAGAATGAGAAAGCCACTTGTTTCAGGAGGTCATCTGAACAGGAGCTCAGGTTGGGCAGGGGGTCCTGACTGTGGTGGCCCCTCATCTGCACACCTCTCCTCTTCTGGCCAGTCACGCATTTACTGGATCTTGTGCCTACAGAGCTGGGAACCCTGCTTGTAGCCCTGCAGGCTGTCAGGTCTTGAAGGTGTTGCCTTCTAATGGCTGATACAGAAACAGGATGAATTAATTGAGTAGCAGCAGACTCCAAGAAGGGAGGTAGGTGGGCATGTTTCTTTGAAGCCAAAGCTCCACAGATCCACAGAATAATAATAACAGTGGGTTGGAAATACTGAATTTTGCATGTCAGCTTTTCCCAAAGATTACCATACATATATTTCAGTGAATTACACATTATTTATATATTCTGTAAGTACTCCAAGTTCACGGGCAGCACTTGACTTCCTGTGAATGATATAAACCTGCCCACACCCCCAGCGCAAACTGAAATAGTTTGTCAGTGTCTGCAAATGAAAACGGGGCAAATACTCCTGAAACCTCCGTCTAGTCACTGTACTCTCCTTCCTGTGCTGTGGTCAGATGGATAGAAAGCGGTCCTCAAATAGGTTGAGGAAAATCCCCTTACACAAGCACTGCACATACTAGTTCTGGTCTGTCACTTCCTCCCACCCTCACTCCCCCCGCCGCTGCACTCTGTAACCTAGAGTTAAGAAAGCACTTCATCTGATAACACCGGGAAAGGTCAGAGCATTTGGTTTAGCATTTTACTGGAAGAATAAGCAGCCTGGCTCTCTGGGGTGCCAGGGACGGTGATCTAGCGGCCCGCACACAGGACCAAGAGCTATAAATTCCTAAGTCTTAATCCCTGCACTGACAATTACATCTCCTGTGACCTTGAGCAAATTGCTTAACCTCTCTGCTTCTGCCTTTCCCCATCGTGAAACTGGGAATCCTGCCTCGCCATGCTGTTGCGAGTGTTAATTATTTAATGCATGTCCTTAAGTGTCCTTCTGCTGGTGTCCAATGTATTCCACGTGTTTATGGGTGTCTGACACAGCTTGACCACTGCCTTGCATGGATGTTCAGAGCCTGATGGGGAAACCTCAGGCAGCAGCTTCATCTCCAAAAGAAGTCATCCAGCAGGCTTGGGGCAGGAAGAAGGAGTAAATGCAGGAGGCTATGGGAGACCATTGACCTGGCAGACTGTCCTTCCTGTAGGAAGTGCTGTGAGAGCTATTTCCAGGGTGGAGGGAGAGAAGGAGCATGGACATCACTGCCTGTGGATGCCTCAGACCGTAAGGAGGTTACAACCCTTTTCTCCGTCTGATTGCCAGCTGCAGAAAGTGGGGCTGTGGCTTGGAGGTGGAACAATGCTTCTCAGAGCTGCAGACAAGCAACGTGGTGTATGTGCTGCTTCTTGCTCAGGTTTGCAGACAAAATCTTTAACTTTAAAGGAACGTGGCATCAGGCCCTCCACGACAGTTGCACTCTGAAAAGGGGAAGAAAGAGAGAGGTAGCAGAATATGCTCCGACTGTTTCACTTCTCTCTGCACTTACATACTGATGTTACTTCATGTGCCATTAATTAGACTTAATAGTCTATACTTTATCTCCCTTGTCATAATAAATTAAGTGTGAAAAATTTCAACAAAAAAGCACTCAAGTGATCTCAGCACTAACAAGCCCAGCTTTCCTGAGACCTGAATTCAGCAAAATGCTTCAGCATCTGCTTATAAGTTCTGCATGCGCTTACCTGAGCTGCAGCCTGAAACAGTACCAAGCGAAGGGCAAGCCTCCAAGGTTGGGGTCCTCAACCATCCAAACTGATGTTAGTACCTCTGCCCTGGTCAACTGATTGTCTCCATCCCATTGGCATTTCTGGCCTAAACATATAGATGGTGCACGCCTTTCGTTTGTCATTGATCTTCAGCTTAAGGGGAAGTCGTTCATCTGGAACCCAGATTTTCCAGCTCAAGTGGCTACATTTTGGCTTCCAAATCTGGCTGCTCATATTTGAATTTTTAGTTAGGCAGGAGACAAGCTCTGAAAACTTTGGCTCCAGGGAGAAACTGCATATCAAATAAGCTAGCCTGAGCAAACTTCACACTTGGACCTGAGGAAGGAGATAGCTCTCAGAGCTGCTACCCAGCTGTTTTCGGTTCCAGCTTGGGTCATATATGCTTAGTCTCACATTCTCAAACTTAAAGGACATGAGCCATGAAAGTTCAAAACCTTAAAGACGGAGGCATCACTGAAGGAAGACATCTCTGCTCTCCAGGAAACATCTAAAACTACATCAATACCAGATTTTGCATAAGGTCAGTTGAGTTGGAGACTCTGTCCCCTCCACTAAAGCCAACAGGTTCTACTTCCCTTTGACAGTCCCCAGATCTTACTGAAAGTCCTTAAAACCTTGAGGGGTCAAAAGTGTACACTATATAAATATTATCTGGAGCTTTTAAATATTTTAGTTTCTGATCCTGGCTGAAATTGGGAAGAACAAATGAGTTCAAAACAGGAAGGGAAAAAAAATCCCAAGCCCAAGTGCTCACATTTTCACTGGATCTCAAAGGGTTTGATTTGAATTTGGTTTGAGGGGGGGCTGTTCAGCTGTGCTTCTGTTTTTATTCCAAGTAGGTTTGTGCACTCCAAAACGAGCACTTAATGCAAGAAGTAGCATGGCACAAAATAATCTAAGCTTATGCCTTCAGAGCAAAAACCAGAAATACGTGCTGCTGTGAAGATTCCTGCTGTGCTGAGGTCCGAGGTCTGCATATATCTTTATTGGTGAACTCCTGCAGGAACAAATAGCAGGCGAAGGCATGACTTGAACCGAGTTGCTTGTTACTGCTGCAACCGGAATTCAGCCCCTGCTGCTGCCAATTAGAGGGCTAATTGAGAAGTGGATCCTTAACCCCTTCAGAAATTGCTGTCTCAAGGAAATTTCCTGCCTCTCTCAACGGTGCTGTGACACAGAGCCAGGCAAAGGCTGTGCTAACAGCGGCTGGGATAGGCACCGTGCAGGAAGGTGCTGTTCAGGAAGAAAAACATGATGCTTCACTATTTATGCAAAGTTTAAAGAGCATATGTGATTCGGAAGAAAACAAGAATGCAGTCTCATTTTCTTAAGAATCGGGGCCTCATGTCCAGAAGCAAGTTATGTCTTAAACCGCGGCGTTTGTCTCATTAAAAATCTCCTGGAATACATCACGCTGGTCTTTTCCCATGGCAGAAGCATTTCAGGCTCTCCCCTGATGAGGCCTAAGACAATGTTATTTATTTAGAAATTCTTCCAGAGTGTCTGTTTAGTATTCAGCAACCCACCTTTGCCATCTTCCCTCTCCATCTACAGTCTCACCCCAAAAGCCAGCTGAGCTGATTAACTGTTAAGACCTCACATAGCCAGGACTCTCACGTGAAATCAGAAGATTAAATCTAGATTAAATCTGATTGCCCACTGGTGCAACTTCACCGAAATTCTTTAAGCTTAAACTAGGAATGAATTTGGCTCAGAGGCATTAATTGGTTTGGGTATCTTGCAGTTCTTTGCCTGAAAGACATTAAGTACTCATTTATTTGTTGCAAAACAGTTTTATGTCACGGGCGCTATCTGGCATGGAAGGAAAGGAAAGAAAGCTATCCCAAATTGCCAGGAAGCTGGAATCCTCAGGGAATTTTCTCCTATCTGAATTGGAACTACCTCAGTAGCAGAAGGTCACTCAGGGATATTTTAATAGGAAGGAGAGCAGCAGATCTTCCATTGTGATCAGCCATGCAAGTTCCCTCTGCTTTTGGCAGAAGCAGGATTGAATCTGGGGGTAGGAACATATCTGGACCACCACCCAAACCTGAACCCTCATTTTGCCTTTCAGAAGGGTTCATATTTTCCCCAGATACTTTTCCAAGTTCATGTGCCAGACTCCGCACTTTTAAACTATGACTGGCAACAGAAGCGCAGCAAAACAGTATGAAGAAAGAGGATTTTCTCCAAGGATTCCTGACCTGAGCAGAAATAGGCAGTACTGGAAATAGTGCAAAACCCATCTTCCTTGAAAACTTTCCAGCCCATTTTTGCAGACTGTAGGCATTTGGGCAGTCCAGATGAACTCTGGATAACCACCCAAATTTTTGGGTTTGCCCATTGCTAAAAATATCAGACTGGAGGGCACTGTCTTGAACTGAGTCTCCAAGCATTTTGAAATTCACCCAGCCCTGGTTGAAGCGATCATTATAATCTGGCAGGGAATGCAATCTGGGTTCCAAACTGCAGCTATTTTTAAAATGATCTTGCCAAAGCCCTGTTGGAGACCGAAAAGAAAACCGTTTTAGCCTGAACAGAATGATCAATAATTTCCTATTCTTGATGTAGCATTTGATTGTCAGAAGCATATATAATAGCACATTCCTGTAGGTAAATTGCGTACAGCTAAGCAACTGTTAAGATTTGTAATCTTGCTCTAGAGTCCAAAATAATAGTAATGATGATTTAAAGACCCTCCAAAGTCCGCTACAATTTTTAGTTACCACCTACTCATGGCCTCCCACGCACTCCAGGAAACCAGCTAGCTTTCCCAGCTGCTCTGTAGTGAGCTCTTCACAAGCACGAGTACAATTACACTCTAAACAAGGCTAGAGGTTTCCCACGCAGACAACTTCACTATCTTTTCTTACAATACATGAGGCCAGAGATGTCAAGCCATACGGTGGGCACGTGCAGCAGCACGGTCAGGTGAAATGAGGGGAAGAAAGCCTGGTTGCATTTGGTGCATTTGGGAATCCCCTTCCCAAAAAAGCTTGTTGTTCCCAGACAGAGAAAAAAAACATTAAAGAGCAGCCTGAAAAAGTGGTAGTGGGTAGGTTGTTATCAGGGGCACCCAGCTTGAGAAAGCTCTCAGTAAAGATGAGACCTGTGTGTATAGAGAGTAAGGGTGACAGAAGCGCATGATCAACGCAAAGAGGACCCTAAACAGAAGTAAGCGAACAGGGCGTGAAATCCAGAGAAAGCACAATGCGAGCCGTAGTACACTCAGTAAGTCGAGAGTAGAAGATTACAGCGGTATCACCTGTCTTAAAGTGTGCGGAAGGGGGGATTCAGGGACAGGGGTGGATTGCTGGCAAATCTCTTACTATTTTTATCTTCTATCTGCATGAGACAATGATGGATTATCTATGTTTAATAGGAATTTATGACCCAACGAGTGATATTTAAAGGACTCAATGATGCATTTAATAACCAAACATTCTTCCTGATTAGTACTCATTTGATCTCTTGAGGATAGTGCTCCCTCTGACTGAGATTTTTAAAAAATGCCTTTGTCTCCCTATAGCTTGTGCCAGAGTCCAGGGACACTACAGATATCAGGAATATCTGAGAAATTAATTTTGCCTGAGAATGTATGAACTATATAGTTTATTCTCTTTTGGTTGCATGCTTTCTCTGTCTCTCTCTCTCATTGTATGCTTTTAGAAGGATGAAGAAGTTGGAAAGCAGAAGTCCTGCTGATTCTTCATTAAACTGATTTTTTTCCTTTCTTAGTCAGACTTATCAACTCTTTCAGCATTAATGCAATCACTTAGCTATTTGCAAAGGTGAACACAATCGATCCCGAGTACTCTGCATGATTTTAGTCATTTAAATAAAAATGTAAAGGAATGAACTTGTGCCACTTGGCAGAGGCTGCATTTCTCCTCCTCTTTTTGGGTTGCATTTTCACAAATGCGCTAGCTCAGATTCTTAGCTGTCTGTCTGACAGGCAGAGAAGAATTGGAGCAATAGAGGATGGGAAAAGAAGCATTATTTTTGGCATTGGTAATTCACTCCTAGAGAGATTACTCCTTGCCCACTGCTTCCGGTTTCTAAGATAATCAGGCATCTGCAGTATCCTAGGAGAAATGGGTTACTGCATGTCTCTGGCCACATCCCTTCCTTGGTATCCCTTATGCTTTTTGGGATTCCCCCTAAGGAGAGGAAATCAGCCTTCACCTTAATCTTGCAAAGGATTCTCTTTTCCACTCTAAACCCCTCACAACCTCTTAAATCTGTTTCAGTGAACGGCTCAGGAGCACACCCTAGCATCTATCCCACTGCCGTCCTGACCTTACAGGCAAACATAAAATGACTGCTGCAATCCGTGCATTGCATCATTTTTAACCTTCTGCTGTAGGAGCTCTGAAAGCAGGATTTGTATCAGGAGGCCACCAGCTGATGAATGGTGGCTGTTTCCTTCTCGTTTACTCTGTGACAGCCTTCCTAAGTTAATCACCATTAGACAGACATGGGCAAACAAATCTTTGCCCAACTCAACAGCCTTATGTTCTCCTATACCATAGGTTACTGTGACACAGCAGATGAGGGAAAACACTGAGGTACTTCTTCAGGGTTTCCTACAAATCACCCCATCACAGAGAGGGATTTACCATCCGCGGCAGAGTAGGAGCCAGTTACCTCCTGTAGAAGCCTCTGGTCTGCATGCCAGCTTTGCTGCCTTTAGCCAAGCTCCTCAGAGGGGAGTTTTATAGCAGATGCATCAACATCGACCAGATCAGCCTTAATTTAATAACCACTCCTCCACAGTAAGGAGAAAATGCTACCTCCCTATAACCCCCATGCCTGCCTCTGCCGTCTCAAGGACCCCTTCCATCTCCAGCCAGAACCTGCTGCCCGCAGCAGTGCGGGAGCTTTCACCCGTTTCATTCAGCATGGACCGGACTCCACCATCCGCCTTCACTTTATTTCCCCATAAGAGTCACAAAACTTTTGATGACCTTGCCTTCTGCCCCTGAAGAAAGGTTAACAGCCTTTGGGGCTTTTTGGTTTTCCTTCCCCTTTAGAAAGTCAGCTTAGTTTCAATGATAAAAATAAACAAGGCAATTGAAACGTCCCCATGGATCCAAGCCTGATTTAACTCGGCAGAGGGGCACTTCACCCCCTTTCTTTTGTCAGTTAGGCTTGCCACTGAAACCTGTACTTGAATTTCAATGCTTTTTTTTTTATTTATTTATTTTTTATTTTATTTAGGCTTGATTTATCTCTATGTTTATCCTGCTAAGTTTCCTTCTAAAGCTCATTCTTTCCTGAATCACAATAAAAACATTATACAACCTCTTGCTCCCTACAAAAAAAAAAAGTTTTTTTAAATGAGAAGTCATTTATTAATATTGTTTGTATACCGTTCTATTCTAACGCCCTGTAAATAAAAAACTATATATTCTCCATAGCTCGATCTAAAGCTTCACATAGTAGTACTCATTCACTGAACCAGCCCTGTCTAGTGTGTGACAGATTGACACATACACAAATTCATTCTTATTGCATTTGAAATACCAAAATAAAAGTGCCTCCCGTACTTTTTGCAGAATATTCCACCTTGAAATGGGTCCAGGTAGTTTCACTGTACATGCAGATGAATTTTCTGCTGTTCATATTGCTGCAGTTCTTAAATGTATTATTCATTCGGAGTGATTGATTTGGTGTGCTGTCCACATTGCTTAAAAGCCACTGTCTGTTCGTCTGTCTGTTAATCTGTTTCGGCATCTTGCAGAGATAGAGCTATAGCAAACACTTTTTGTTTCCGTTGAAGTAGTGACCAAGAAAAAAAAAATCGTAAAAAAGGAACTGCTTGATCTTTGGATTCATATACATAAAAAAATACCTATACCGCTGAGATGGCTGAATAGCCGAAAGGACAGATTTTTATATTCTGCCAGTGGTGTGCTAGAAGCATGGTGCATTTGTTTCTGCCTGATTAGTCGGATGCTGGGGCAGGGGAACCAGGAGGAGATGTCGCAGCAGAGGAAGAAGATGCTCTCCGTAAGATCATGACCTCCATTCCAGTGTCATTTCACACCTCAGGCAGTGATCTTGTTACATCTCATAAGCTAAGCAAGGTCAGCCCTGGTCAGGCTAAGCACTTGAATAGGAAACTTCTAAGGAAAAACTCAGGCGCTGTGGAAAGTGGGGCTGGTGGCTGGCTAGGTGACATTATTCCTTGGAGTCGGTACAAAAGACGTGCTCTGTTAAGAAGCCTCCGTGCATCCGCTGTGACTCTGCTCCGGCAGCTAAAGGCGCTGCCTCTCAGGTGAGTCAGACCCAGAGGCAGCGACGACTGCAGTTATTAACAACACCTCTTCCCGGCGCTCCCCGGAGCAGAGGTGCTAACCCCACTGGCATTGCCCCAGCTCCGCGCTGGGTGATTGCATGTGTCCCCAGCAGCTCCCCGCCGCAGCTCCCATACGGGAGGTCACGCTTTGCTTCACCCTCCTGGCAAGCCGGCCCAGGCGGTGCTGCTGGCGGGCTCCATCCCCAAGCACCCTGCAGCTCGGGACGAGGCAAATTAAACATACACACTGGGCAAGAAAACCCCGCTATTTTGGAAGGGTACTTATTCAAGAAAGGGAAATAGTGAAAAGCCAAGAAATGCTGATGTGAAAATCCTCCTGGCACTCACAGGTCTCCTGCTCTCTCCCTTGTGCTCCCAGTCACAGGCTGTCTTCTCCTCTGGGGAGCCTCACCTCAACCGGGGCACAAGTCCCTTTGATCCCCACTGCCCGCCCTGAGGAAGAGCATTACTCCCCTCGTCCTCACGGAAGGCTCTTCCCACCATCAGAAGGTTCTGCT
Organism: Aramus guarauna; assembly: GCA_013400195.1. Taxonomy (NCBI): domain Eukaryota; kingdom Metazoa; phylum Chordata; class Aves; order Gruiformes; family Aramidae; genus Aramus; species Aramus guarauna. Next base: position 171,669 of record VXBL01008560.1, on the reverse strand, counting down.
CCAGAAGCGGATGTATCCTTTTGCTGCAGGTTTTGACAGCAATGTAAGGGTTTTGGAAAGAGAGGAGGGCAACTCTGCAGTGTTCTTTGCTCATGACTTACCGCCATGGAAAGCAGGTGAGATAAAAAACCCTCCGCAAACCCACATCTCTAATGACAACTACACTCAAAAGTATGCAGATGCATGGTACAATGTTTGGAGAGATGACTAATTTAGTATGTAATCAAAACAATACTCTTAGCCATATTTGTGTGGTCTACATTTTAATGCTGCACCTCATGGCAGAAAGTGTTTTGCTTAATGTTTTCTGAATTTTCTAAAGTGGAAGATATTTCCTAACCCCACTATTCATCTCTCAGTTGCAAAAGAAGTGGTGAGATGAATGCTCAGGCAAAGTCCTAAGGATAAATGAATTCAGGCCAGCAAACCTAGAACCATCCAAAACATTTTGCTTGGTCTTCAGATCAAAGGCTCGTTCCCTTCCTTCAGTGCAAAGAAGTCCTTCAGAAGACAGGCTCATTGCTGTCCCCTCTCAGCACGGTGACTCCTCCGCGGGTTTGCACTGTAATAGCGTGTGTCCCTGTCCGAGCACGGCTGTGGTGTCTTTGGTTTCAGATGCAGCACAGATGGCAATGTTCCTGTTACGAACCTCAAATTTGAAACTTTGTCTTCATGAGCGTTTCAGACCCAATGCCACCTCCCTGGCTAGCAGCTGGAGGAGTTCTTCATGGCCCCATCCTCAGCACAATGAAGAAACAGTCAAAACCAACCAAAATTCCACCTGAGCTTCTTTAAAAATATTCTTTGATGGTTGCTTTCCTGGTTGTCTATAAAATGCCATGCCCCAAAATGGCGTTAGGTGAACAATAGTCATTTTCTGAAAGAGAGCCTCTCTCAAATCCCCTTCATTTCTGTTTGTTGCTGTTGTGATTCTTCACCTGCTGGCCTTTATCTAGCAAAGCAAGGTGAGTTCAAAGACAACTCTGGAGGTCTGTAACAATTTTAATGATGAGGTGAAGTTGGAAGGTCTTGTGTATTATGAACTTAATGGGGCATTCTTCTCATTTACGCTGATATCCTTTACATGGTTGTGAAAAGGAAAAAGCATGGACAAGTGATCACAAGCCATTGATTTATTAAGAAATAACTGCCCCTTGGCTGTAAGTGAAGGCCCAATGAGGCAAACAAATACTTAATAAGCCCATATAATCCTACTGGAGTTACAATGGGCTTAAGTCCCCATTGTCTTCTCCCACTTGCTTTACTTTGGTATATGAAGCCATCAGATAAAGCACAATGACAAGAATCAATAACAGCGCTGTGTGAATAACTGAGATTTTCATTTTTCCTGGGTATGCTGAAAAATCATGAGAGAAATTCATTTGCAGTTGACCTGCAATTAATTCTTTCCAACATTTTTGGCACTTTAAGTTAACTGTAGCATTTTCTTCAGCCTCAGACTAAATATTTTTTCTCTGACTTCAGCATATACAAGTTTTTTAATTAAAAAATAAATTGAAACAAATATCAGAAGTGGCAGAAGTTAGTGGAACAGAAGTGGCACTAATTTTTTTTTTCAGTAGCAAAATGAAAGGTTTAGATTGTTTTTTACCGGATTTTGTTTGCAGTAGCACAAATAAGCCACGGAAATGTTCAAGCATTTTATCGTCACCAAATCACATATTTTCTCTAAGAAAAAAATATTGCTATGAAGGGATTTGCCAGAGTAGCTGCATTCAGTAGCTGCATTCCTAATGTTGATGCTGGAGCTGTTTGTTCCAGACACTTCATGCTCCTGTTGAAAACCCAGAGTGATATGCATGAGTCTGTTACAGGCACACAGCAGGGAACTTTATTATGAAGCATTTTGGGGAGGTATGGCACTTTCTTTTGGAGTTTTGGGGTAATTCTGTAGAGATGCAACTAATGTCTGAAGGAACAAAAAAAAAAACCAAACCAAACCAAAACAAAAAACCAAAAAAATTATTTTGATGAACAAGTTCTTTTATAAAAATTGAAGTGTCACACAACTTCCATGGCAAATATTTTCTGCAGCAATTCCAAAGACCTAAACTTTTTCAAGGTAGGTGTGTAAATCCATCGGTGCCTGCTTTCCCAGAGGCCAGGATAGACTATTTTAAGATTGTGCTAGAAGACAGACAATACATTGGGGTTGGTCAGGAAGCAGAGTCAAACCAAGAGCTCAAGTTAGCTTTGCCAGCCAAAAATAAGTAGCTGAGTAACTACAAGTTATAGAGGAAATACTCAGTTTAATATATTCATTTTGTTCCAGGACCAAACCAAACCCTATTGTCAAGCTATTTCACCGCTAATGGGAAGCGGTGAAACCCAACGGGTAGTGTGACAGTGGGGACGTCTGCAAGTGTTTGTGAGACCTCCACAGTGCTTTCTTGATGAACTTGGCTGTTCACCTCCCTTCTGCTTCCACCCTGCTCTATTTATTCCCACAAAACCCTGCCATGTGGGGACCTGAGCCTGAGAAGCAAAACAACTTTGTGAAGGTCATATGGAAAACCAGGAATACAGGTATCCCCTGGGCTTTCTCCTCTTAGGCTGGTGTGCAACCAGGAGACCTGTGCTTTTTAGCAAGATTTTTGGATCTGCTACACTGAATAAACAAGATTATTTTGGACTGCCTGCTTATTTGTCCTATCTACAAACAAATAGGGGAAAAAAACCCCACAAAACCCAAAACCAAACCAAAACAACAAACCCTTGCCTTTTTCTTTTCAGATGGCAAATCCTGCACTAAGACCCTCCAGGTCTTTGTCTTCATTTATGTGTTCCCACTTGTGGTAGGAAGGGTGCCCATTATTTTGGTAAAGCAAACATCAAGTTTAGAAAAGACAGGCAGGCAACTAAATTGAAGGGTTGGTGCCTGAACAGCTGTTTGATAACATTAACGTGCCATGACTGCGATAGAGTAACCTTTGAAGAGGTTGGTCAGGAGCCCAGCCACATCGGCTGGGAAGTGCACAGCACTGGTTAAGCTGGAAATGGCTGAAACAACCGTTACCAAAGGAAAAGAGAGAGGCAATGGGGGAATGGGGCTGCTTCTGTAGGGGAAGCCCCAGCAGCTCTACTGAAGTAAGAGCCGAGCCAGCCCACAGCTAAGCAGGCACCCATGCAAGGAGAGTGATAAAGCGGTCAAAACAAAAATTTTTCACTTGTTTTAAGAAAAAAGGGCAGATTTGCAAGAAATGTTGAGTCTGTCTCCTCATGGACACCGGATTCCAGACAGACAGACATGTGTCTCTGAAGCTAGGGAAGAAGCAGAGCCCTGCAACAAAGTGATGGCAGCGCCATGAAGATAATATTCTCCTTCCCCATGGCTGTATTTTTAGACCCGTTACTGGGCGAGGAAGCCTGACAGCCAGGCGTGTGCTGAAATTCACCGTAACTTTGTTCACAGTGGGACACGCACTCACGCTGACCATCAGCCGGCGGATCCACCTCTTGGTGCGCCTGAAACAGAGCTTTTCATGTTCAAAGGGGACAGGAGGTTTGAAGGTTTGGAGGCTGGCGCAGGGTAAGAAGGTGCCTGCCTCTGATCTTCATATGCCTCAGTTCTTCCAGGAAAACCCAAGCTAATTGCTGTTTTAAAAGGCTATTTAATTTTAAAACCTTCCTCCCCCTCCCCATTACTAAGCTGGCATGACTTTCATCACAGAAAAGGTATGTACCATGTGAAGGGAAAGTAAGGAAACGTGAGGCGGGCTCTTGCAGGTACTAAAAATAGTGTGTGTGTGGGGACAGCCAAGGAAGTTACTTCACAGGAGATAGGGATTGAGTGGCTTCCACTCTATGAGGCTTTGCTGAGCCCAACTAATTAATGTTTGTAAAGCACTTTGAAGATGAAAAGCACCAATTTATCCCTAAGTTTAATTATTTGCATCATGTTACTTAAGACTTTCACTAGCTACCTTCAAACACCACCGAACTCTTCCCTCTAAATGGCGAGGAAGCCAAGGAGCTCAAGGCAGAGCTTCAGAAGTTGGTGTCAGGGCTCTGGGATGGGAGCAAGGCCACAGCAGGACATTGCTCTGACGCCTCGTGGTCTGCGGCTGGAGGGTGGGCTCAACATATACTCCTTGACTTTGACTTTGCTGGACCTGAGACACTTAAAGAAGGGTTCCTTTTGAGTTCCTAATGAATTCCAGCCCCCTTTAAATTTACACTGTATAATTAGGGCTCTTTTACGCTGCAATTAAAAGGAAACCAATTTTGCATAGGTTCACATTTACACTGTACAATCATGTTTCTAACACATGTAATCACTACCAGTGACAGAACATGAACTTTTGCTGTTAATGGTGTGCATGCTAAGTGGCAATACTGTTAGCTAATACATGTTAAAAACATGAATGCAAACTCAGATCTAGATGTACCAACAGGAGGAAATGTAAGGAAAGTAATCACTTAAACAGCAACCTCCACTCTTTGGAAGAGAAAGGCTTTAAACAGATAGGACTAAATTCATTGGGACAGCTCATCAGATAAGATAAATCAACATGATGACATAGACTGCAAACTTTGTTTTGAAATGGACGGATATTGTTCACATTGATATAGCCAATATTCTCTCTTTTTTCAGGTGAAGTAGTTAAAAGATCCCTCATCACATTATTACACCTGTCTTTGGAAGTGAGGCATTTTACTTCTTCAAATAGCATCCCTAGGGGACATTTAATTCTGAATGATTTTCTCATTATAAAGTATGGTTCTACTCATGAGAAACAGAATGTCCTAGTAAAATAGGACATGACAGGGCCAGAAATTTATGGGTTCAACACAAGGATTGAAATCTTGATTACTGAATAGAAGTGTCTGCAGAATTAATGATAACTTTGGGTTCTCCACTCATCTCAGTGGGAGGCTGCTCATCATTTTCTGATGATTAAAAAGGAAAGTGTTCCTTAGCATTTGTAAACTCTAATCAGAAACACAACATTAGCTCTAAGGATGAAAGAGCTTCATCAGACAGAGATAACTTTTTTTTTTTTTTTTTTTTTTTTCCAAACTGAACTTGGAATTAGCTCGGGAAACTCAGTTTGCTGCATCCTCTCTGCACCTCCTGATTTAGCTGCAGACTAAGAAAACCAGTACATGGAGGGCATCTCTAAATCTAACATTTTCTCAAGAATCTCCCGAGAGACTTTGCAAGATTTCCAAGCTAGCATCCAGCTCAGCAAGATTTGCACACACACAGAGTACAGAAGCTCTGGAAATTCTGGGCACCTTCTCCTGTCGTTTGCAACAGGCAGGGTCCAAGGATGTTTGCCATGGAAGAGGCTGGAGGGGTCAGAGCTGCTCGTACCCACAGCACGTGCCTCGGAGCGGCTGTCTACCGCTAACTGGCAGTCAGATCTGACCCTCTGCTTTTAGGAAGAGACTCAAAGGACCTGACAGGAAAGACTCCCTGTGACAAAGGAGTAAATCTGTGTACAGGAGCAAATATTCTTACTTATCCTTCTTTAAGGAAGACCCTATTCTGCAATGCCACAGAGCATGTTCTTAGTTAGAGAACCAAAACTGTACTTTTTTTTTTTTTTTAAACACATAGAGAAGGCAACTGGGGTCCACTCCAGCAGTGGTGCACTTCTGTGATGGGCAATGAATCCATACATGTACTTTTTTTTTTTCCCCTTTTTATCTGCAGTGCAGATTTCCATTACACATTCTGCACTTGTTTCACACACACGATTCCTGCAGAAATCAATGAAAGTCCTGTGTGCAGAAAAAGGCACAGAAAGTGCAACAGAGATTTGCACCACGGATTAAGAGATTCTCAGTGCTGATCAAAGAAGAATTTTGTCCAAGGTTTGTAAAGCACTTTTGAATCCTCCTTGATGAAAGGCTCTATAAAAATGTAAAGCTGCTGTTGTTGTTAATGCTCCCTTGGTACATAACAGGAGAAAAGATGCTGAAATTAAAGTCACATATATTAATATTGATTAAGAAATAAGCAAATTCTTCTAGAATTTGATCTGCCTTTCATTATGTGCACTTGATCTTCCATTTTCAAACAGGGCATAGTGATGTCCTGGAAAATCACAGCCTTGAACTCCACCAAACCACAACTACAGATTATATATTATTATATATAATTTTGGAAATCTGTCTGGAATACACCATAAAGCAAGAATAAAAGAAAAACTGTAAGGACATTTGTATTTGTCAGCGTCTCCCCAGACAGAGCCCTGAGGATATGATATTCTTAGAATAAAGCTTTCATTTCACAGCGCATCAGTGGGAAAATTAACAAGCTCTCCTCGTACTGTTCCATAATTCATTTTCTTTGTTTTAGATATTGAGCTGAACTGGTACAGTAACTTAAATAGATAGGGGAAGATTTTAAAAACAGATTTGGATTCTGGCTGGTTTGAGTTGTTTAGTTTTGTTTTGCTTTTTTTCTCCCTTATCCTGCAACTTCCTAGCATCTAAATAAGAAGTTGCCTCAATTTATTTTAGCACTTGCCTTTTAAACGGGAAGTGCCAAATACCGTTATAATGATTTAAAATACATCAGAGCAGGCTCACTTCAGTTAGTGCAAGAGATATAACTGCATCTCCTACAGCATCAGGAGCGATGTTTGTTCCATGGAGGAAGCAGTCTGCTCGTCTCCAGCAGTGGCAATCAGAGACTGAGATATCAGAAAGCTCAGAGAGAAGTTGCTTGGTTTAAGATCAGCTACCACCTCTGCTCCCAGTGAACCTTAATTAACAATGGCAAATGACAGCAATTTTTCCTGTCGCTTTCTGGAAATACAAAGCTATGTTTTTGCATGAAATCATGCAAATGCAAAAGTAATATTCTGGACTCTATTTTCTGTCAAGAAGTTCCCTCTGTCCTTAAAAGTCCTGGGACTCCAGAAACAGAAAAAGGAGGTCATAGCAAAGCTAACTTTTCTCACTGAGAAAACTCCTGCTTGAACAGCAAAAACATCAAGACTTTGAGAAAAATTTCATCCATCTCCTCCAGTTCTGCTCAGTCAGGTGTTGAGCACAGAGTGACACTCCAGCAGAAAACTACAGTTTGGGTGTGTAAATATGTGTATATAATAGCAGGACAGAGTGGTGAAGGTGCAGTGGTTCCTGAAGCCCAACAGCCAGCTCCGACACTGCTTCAGTAATGTCACTCCTTACAATTTCCCCTGCCTGCACAGGAGCAGAGACCAGCACGTGGCTTCTCTCAAATATCCCCAGGCAAGGTGCTTGACCACTTGCCAATGAAAACTCCTCTTGTCTGCTTAGGAAAAAACTGCTTACAGCCTTCCCACTGAACAAAAAATTAAATTTGGGGGAAAACATGGTATGCCTGGTACAAAGTAGTGTACTGGCGACTTATGCAACTTTGGCTTGCTTTCAACTGACTGTTTCCTTTGGCTGTGCCTGTACAGCATTTAAGAAAATTGAATCCCCCAAAAGTACCATTCTGTCCATCTCAACAACGCTGAGCCAGGAGGAAGACATGGTTTTGAGATGCTAACCATTGTAAATAATGAGAGTCCAAATCAGAAATATCACTTCATGCTTTTAAATGGTCTGGAAGCTGAGCGGAGTCCATTGACCTAGATGCCTTCATCACCCCTATGCAAAATATTGTTAGCAGCAATGAAGACTGAGGACAAATATATGGAAAATCTCCTTGTTATGAACAAAAAAGTGGAGTTGCAATTGAGACAGCTGACAAAATTAAATAAATTCTTTGGGCTTCTGTAGTGGGAAAGCCATCTCTGTTCCCCACAGATAACCTCAAAGACTTCCTTGCTGCATCCACTTTTCCATCTGTTTGCAGTCGAGTAGTACCTCCCAGTGTGAGACCGCTGGGTTTATATGATGGGAATCTGAAACTGGATGAAGCCAGTGTCACTGTAATGTAGGAAAATGCATTCAGAAGGCAGTTTTCAATAAGAAGTGATGCTATCTGGTCCAGAGATATCACTTTCCATGTGCCCATCTACCCTGTGGCTGGCACACTGCGGCATTATTGCAACACAAATAATAGTGGGGGCAGTGCATAGTGAAAATGTACTCTTTTCTAGAATAAGCTTCCTCCTTATCGCAGCCAGTGATAGCACTGTATTATTCTGGCTTTTGAAAGAGATGAGTCTGTTTTTGCAAAAGAGCAAGTGTCCTCAGTTCCCGTTGACTTTTGGCTTCAGCTAGCATTGTTCAATGCTCTGTAAGAGTGAAGCTCTGTGGGAGCCCTACTAAGGGAGGATGAGGATGCTCTAACGATGTCAGCCTTCGTAGATGTATGGCTACAATACTGCTTAGCCAGAGGGTCACTACCACAATTACGACCCCAGTCCATGATGGGATCTGATGTCAAGTGGAAGATCTGGTTCTTCCCCATCCTATCTACAACTGGTAAGGATGCCTGCATTAGCCTATAGTGGACCTTTTGTACTCTGCAGCAGAGTATAGCAGGAGAGGCAATATCCTCTACAGCTTGGTACCTGTGCTTATATAGCTGTGCATACTTTAAATACTTGTATAAATGTCTTGGAACCCTATAAAATTACTAAAAACAATTGGCTTGAAAAGTTAAAGAAAGATCAAGAAAAAATGCCATACTGCAATTTTCTAGTTCAATGAATCTGCTTCGTGCCACAATCACAACTAGCCATGAACTAGCCCCAGCATTTCCTTTGATGTGTATAAAATGTATTTTTAATTTCACTAGGCTGCTGCTCACTCTTGTTTGAAAGGGTATTAGAAAGGGTAACTGGGAATGGCTAGGTTGCCTTCTCTGCACTTTTCATTGTTTTACTACCTCTGTCATGTCACCTCTTATTTTTCTCTTGTGTAAAATACAGTCTGAACCTTCTGAATCCTTCCTCACAGAGACCTTTCCATGTCTCTGAACATTATCGTCACCTTCTAGACCTCTTGCTGGTTGCTATTACTTTTTTTACAGTGCAGGAACGAGTGTAGCTAAACCTGAACAAGGGTATCGAAGCCAGGCATGTCCCTGCATTTACAAATGCCATTATAGTGTTTCTGATTACAAAATATTTATTGCAACATCTCCTAGGTGGACATGAAACAAAGCCACCTTTCTGCCTGTATTGGGAAAGCTTCATGCTCTACCAGCAACCTTGTTTAAACAGGGGCTATCAGGGCTGCCGGCTATTTCTGATCAGAAGAGATGACAGCACTGCGAGGCATCCGCGAGCTGCTTGCTGGGATCTTCCCTGTTAGTGAGTGGATCTTGCTCGGTGACGGCTTCTCACTCAGGGCTTTGTGTTCCCTCCACCAGATGGACGTTGGCAGATGGCAACACCATTTTGCCGTTTAATTATTTAAAATGCTGCATGCAAATCAACCTTTGGCATTGAACGATAGAACGGTGTTTGTGGTCGATATCCCATCTTTGATACGCTGTTTCGTATTTCCTTCTTTATAAGGCTGTAGAGATTATTCTGGTTTGTGTTATTTACAAGTGTACCCTGTTCTTTCTGTGAATATCCCATGCAGGGGGTTGCACACTTGCTGTTGTGCACTGGGACTACCTGACAGACATTATCTAGCTATAAACCAAAGGGATAGCCCACAACCTTCACTTGTGTGAATAGTCCCTTCAATTTCAATCACCAAGGGACAGAAATCTGTCTTTTCAAGAAAAACAGGAAACAACTTAGTAGCAGAGGTTATTAAAAAAGGTTGATGGCTGAAGCTGTTGGAAGAGTTGGAAATGATGCCAGCTTGTCACTGATTGAGGACTGAAGGTTGTCCATCCTGGTTATCAGGACCAGCTTCAGTAGAACAGCAGGGACAAGTTCAGGCTGTAATGCAGAACCAACCTCCAGCAGGAGGGAAGGAGATTGTTTGTCATCAATACTGGCAGTGACAGGCTTTGATTTTCTCAGTGCACTGAATTGTTATTATCTTTACAATCTTTTTTTGAAGATTTCCCCCCATTCTCATCTAGTCACCACCTACTGGCTTTAAGTTTTTGCCAGTAAGAAGTTGTTATAAGCCATTTGTCTGCTTGGGTTGAGGCTTTTGCGAGATCGCAGAATGTAATACGACAAGAGAGCCCATAAAACATCAGTTCCCAAACTGTTCCACAGGCCATGACAGTCCACGCAGGGTCACAACCCAATCTCTTTTTTGAGGTCCTCCATAAAATAGAACATTGCCCTCAAAATCTTTGTTTCTTCCTCATCCCTTGTGTCCTGTGTGACTGTGCCAAGACTTCTTGGTATCTGGTGTTGTGTGTGTCCGTTTGTATGTCATCAAAAAAGGCACCTGTACTTGCAAGTTTCCAGACGCAAACCTTGTCAGCAGAGCAGAGCTGATGGAAGTTGACTCAGCCAGTATAAGACTGTTTTGAAAGCTGCATCGGTGCTCGTACCAGTGCAGTCTTTTAAGAAAAATCAGAGGACGTTTCTTATGCTGTTGGCCATGCAATGAGGTGCTTCCAGTGGCCGGGTCTCGGCAGAGGTGGCTCTGCATGGAAGGACTCAGATCCTCAGGGTGAAGGACCAGCTGTCCTCAGGGTCTTTGGTTTAGGGAAGGAAGACTGACCGGGCAAATGGGACCAGAGAAGCATTTCAGAGCATCACATCCCGATAATCAGCACCATCCAGTGGGGAATAATGTGAGGAGATTATAACGTTCTATTGTGAGCGATTAGAGTTTTTAAAGAGCCCCACAAAACAGCTTTTACAACAAACAAAGCACAAGGTAAGCAGCAGAACCCAAGCTAACCTGTAGATCAGTTTAAAAGGAAAAGCAGCAACAACAAACACATTAATATGACTTAGTGAGATAATAGCTACCCTATGCTGCACTGATTGGAAACAATTGGCAGAGCCTGGGATATAAGGAATCACTTCCTGCAGCAATTTCCTTTTATTAAAAAAGCATTTAACCATTTATAAGTTTTTAATTATTTATTTTTAACTCTGGATCTTATTTTTAACTCTGTGCTCTCCTCAAAGACACTGTTCAGTCTGGCTGAATGCATGGCCAGGCCAGGAGGTATTCGATCAGAATACCGATGTTTGCCATCCCAGCGTCACAGCAGAGGATGTCACCCAGAAGATGTCACCAAAATTTTCTTGAAGCAAGAAAATTCATCCAGTCATTTGGCAAAACACCTAGCTTTCCAACCTGGGCACAGCAAGAGCAATTCAAATGCCTAGGTATGAAAGTACAATCCATCACAAATGCAGCTGCATAAATGTAGCACCCTCATTTCCAGCACAATTGGAAATAGTTAAATCTCCAAGATCCATAGAAATCCAAAACATCACTGAAATAAGAGTCAAAACCACCTTAAAGGAAGGCCTGGTATTCCTTCCCTGTTGGGGCTATCATTGGTGATTGTGAGTTTGTTTTAATTTGTTTGTTTGTTTCACAGTACACTGGTTCAACAAAGGGATTAAAAAAAGGTTTTGTTTCTGAAATACCTGAAATGAATTTTTAGTTCTGTTTTGTTTTCTCATGTGGGAAAAAAAAAGAAAAAATGTTATTTGGGTCAAAATTTGGGTCAAATGTTTAGCTCAACTAAAAATAAAACATTTTCATGGTAGCAATAGCAGGCTACATTTATTTTGGTTTCAGTAGCCTTCTAACCTATGTATGAGCTTGAAACAAAAAAAAAATTAAGTATCCTCTTTTGCCAATATGGAGGAAAGTCTGAAGTTTTTCTGGTTTCCCTCCTTTTTTTCACAGAAGGAAGAACTGAAACACTCTGACACATGGCACAGTTGCCCAAATGTTTTTGCCCAGGCTTTGATCTTTTTTTATCCTGGAATAAAGTGAATAGAAACATTTGCCCAGCTCCAATTTCAAGACTTCAGCAAAGAACTGGGGCCCATTCTCCCTCTTTCCTGCACTGATTCCCTCCTGTGGGTTATCTTTCCAAAAACCAAGCCTTTGGGGAGCGACGGCAGCACAGGACGAGGGATGCAATCCCCTGAAAAACAGACTCCTTTCTACCTCTTCACCTGCCCCAAACTGCTGGCTGGGTCCTGCCTGGGGCAGAGGCTCCGGCAGGGAAAGGACAGACAGAAAGGGGTTCCACCGGGACATGGTGGCAGCACTCAGAGGGGCCAGAGGAGCATCCTCTGGAGTGCCTGTATAGCCCAGCGCTCCGTGCGCCTGCTGCGACAGCATCACACCTCCCCTGCCTTTGCGTCGGTGTGGCTAAAGGAGGGTTTCCACCGACCACGCACCAGTGGGGAGTGAGTGCCAACAGCCAGCAGGACCTTCTTCCTCTGCCACGACCGGGGCTCTGCTCCACCTGCACCCATGTCCTCCTCCGTGGAGGTCCCGGACCTCCTCCCTCGTTCTCTCCAAGTAAGGAGCAGGGGGCAAAGTACGACTTAGGTGGGAGAGGCTTGGCAATAAGTGTGAAGTCATTCCCTGGCTATACTGTAAAGCATCCTAGGAAGCATAGCCCTGCTGTGAGGATGGAGAAAGAAATCTGAGACCAGAAGGCACAGAAACACAGCTCCTGGATAGTGCTGGAACAGCATTGCCAGGTCACTCTTTTAGGGCACGTGTTTCTCCAAATAAAAGATAATTTCAGTCAAAGATGACCTGTAAAATTTTGTCATATCTTAAAAAAAAAGTTGATTTGGTATCTTAAAAAAAAAAAAGTTGATTTAGTATCTATTAGGACAGATAATTTTTAGCTAGCCTACTTTAGCTCTAGCTGCCTCTCCTACCTTTCAGATCAGTGTCTTTTAGAGGGGGAGTTTATACATACAGTGAGGAAGGGAATGAGGAGTCTAGTAACTCGTTTATTTTAATGGCAACTGCATGACACTGTTCCCATCTTTGCAATCGTAACCGGTGTGCTTTTCCAGTGTGGGTGCCCAATTATAACTTGCAAGAAGCCATGTATCTTATAAAGAATTTAGTTAATTTTCATTATTTTCCAAAGTCCTGTAAATGAACAATGCACTTTTTATAGGTCTTTCATCAAGGAGTTAATAACCAGATGAAGGTTCTCTTTTCATCAGTTCCTAAGTGATGCTCCATTTGATTGAAGAAGATCAAAAATGATGATCAGAAAATAAAAAGGAAGTTTTAAAGGCAGACTTTGTACAACACTTTAACTGTCTCATTCCTGTTTTTTCAGAAGTATCACTGGGTTTCTTTCAGGCTTTGGGGAAAAAAAAAAAAAAAGCATAAAATTCTTGTGAATTGCCAGTACTTGCCTTCCTCTAATTTTAGAAACCCTTGCCTTAATGATGGGCAACATACCTCTGCCAGATAGTACCGTGATCTTAAGTGAAAGCAACACCAACCGTAGCAAAACTATTAGATTTGGATATTGCCTATTACAGTGCCTGTGGTCCTAATCTTGCATCCTACCCCATGCCAGCCTGCACGGTGCTGTCCCCGAGTCACCCTGTCCCATCTCACTGGCACCTGACCAGCTACCCCATGGCTGGGGGCTGGGGTGGAGGTACCCTCAGGGGGTCTGCAGGCCAGGGGAGGTGGAGGGAGATGACTGCCCTTGTGCAGGAGATCTTTTATCTTGAGTGTATGAAAAGAATGTCATCCTGCTGGGTTTAGTTTTACCTGAAAATTTCCTCTTTAATTGTCTCTTGAAAGACCTCTGTATAAATTTTGTTTCTTCCCAGCTCATTTCACCTTCTTCAATTTGCTGAACCCTGATTTACTGCTTTTAATTAGAAATAGGCAAATTCTTTATGAAGATGTGAGATGCTTCTTCCCTAAACCCAGCTCAAACATGTAACTGTGCTCTGCCAAGTTCTTCACAGCACAACTTCATCCTTCTTGTCCCCTCTGCCCCTGTCCCCTCTCTCCTGCGACCCAGCTGCCTTGTGCGTGCACTCCCTTCTCCTGTCCCTCCATCTAACCAGGGTTCACCCTTTTTCTGCTCCTCTCGCTCCCTGCAGCATCCACAGGAAAAAACCCTAGGATAGTCCTTCTGTTACCACCAACAGAAGCTCCCTCTCTGAAATATCCTACAGTGATTAAATGTTGTTCCCCTGCCCCTTGGCAGTGATTTGCCTCGGAGTGGGTCATTAATGTGCAGCTGTTGATAACGAGTGTTTGATGCAGGTTGGTGTAGCTCATTGAGATGCTGGACACTGTCATCCAAACCTCCAAACGATATTTTCTATACTGACAGAGAAGTAGCCCAACATCTCTGTTGCAGAGAGGGAAACTGAGGCACAACAGGACCAAAGACGTGTCACCATCCTATGCCATTCCATCCTGTGGTTTGAATCGTTCCCCTGAAGTGAGCGCTCTCGTTGAAGCGTGGTTTCAATCCAGGAGCAATTTGGGTTTCCGGTACTCAGTACTTCATAGCTTCTAATCATCCTGCATAGTGAAGCCTGCAGAGAATCAGAAAATGTTACATTTAATTTTGGACGAAGTTTAATGAAGCCCTGGGCTTTAGGAGAAGCACTCTATTTTCAGGCAAGCTCAGAGCACTCAAAAAAGGGCACATTTTATTGGAGGTGCTTTGCACAACCTTTGTCAGGATTAAATATGATGGAAAGGCGATAGCTAAATATGGATTGATATTACCACACTTTTTACAAAATGCTTGATCCCACAGTTCTGAGGACCAGTTATCTTAAGATCTGATTCTTAAAATCAGTTATCTTTTCAGCAGGATGTATAAATAAATCAGCAGAAGAGCCAGTTAATGACTCACTGCTGTAAATTAAATGGAATTCGTTATGAATATGATTCATTGAAACTTTCCTAACAAATCAATTTGTTTCAATCATACTGTAATTCAATAATAATATTTAGCATTTATACGGTGCTTTCAATAGCTCATGAAACTTTCCAAGCATTAATTATCTGCATTTCACAATAATATTATGAGCTGCTGAGCTGGGCTGTCTCTCCCTTACAGGTGAGAATGCTGATGCCCAAAGACCTTAAGGAAACGTTTCAGCCTCTTGAAAGTGTTAGCATTTCTCTGTTTTACCTTTTTTGGTATCCGCCCTCGGACACGGTGCACAGGGGTGACTCAGGGCTCTGAGCATCTGGGGTGGTAGGGCCATGCTGGAGAGGGTTTGGTCAGTCATGGTAGAGCTGGCAGTAAAAATCACAGCCTGTTCCCGAGCTTGACATCCACTCTCCGGAAGCTTTGCTCGCCACTGTGATGCCTTCCCAACTATGATCCTTCTTTCTGCCTTTCCCCCATTCAAAGGCTGAGCTCCAGAAACCCTGTATGCTGTGTCTGCACCCAGGGGCTGTCCCCCTCCTGAACCCCATGGACAGGTCCTGCTCTAGCCCCTGACCCATCTTCCTTGGCCCCACTTCAAGGATCAGTTCATATATTTCTTCAGCAGCTCACATCTGTCCAGCTGCTGTGAACTTCAGCTTGAGCTGCTCATAAAATGGATCCTACAGAAAGATGAAGCATTACAAACCACATAAAAGCAGTTCAGAGTAAGGACTTAGCATTCAGGTAGTCTATGCCTAAAAGATGGAGATGGATGTCATATGGGATTTTCAAAAGCACGGAAACAGAATAGGTACCTGATTGCTATGAACGTCAGCAGGACATAGTCTAATTCAGCAATTTGAAAATCCCACAAGGAAATACTGGCTTCTCTAGGATGTACTGATCTCTGCTTTAAGCAAGTTGACATAACCTTAGAGTGAGCTACTCTTGGATGTGGAGGCAGGATTAAGACACACGTTATTTCACTCCCATCTTCCATGTTCATCTATGAGAGGGTTTTTATGACAGAAGCCTACCACAGTGCTAGTTGCTTACCTCTTTTTAAAGCTGCTTACAGATTTCTACACCCCACAGCACCCTATGAAGACGGGTATATAGGACACTGTAGGGATCTGTCATCTGAGTTTTGGTCTAGTACTGTGCAGCACTGTAAGCCTGGAAGGTCTGTAATGCTCCAGCTACTGTATCCTGAACATACCTGATCTCATCTATTCTTTGAAATTAAGCAGGATGTGGTCTTTCACAAAGCACACAATGACATTACGGAACTCAGGATGCTGTGGAAGCCAAAAGCAAAATCATCTCTGTAAGCAATTAAAAAATTCATGGAAGAAAGGGCCACCAAGGACCATTAAACACAATGATGTGGATATGGTCTGTAGCTCAGGGACTCACTAAATGACAGAATTCCAGAAGCTGGAGCTTGCTGGTAGGAAAAGATCCCTTATGGTTGCACATTTATTTATTATATTCTTAAAGTGCTCGCTAGCAGTTGCTGTCAGAGACAGGAGCTGGGGCCAACACACCTCAGGTCTGGCCCTGAACAGCCATAAAGATTTGGGTGGAATGTTGGCTAAAATGGAGCTGTGGCTCTAAGAGGCTGATCATCATGATGTCTATGGAGTAGAGGAAGGAAAGTTGTCAGTGCCCAAATAAAAAATTATGAATCATCACCCACCATGTCACATGAGAGGAAAAAAAATAGGCTGTCATGGATTTTGTTGTCCAGTTTGATTTCTTTTTTAACCACCTCACTAGTTCTCTGCAAGTGCATATGATAGTTCACAGTCAACAAGGTTAGTGTTTCCATACACAGGAAAGGGCAAACCTCCTCCTAGCACTGAGACAAATCTTCCCCTTGTGCTGAGATGAGGAAATGCTGAGACAGAGAGTATTAATTAATTTACACCTTGCTACCGTGGCTGTCCTGCTGCCAGTGACCTGGGGCCTTTGTGGGACCTTGTACTCTACCTGGTTGGTGGCTATGCTGCCTCAAGTGACCCACTGACCATGACTGCCCCCTGCTCCAGACACAGCAGCACTGTGCTCCCATCTCGCCCTCGGCTGCAATGCCCAAGGCTCCTCCTGCAAGTACCCAAGGACCAAGGCTCACGTACAAGTCTTGATAACTGGCTTTCCCTCCTCGTCCTATATCTACCCTTTTGAATTGCAGATGCACAGTATTTCTGGCTGCCCTTGGTCTTTTGCCTTGTTGCTTGCATCCTCTGCACTGAACAGAGTATTGCTTAGAGTAGAAAATAAGTGTTTAGCTCCCTGCTTATGATGAACTGATGTCATAACTGATGTCTGGTGCTACCTGCTTAGGACCTTTTTGCTATGGGCTTCATAGGCAAATAAGTCACCTTGATGCCAATATTTGTCCCTGTTTCCTGATGCAATGCATAAATCATATTGCTGCTCCTTATCAGCTCCTAGAGCTTACTTAATGGGTAGCTCTGCTGCTTCAGCAGGGAATTAGCTAGAACAACATTACAGTGATAAAGTCAAGAGAGTAAGCATCCATCAGTGGGTCAATTAGTAATGTTAAAAAGGAAGCTCTGAAATAACTCACACAGTAATACATTAGTTCTTGTGCATGTGTTCAGATCCGTCGCGTGGTGAGTATGAAATGAGGGAAAGAACAGATAATTAGGAATATGTTCTTTTTTAGATACATGCCAAAACCTCCCTTTAATAACAATACCTCTCATGGCCTTAGCAGCTTTTATCTCTAAATTCTTTAGATGATACCTGCAGTCACTTTTAGTGAAGCTGGATTTGAAGCCAACTCTTAGTTCTTAGCAACCATGGACAAAGCTTGGCGTATCGGCACCAAATAGGTAGACCTTTGATTTCAAACACCCACCTATTAGACACTTCCCACACACTCACCAAATTGAAGTAAGACTCTATTTGCACCCCCTGCAGCGGCGAGAGGCTTCCCTAGCACTGGGAATTTGCAGAGCCGTGGCAGGGGAGCCCAGGACAGCCCTTTGCAGAACTGCCGAGAGCCCATCAGCCCCCGGCGTGCTGCAAACTGGCGTGTGTTCAAAGCCCGTGAAACAACACCAGCTCCTATTTCATAGGAATCCAGCTAGAGAGCTCTAAATCTGCCTAAATGGTGTTTTATAGTCACTGCTGAGAATTTCTCTTATATGGCACCTTCATCATTTTGTTACAAGGGTTTTGAGCGACAATTTTATTCCGAAGGTACAGGTGACAGCACGCTCCGTTAGTCGGTGTCATGATGCTGGAAAGTAAGTGAATGGTCACCCAAGAATAGTAACGTTCCCTAGAAATGCACTGCCCACCCTCAGCCTTGCTGCAAGACCAATGGAAGAGGTGAGGACACTAGTGAGAAGCACAGCTTGCGTGTGTCTGCAGCTATGGAGAGAGGGCTATTGGTGACACAGTTTGGGTTAGAATATACACTCTGGGGAAAAAAGAGGGGACTTAAATTTAAACCAAAAAAAATCAGCAGTTGCATTGTTACCACAGAGGTACAGATGAGCGGGGAGCTCCTTAGACTCACTCCAGCACCAAAGCCATTGCAATTGCCCTGGTGCTGACCAAAGTTATTTTCCTCAACACTGTTTATTAATGTTTTAAGTCAGAACTCTCTACACTCCCAGACCCTTTAGGTATTTAAATGACCTGAAATTTAATTGCTAATCCAGTAGACTAGAGGAATAAAATCAGGAGTTTAATTTCCAAGCTAGCCCATGATTATTATTCATTGCCCAAAAGCATCATTAACACAGCATCAAGACTGACAAAGCAATGCCTTGTATCCTCCCAAAATGTCAAATGCACTTACATTTAAATGGCTGAAAACCAGGAAATAAAGAGTTATGGTAAAATCACTGCGTGCTCTGGAAGCAAGCTGAATCCACAACTGCTGTAAATTAGCGTGGCTCCAGTGACCATAATAGAGTTACCCCAGTGTACGTCAGCTGAGGAGCTGATGTCTGTTTTTCCATTGCTGGGCATCTGTATATGATGAAAAGTACCTAAAACGCTATAGTCTTTAAATTCCTAGAAACTTTAAAATCAAATTAATCAAGTTGTTGGTTAGATCATAGCGAAAATTACATGGAGAGAGTAAAGTATACTGAGTGGTTTGGGATCAGGTCCTTGTCAGCAGTAGTGAAAACAAGCAAACAAAAACGTTGAGTAGTCCTATAAATAGCTTCAGAAGGAAGCATACCGTATGCGTGCTGAGGCATGAACCTTGGAAATGTTTATGAATTGTCAATATTGCTTCTAAAGATGCAAGACGCACCAAAAATTGAGTCAAGCATCATAAGTCACCTAGAAAAAAACAAATCGGAAACTGAGTAAATCTGGGCAGTCCCTCTGCAAATACAGCGTGCACTGTGTATCACTGCTGGCTGCAACAGAATAAATAGGCATTTATTGCTGAGGGATTCAAACAAGCATATTTATCCAGTAATTCTTGACACGCAGGCAACAATTTGGCACTGATTTCTGAACTCTGGTGAGTTACTTGAGTTGGGCTGTG
Source organism: Aramus guarauna (assembly GCA_013400195.1). Classification (NCBI taxonomy): domain Eukaryota; kingdom Metazoa; phylum Chordata; class Aves; order Gruiformes; family Aramidae; genus Aramus; species Aramus guarauna. The sequence continues at coordinate 152,422 of VXBL01008560.1, read as the reverse complement.
AAGATCCAGGTCTATCCCCACAGACCTCCTCATGGTAGCAGGGCCATCGTGGCCACCAACCTTGCAGATTATATAGCAGCGTGCTACCAGCACTGCCAGTGGTCCATGATGAGATGCAAACCAGTCCTCTCAGAAACTCAGTAAGCTCATCAAAGACCTGCTACTTCCCACACGCTCAGAAATGTCTTAGCATTATGTGATATTTTAATTCATTTTCTTAATATAATCACAGGTGGTTTGCTGCAGCGTGACGCTTGAGAAACGTTTCCTAACAAAGCGATGAGGAAATGATAGGAAGCCATGCTTTCTCTCCTGTTTGGTTAATAAGTGCATTCTCTTTTTTTGTTTTGGTTTGGTTTTTGGTTGTTTGGTTTTTTTTTTGTTTTTTTTTTTTTTTTTTGGCGAAGCTTTCTGCTACGGTTTCAAAGCTGCTCTCAGAGTGGCAGGTTTTGGCCCTATCAGCATTTTCCCTGTTTCCCCTCCACCTCTGCTGAGACGAGCACTTTCCAGCCAGCAGCCAGGTCTGGCCAGAGGCTGTGAGGGGGAGGAAGAGGCTGGGGGGAGCCCTGGGGACCCTGTCGAGATGGGTGCATGTGGCCATGGCCAGAGGTCCCTTCACTTCCAGCTCACTCTGGGACAAGCTAGACAACTCCTAGCTATCAAATGCTGAAGAAATTGACCTTTCTCATTCTTCAGCCTCTCACTCTTTTTTTTTTTTTTCCCCCATTTAAATCACTATTTTTTACCATTTCCTTTTGGTGTGTCTTTAATCTTAATTTTAAACGCCAGCTTTTTTTCTTCCCCCCCCCTCAACTCCTCACTTTATAGTCTTCCTAAGTCAGTAGCAGTCAAAATCTAATGAATTCCTGAAGGTCAGATGGGCGTTTGGAGACCCATAGTTTGTGATGTAAATCAAGGGCCCCAGAATAGCATCCAGCTACAGCCCACTGCAGTTGGCACTAATCAGCAAACATCTAATCAATGGGAACAGTAGCACATTCATGTGCAAGAGATATTATCTTGGCATATAAATAATGAAAGCCTCTAAAGTACTCCCAGATGTTGGAAACAAGATTCCTTCTGGGCATGTGAAGAATTTGCTTAGGGGAAAACAGAGCAGCCACACAAAAATAGAGAGCTGTTTTAGTCTGATGAAGTTCTGTTTACGAGAAAGAATTACTAAAAAAAGAAAAGAAATACCTATATGGCTTGAATCAGCCAAAGCTGACCTCTCATCTGCCAGATACCTGTAAAGCAGACAATTGTTTTTATCTGGGGTATTCAAGTGATATTGCTGCTTGATTATCTTTCATACAAAAGAGGCCCTGCTTTCTTACTATTGCCAAATATCCAGTTTACAATCAGGTTTTCAATATGTCCTGGAATCTAGGCTTTCCTGAGAAAAATGAGCTTTTTGATCTCTCATAATGACAACTTATTCCATGAGATAAGGCTAAAAAAAGAGAAAGAACAATTAACAATTAATTATTTCTCATGAGAAAATGCTTTAATTCACAGTCAAAGCAAGTAAAAATTTTAAGTCTAATACTTCATGTTTGGACATTTTTAAGGAAAGCAAAAATTACAGAAAATTTACAAAGTTATAGAGAGCTTTCTTACTCTTTTGGCAATCAGAATATAATTAATTTACACAGCTTAGCCTTGCTTAAACTCTTTATTCTTGCTGAGGACACTCAGTCCTGCTGATCCAATATAGTTACTCACTTGAGTATATTACTCATGGGAGTATGGACCAACAGCCTATGAATAGACTGGCAACAGGCGATCCTTGCTAACATAACCCTCATATTGCCAGCCAAGTCATTTTAACAGAGCCTATTTCATCTGAAAATGTAGAAAATATTACCAGTGCAAACCCACCTCAAGGTATCAGTGACAAAAAATAAACTATTGTCTAACCTTGTTGGACAACATTAAAAAAATACCAGTGATGTCTCTCCAGGTCCTAATGGGTACAGCTTGCCTCAAAGACAATTATCATTATTTTACCAATACCTGCTCAATACCGTGTGCCAGGATGGGGACAATCCTCAAGCAATGAGATTTAGCTTTAAAGGCCTTTTCATGTTTATCTCTCAAAAAGCACCATAAGCTTCAGGAATATAGTGGCTGGGATTTGTTAAAACACAACCTTTTTTTCTGCAAACCAAAAAAATTACCAGGTAATCATTTTCACATTGCTTGATGGCATTGAATACATTGAAGTTGTTGATTCTTGTCTGTCTCTTTCTGTACTGGAGGACAATGGAACAAATAAATGGGAGTTGTCTCTTTGTCTCCCAAAGCCATAGAGGAAAGGTTCATGCCTTTGAAATGCCAGATGAAATACCAGAATTGTAACAGAAAATGAGCCAGTAGCGCGATGAGGATGGGATGGGACAAGACTCAAACTGGCACAGTGTGGTGTTACGGTGTCCATAATCTAGTACTCTAGGTTGGGGGGTTGTTTGCTTTTTTATTTTAGTTGGCATTTTGCTAGGATTCTTGGAAGAAGGAAGCTATGAAGCTTTGATAAAGAGGCCTGTAAAGAGGGTATTCAAATATCTTAGTAGTTACAGTTCAATGCTTACGTTGCTGCTGCCCAGCAGTGTTACCACTTGCATCATCAGCTATTCGTGATTGTCATTTTAATATGTTTGTGTAATGCCTAATGCGATGGGGACTAGATCCCTGACAGATACCAGATCTCTAGGCACCATTACCATAATGCGCATATTCCTAGGGCCATATTTGGGAGAAGCGACTGGAGTTTTAGCAGGTTTTGGAGGTTGCTGTGGTTCTCGCGCTTCCAGTAGTTGGGTTGTTACAAGGCACACCCTCAAACAGAGACTGCGACTGGAGCCTGCAGGGATGTATGCACGTATTTTACATCTTCTGGAAACTTCAGTGACTCTGGTGAGGCAAAACTTACCATTTGGAAAGACTTTGTTGGATCAGGGCTTGATTCGTAATGGCAGCTCCATTTTGTCACCTCTTAAAGTCAACCTCTCGTACATTTCACAGTAACTAAGGAATCATTAGTTATTACCAAATTCTTGCTTTCTTCCAAGCAGCAGATACCTAATGTAGCAAAAAGTAATACACTTCTGTCAAACATAAATAAATCCCGAGCATTCTTCTGAAAATTCAACCCATTGTGAACAGATGGTTATAGAACAAGACTTACTTCTATGGTAACCTCTGACAGGGCCTTCCTGTAGGGCTTTGGACAAGTTACTTAAACCTCTCTGTCCTTGTTTTTTGACTTTCACAGTCATAATACTTGTCTCATAGAAGAGGTATGTGCTCTAAACAGTATTTGGAAAGTGCCAGGAGGCTCTCTGAAGGAACATAATTGTAAATTAATGAGTATATTGTCAGCACCTCCTCCAAAATTCTCTGGATCTAAGTCAAGCTTTATATATCCCATCACAGGAGTCTTAATGCACACTGCCCCGTGGAAGAAATGACTGTCATCAGTACGCTTTGCCAATTATCTGACATGCAGAAGAATAAATACTATGTAATGGTGTAATGCTTGGGAATGTGTCATGAGCATGTTTCCTTTGCTGGAATAATCTGTAGGTGGCAAGAGGACCTCAGAAATGGTTCAAAGGCACTCAGGCATAGGACTTGGTATTGTGGTTTGTATTTTTCCCAGCCTGAACTTCCATGACCTAGCGTGCAGAGGATGACCTCTGACAGCAGCGCGTGGAGCGCCTGGCCGTGAGGTTACACACGACGGACGTGAGGGGATTAGATATTGCCTCTGCCTTGTACTTTGGCCTCCGTCGGCACGTCTGGGGCTCCGCTCTGGCATTCGGGTGCAGAGTCAAGCTGGGTCCTTGTTGCATATGAGTCTGAGTTTTCAGCTCTCCTCAGCCACCATGTGCCCTGGTTTTGGGGGAAAACCAAGCCAGGCGTGGGCTGGGCAGGAGGTACGCTGCCCTTCCAAGGGCTTTCCAGGACACTGTCCAGCCTGGCAAGCTGATGAGATATTCCCCAATTCCCTGTCTAATGTTAAAATGATGACACTTCTCTACCGCACAGAAAGCCGAAACAAAACAACTTAAAAAACCCAACAGATTGATTTAGCTATATCAGCGAGTAAATTATTCATTTGCAGCCATACTGCAAATGAACTTTTGGCCTCGGTAGGGCAATTTCATTGTATAGCTATACAAGAAGTCCTTTTCCTAGACCTGTGGTTCACATACATTTTTTGTGCAGCTAGGGACATGTTATGGATCTGAATTGAAAGGACACCAGAACTGTGGTTCTGCATGTAGTTTTGACATAAAAATTGGTCATTTCGAAGGAATTTTGTCTGAAAAATCTGTTCGGTCTATCTCTGCCCCCCACCCAGCACATTGTGTTTGGAAGGAGAAGACACGGGTGAAGCCATTTCAGAAAAAAGCCCTGACTTTTGTGTACTTCCATTTCTTTTATATTGCTGGGTAATTTAATGTGACGCATGGAAAAAAATACAGTGTTTTATCAGCTCTCCGTTCAAGCAGGTGGTGCTGTATTTTGTATAAAGGACAGTGCTTAATTTAAGATTTCTACCATAGCAGCAATTCTAAATGACAGCATTTGTATTAAAAGAGCTGCTCTTCCCAGCAGCACTGTTATAAAAATACTGAAACAGTAGTGATATTATTATAGATCTGCTCCAGTAACAAAAGTTCTACTGTAGGAAAATCTCTGATTTAGAAAAATCCTTGCCATCTTTCGCCAGTGATAAATGTTCCCTTGGTTTCCATACTGGTGCGATTTAATCCTAGCAATTTGAAGAGCTCACAGGGAAGCAGCTGTGTACAGTAAAAGCGCAACATGTTGTAAAAGCTTCAGTGGGAGCAAAGGTGGCAGAATTAGGCCAGGAGCAGTATTCAGGGTAACACTGCGGAGACAACAGCTGGGAGCTAGGCTGAGCTTTCCAAAAACCCTTTGTGCACCATGCGTGGGCACGTGTGTGTGTAGGGGCAGGAGGGACATCCCCCCGCTTCCCCACAAGCCCCGTGCACGGGGTGCAGTGCCCTGCTGCAGGGCAAGTGCCTTTGCTTGGGGGAAGAGTTTAACTTGCTGCTTGCATGAATCAGCAGGAGCACAAACATGCTATTAGTCTGCACCTGAAGCCGAACGGCTTTCCCATGGCCAGTGAGTCAGCGGTAAGGACTGGTGTGGCTTCGTCTCTTCTCCCCTGCCCACTCCACCTCCCCGGCAGCAGGGTCAGGGATGGGGCTGACATTGCTCTCTCCCGTGAGATGGGTTAAGATGTCCTCTACGCACGCACTGCATGGGTTTGTGTTTCAGAAAACCATCCATTTCTCATCCGTGATGAGAAATGATTGACCTCAGTCCCATGACATCGATGTTAACATTTTCGGTGCAATCAGAAGCCACAGCCTAGAAGAGTCATTTCCACTTTCCTGGGTTTTGTGGTAGGACTTTTGTGGTTCAAACCAACGTGACTGTAGGAGTCCAAGCACGTGTTCTGGTGGGCTGGGAGAGGGGATGGGAAAGGCATTTTCTGCCAAAGTTCATTCATTCTTTCTCCTCGTACTGCATCTAAATGCTTTTTTAATTACACTAATGTTTTCGTCTCATGACATTGCCTCACAGGTCACCTCACTCTCCAATTACTGCTTGTGTAAGGAAGTGCTTCTTGACACTGCCCCCAATTTCTTTTTACTTTATTTCCATTTGTGCTTATCTGTGATGGAATGAAAGTATGAACCATGGCTGAAATTAGCCATTAGGATTTTTACATACTTCAATTAGTAGACTTTTAAGAAAAGCCATTTTTCTCTCTTTTTTTTTTATTCTGGTCAATATAAACCAGTTCTTTTTAGCCTCGCAGGCTCCATGTCTTAGTTTTCAAATTAACCTTCTCAATTCTTTTCTGAATCTTTCTACTGCCACAGTAATTTCCTTATAATATGGTGACCAGGAATTAATGAGTAATTTATTTCATCTTCCTCTGACGATATTTTGAGCACCAGCCTGCACAGGAAACAGTCTTTCTTTTGAATTAAGAGCTGCTGTGGCCTACCTGAGATCCGCGGTGGCTGAGAGCTAAGTTTAGCTACACACCGCAGGGTGGTGAGGAGAAAATTTAAACACAGGCTGCGTGACCAGACTCAGAAGCGGGTGCAGGACGCCATGGGTCACTCTGCTCTTCTCATCCGTCACCAAACCCAGCGCTTGAGGGGGATTTCACGGGGGAAACAAACAAAATTAATTTAGCAGAGTTTATTGCTGTGGGTTTTTCATACCTGTCCTATGCCGGAAATGTTATGTCCCGTATCTCCTGATGACCCCAGAGCTCACATGGGAAGGCAGCTCCAAAGGAGGTGGGGGTCACGGAGGGTGCAGAAGTAGTTGCCATCCATAGATTTGGTTTCGTCCAGGTTGCTCTTCCTCCCCATGCCTCAGGGATGAGAGGACGAGGAGGAAGAAGAAGGGCTCTCCATCCCATCTCAGGCCAACTGGGGTTATTCCCAGAAGGGCAGTCCCTCAGTCAATTCATAAAATGGCATCCCAAGGAGTTCTCATACCCTCTTTCTGACTCCTGTGGTGCAGAGCAGGTTAGACTTGCTTCAGCATGGGGGGAATTGGCCAACAGTAATTAAAAGTGAGTGTCAGCTCACACCAATGCTCCACATTATTAATTTAAATGAAGATACTTTCCATGGACAGTGAGCCTTGCATACCGTAGCACAAGCTATTGCATGCAATTAGCTTGCAGAAAAACCCGTGATGTGCCAAAGGAAATACCAGGTAGGAAAACACTAGTGTCTGTGCCCTTCATCAATAGGAAGAGATGCATCTCAAGAGCCGGGCTGGCTTTCTGCTGACACAGGCAGGACCTGGGGACGCTCCGAGCCCAGGCCAGCCTGGATGTATGCAATTAATGTACACAACCCAAGCTTGGAAGCTCACTTCTTGCTGGAATACTGAAATCACAACCTTGTTATTACGCATCACCAGCTCCTTCCCAGTTGAATAGTCAACTTCATTTGCAGTCAATCTGACTTCCTCAAGGCTGGGTTAGCTATGTTGGTGTCATTTCCAATACATGTCTGTCCAAACTGCTCAAAAGCACCTTCCACCCAGACAATCTACTCCAGCACTTACAGTAGCCCTGCTAATACAAAATGTTTTCTAATATCTAGCCTAAACTGCCCTTGCTGCAATTTAAACCCATTTCTTCTTGTTCTACCTGCCACAGCAGTGGAGTACAGTGGTTTTTTCCAGCTGTTCCTCACAAGTCATGTTTTCAAGACCTTTGGTTATTAAGACCATCCTCTCCCTCCATTTTTTTCCCACATCTTTCTTGAAGCCCAGTGTTCAACCCCAGACATGGCATTCTTTTAGTACAGAGGGGAAAGGAACCTTCCATTTATTTCATATATTCTAATTTATTGCCCATGTTTTTGATTTGAGGAAATGTCTCATTCACAATTTTTTTTAAATCTTGGCCTGGATAATGCTGATATCACTACCAAAAGAGTACAAGCAAGTGTCTGGCAGGAAGAGGCAAGACCTGGGAAGAAGAAAACTATATACCCATGGATACCCATTATCATCCATCTTCTGCAATGACTAGCTTCTACCCCAAACTTACTGAGCACAAAGTTTGCTCCTTCCTGCAGGCACAACCAGCCATGCAAAAGGGAATAAGAAGCAAGCCATAGTTTGCATGAATTTACCTAATGCAAATCGTGCTGTGAAGTTTAAATAAGTAGTGTTTGTACCATACCACTACCTCTGCTGTAGAAGAGATTTACCATGTAGCTACAGTGGCTGCAGCTCTTCCCTGCCAATATGTAGGTACATAGAAATCATAGTAAAGGGGAGCCTATGGTCCTCTCATTCAGCTGAATGCTACCTCCAAGACCCTCTCTAGGTGGAGAGTACTGCTAGAGTAAGTCCCCAACAAGCAGGGGAAAATAGCAATTCCAGTTCTGCACTAGGGTCTTACATGCACATTCACATAGCTACATATTGCACCCCTCCTAAACATCATGACATTAGAAGATATTTCTCCTCCAGTTCAAGGACTACTAATGCCAATTTATGTGTCTCTGCACAGGGATGTATCTGACCCAGCATGTTTCCAGCAAACTTCCCGACATTAATATCAAATGGGGCTCCTGTCCAGTCTTATTGTACATACAATAACATCAGTGTTAAGCTAACCAAGATGAAACACATTACAGATGACACAAATCAAATACCTTGCCATTTATATATCATGAAGCAGACACCTAGGATTTTCTCACCAGTGAACCTGCATGCCATTAAGTCTGTGGTGCTTTCCATGAAAAAAAAAAAAATACAAAAGCCAAACAGCGAAGGCAATAGTTTCAAATCATTTCCATGGTGAGTACAAATGAGATGTATCCAGGTCTTTATGTCCATTTTCTCTGTTTTACATGCCAGCGCAATCTAGGGACATAGTCTACAGCAATGACTAAGGGCATTAGAGCAGTTGCATTATAGTAGTGGATAGTTTATGAGTACTTGTGCAGAGCACTGCAGATAAAATGATTATGCTACTAGACTGTCAGATTATCCCCATAACTGGTTAGAGCAAGGTGACCGAGGCAGGTTACCATGATCAATATAGAAGTCTTACAGCAAAGTTATGTATGCATAGCGGCTCCCACATAAAACAAATTCTTCCCATGTTGCCCATGTAATTCAGCTGCCTTTAATTCTAAATTGCCACTTTCAAGAACAAAATGGAGCAGCATTTCTGCGGGTAGTGGACGTTTTTCCACTTCTTCAATGCAAATACAACAACAGGCCACTGCTTTTGCTGAGCTAGCTGTTTCCTTGCATAGCCAAGTCTCTATGTTTTCATTGGCAGGACCATATTGCAGATTTTAGGAGCCACAAGGAGCAAATCATGCTTTGGATTCTGTAACATAAGCGTTAAATAGTTCTGCGCTGAAATACACTGTGGGTGCAATTACATGTCTTTGCCATACCCAAAAAAAGTAAACACAGATCTTGGCTGTTCACCCAAGACCATGAGCAAGCCTGCACAGCGTGGGGTTATTCATGTGGGGCAGCCCGGGAGCATAAGCCAAGCCTGGAACAATTCAGGGTCTCGGACAGATTTGGCAAGGCAGTAGATGGGTCAGCCCTGCTCCACGCCCTCCCAAAAACCAGAGCAGCAGCAGCTCACGGCCTCATTTCCCAGCCTGGCAGAGGGCTGCGTGCTTGGCTGGAGCGGTGCAAACCCTCGTGCTGGTGCAGAACACAGGACCACAGCTCCTGGGATCGCACTGAGGACACAAGAAGTTCGCAGAGATGTAAGAGTGGCACCTGCAAAATGAAACGTACGACACACTGCAGCGTTCCTGGCTATCACTTCAGTCAACCTTCCCCGCTTTCTTGCAAGCACCCCACGTGGTTTGATGAATTTGTTTCTTGGTCTATTTCAGAGCCAGCTAAGATGGGGATTATAAAAACTTCCAGAAAAGTCCCAATTCAGAGACAGTTTTTCATGGGCACTAACTTACTGCCACTGAAATCACAGTTGCCTGTAGCCCCAAATGTAAATTCATGTTTTGAGGTTCTTGTGTTCCTGAAAGAGTCCTGTTTTCCAGGGTTTTGAACATCCTTCTTCCATAAAGGAGCCCTGCTGCAGCTTGGTGATCCAAAGACTTCAGGCACCCTAAAACTACTTGTGGACATTTTAGCTGCAATGCTGCTTTTCCTGGGGAGGCTCCTACAAGGAGCAGGGATTTCTCTAGTCCTCCCACCCCCTATTCAGGCACTGCCTTCTTTTTTGGTATGCTTCATTTTAGAATGAAACATTCAACAAATGTTTTAGGAACGTTGTCATAGTTATTCTTATCTCCTTCCTCAGCAGAGGGAAATCACTTATAAACATTTCCAGATTCACTCCCCTTTGCTTAGATTAACGAAATGACCAGTACGTCACTGCTCTTGGTGATAAGCTTCACTGCAGTTCAGGGCAGAGTAAAACACTCCTTCCATGAGAGTATTATCAGACCGAAAGCCTGGTGGTGTATTACACAGTTTCTTTGTCTCGCTGTAATGCTGTTTCAGCATGAGTCAGTTTCTGGCACTGAGTCACCTACAAGCGGTGAAGAGTCCTACCAAAAAATATACATATATTTTGCTTAACGCTGGAAGCTATGCCATTGACTCTTGGGATTTTGTCCCCAGCTTCACATGGTCTGGGTTGGTTTCAGATTTTTTGAAAGGGACAGTTATCCCAATTTCTTTTTTTCAGAGCTTGTGACATTTCACCAGTCCAAATAGGCAGTCACCTCCCGCTGCTTCTGAGGCGGTGGAAGAGTCCTTCTGCTGGAGGAGCTGCCTGCCATGTCACTGCAAGCTGTGTGCAAACAACACTGCCCGTGGCGGGGAAGTTGGGCATCTCCCTCCATGGCTTTCTGTGGGTGTATCCTTGCTGGCCTGCTGGACACTGTTTCTCTTGCTTCATTATCATTGTCACAGAGGTCTGCTTCACTCCCAGCTGCCACTTCTCTCTTTCCTATAATTTTGTGCCACAGATTCAGACTTTAGACTGTGAGCCCAGCTGTGCATTAAAAAGCGTTGGTTGTCATTGTCCACGGAAGAACGTGTTCTGCTCTGCACAAGAAAAGCTCACATGGAAACAGAAATAGGAACAGAAATCTGTTGCCCCAGATTATCATACAGTGCCTTTCTGCTGGCCTTGATGTCCAGAAGCTCTTCACCCCCTTATCCACCATCACCAGCCTAAAGCAACCTTCAGCCTATGTTCAGGACTTCATTGATGTTTCCCCTTTCACGTCATCCCCATATTTACATACTTACCTCTTTGTACTTCCCACGGGCATCACCTCATAGAGCCAGTGAGCAGTTTGGCCCTTGGGAATACCCAGCAGTTGCTGGACAGCTGTAAGGGCAGAGGGACACACGTGAAATCTCACTGAAGCTGGTGGCTATACTCCTGCTCAGCTCCTAGTGTCACTCATTACCTCATGTTTCCAAAACAGACAATTGAATAGGCTCAGATATTCCTCATGACAGTTCAGTTTCCCGAGCCTGCGTGCCCAGATGTCTTTCCAGAAGACCCACTTCCTCGAGTGGGGAGATCTCCCCATGCATTCGGTATCACAGCCTCACTCCTACAAGACCTCTGTGAATAACACACCCCGTCCCCACGCCCACCTGAGACTTTCAGTGGGAACTGTGGGTGCTGAGCCCAGGCAGAGCCCATGACAAAGCCCATGGTTTCCACCATGTCCAAATGAGACCTACAGCCTGCAGCAGCCCAGGGGACAGAGTCAACCTGGTGAAGATGGTGTGCAGAGATTATCTCCCATTTTACGGGTAGTGCCATCTGGCACAGATGCACATGTGGGAGATTAAACATGTAAAAGNTTTTTTTTTTTTTTGAAGGAAAATGCGTTGACCGTCTAATTTGGATTCATAAAGGAAACCTATTAATGAAAGGCTTCAAAGAACTGTCTCAGAACTTTTAATCAGTAGTTGCGTTTTAGCATGGAAAAAAAAAGCAGAGGGGGCTGGGTGGTGGGCTTTTTTGTTGTTGTTGGTTTTTGTAGTTTTTTGTTTAAAGCACCAGACTGTTTGAAAGCGGGCTGGGTGAGGGAGCCCAGCGGGGGGCCTCTTCTCGCCCACCTGGAGGAGAGGCCCCCTGAATGCTTGTTTTCATTAGCATGGGCCTCTCTGGCTCTTCAAAACCCTTTCCACCCGTTGCCAAGGCAACCTGGAGCCGTATTGCGGCACACGGGTGTTGCGCATCAACTGGTGTGTTGCACTTAACTGAAATAAATAAGCAAATAAACATGGAAAATGGCCACGGGCCAAATAAGGGCACTGTCTTTTATCATGGACATCTAACATTTATAGGGATTTCAAACACTCTACTAGGCGTTTCAGCAAAGAGGTAGTTGATCAAAAAAGGAAAATGCATGTGCACGCACAGACAGTTCTTTTCATTTTAATGGGTCTTCTTGCTTGAATAAGGTGAAAGGGGTCTAGAACATGCAATCCCACTCGCGAGTCACATTTTCAGGCCATTTGATGGCTCTCAGCTAGGCTTGGCTTTTCAGCCGAGCTCAGCTCCTCCTTCAGCGTTAGAGTCACCAGCAGCACCAGCAGCTATGTTTTTCCACCAGACATGGACACCACCCAGGCTACCAGTGGAGCTACTGGGCAACCTCCACAGCAGGTGCTGTAAATGTGGCTTTTGGGATCCAGGTGATCCTGGACTCTGACCTGAGTCATTTATACCACAATTGTGGGGGTATAAGTGAAGACCACGGGCCTGAGGCTTCGGTTTCCTTGCAGTATGAGCAACAAATGTGGTGGAGAAGGAGGGTGTCTGGGGAGATACTGCAGACTGAGTTTGTGGTTGAGGATCAGGACCTGCAGCCATGCTAGTGAGGGGGTGTGAGGGGAACGGTCTCCGCCACTGCCTGCACGAGGTCCCTGGCATCGAGGGGTAACAGCTGAAACACCCCTTTAGATTATCAGAGAACAGCCAAGGAAAAACTTCGTGTCCCTGGGAATATTTGTAGCAGATCCAGCTAAGTACGGCTGCAAAAACAGTTTTCCTTTAGACTCAGGAAGGGAGGTGCTGGCTGCAACTGCTGGCAGGGGAAGAGGGAAGGGAGTGGGGCGGGAAGCGCTGCAAGGAGCGGTATCCATTGCCTGCTACCGTGCCGTGCCGTACCATGCCATACTTTTTCCGTGCCGTGCCGAGCCGAGCTGTGCTAGCAGTCATCAGAGCAGGAGACAGCAGCAGGAGCTGGGCAGAGGCACGGCAGAAAGCTGCGTGTAGGTCCCATGTGCTGTTGGGTGCAGGCAGGGGAAGCTGGCAGGGAGGAGATACGAGGGCCGCCTTTCCTCAGCGGGGGCCACAGCAGGCTCCCGTCAGCTTCGGTGGAGCTCGTGCTTCTCTCAGTGACTGAGAGGTGAAGACCTGCAACCTTTGCGGGGGTTAATTGAACGATTTCTGAACGCGGTCCTGACCACCGAATGCAGACCTGGAGCTGGATGGCTCTCGTGCCCAGAGTCGGCGATCAGTCAGGTCCCATCTTTACCTAACACCTAGAAACAAAACAGAGAGAGTGGCGTGATGGCACACCAGCCATCTCCCTTCTCGCTTCACCTTGTAAGCCCTGCTTGCAGCTTCGCCAGAGCGAGCCCCCCTGCCCGTGCGCTGCCCCCTCCACAGGACCCGAATGCCGGCGGGTGCCCTCGCCCGGCTCCCTGAACACCTCTGCCCCTTTGCTCCTGCGGGACCCTTGCGCTGCAAAAAGCAGCACGCGAGCTGTTTGTCCCACCTGGGGTACACGCTTCAAGCACGTGCACGGGCATGCTATCAAATTGCGGTCATATTGATGGCACGTGTGTGTTGTGTTTGCACACCCGCTAAAGGTATGGGCTCTCCGTGTGTCACCAAGTGCCCTCAGCACTCCCGTGCATCACGCGGTGAATGGCAACGTACACGAAAGGGCTTTCTCCAGCCCCTCACCCCTCGGTACAGCCCACGGGTTTCTCTGCCGCTCTCACAGCTCCCTTTTCCGAGAGGACTTGCAGTGCTAGCAGCTCCTCCGGCACGAACTAGCATGGCAGCTATGTTATTTTAAGCTCCCAAGTGTTATTGTAACACAGACCTTCCAGATGCAAGGATTCAAAAGTATTATGGTACCAACTGCATGGACATTCGTGTGTATAGACAGGTGTGTATTGTTTTATGTCATGTTATATACTTTTCCATTCCAATAGATACACACATCTTTATATTTATTTTACATATCTATACTCAAATATATAATGCCTTTAAAATGTATATGTACCTATCAGATGTACAAAATATGCCAGGTATTTGTTAAGGGCCTAGTCTTCAGATGATACATTTGATTCTAGTTTATATTTTCATTTCATTTTACTTCTTATGTGAGCTGTAACCTGTTTATTTAGGACTTTCAAATGTGTAGCTATATATAACTATGATTGCTGAAATGAGTGTAAACATCATTAAAAAATGTATCTTCTTGTGCAAGCTCTGTAACTGTCACAGTCATAAATACACAAATGGAGATGATGATCAATCATGGGTGTACTACAAAAAATATTTATTTATACAGATATGAGAAACTCTGACTTGCCCAGAAGTACCTGAAGCTGATCACGGCGAGTGCATCTCATGTAAGCCAAAGACTGAAAAATGGTTTCATAATGAGGACTCAAAAATTCTTAAAAAGTTCTCATCATATTTGAAACCTAAGACCTCAGAAACAGAAGGAGGAGAAGGAAAGTGCTGTGGAAGGAGCAACAGCGTGCACCCTATTTAGGGTCCATGCTGGGTTTGGTTTTGGTACCTGTGTTTTGCCTGCATCGTCCGTGTCACTTCAAAAGTGTGTTAAGAAACAGAGAGAAAACCTTGTCTCTCTCTGACATGTACGACGAGACCAGCCTGCGACTGATACCGCATCCGCCCGTTCGTGATAACTGCAGTTCCGACACAGTGCCCATTACCGAGTGGTATGGTTGCATCATAGCCTCCCATGCAGCCTGACTTTCAGCCTTTGGCGATGATGTGCTGAGGGTTTCCCAGCTGTTCATGCCCGAGGACAGGGAGCAGCCTGCAGCCAGGGTGACTCTCGGGCTGAACATTGGGAGGTGGAGACGCAGACTTGACCCCGTGCAAGAAGGGGAGCCTGAGTCACAGGGGATTTGCCTGCAGTCACACAGGCAGAGCAGAGAAGTAAACCCCATAGGCGTTGTTAAAAACTAAAGACTAAACCTTCTGAGCTGCCGCAATAAACATGACTGTCCAGATCCTGCTGAAATGGTGAAAACTGGCACAAAAGGCATTAACTGCACCAGAGCTCCACTGATCTGCATCAGCGGAGGACATGGTGCAGCGAAAGAGGACAGGCTCATAGCGTATGTAATGGAGTATACCTCATCCTCGTCCCCAGCTAGCATCTATCAGGTTCAGTAAGGCTGTAATGATACATATTAGAGGATGTCCAGCATGATCTATGGAGTGGTTTAAATTGCATCAGACTTAGGCTGGCCTCTCACATTGCCCTGAATGGGGAAACTCAATAATTCTGAGCTACCGTAGCTCTGAAAAATTGTGCCCTTAAATCTCTTTCTCATCTGGCTCGTCACATTTCCGAGGATGATTGTGGTGCGGCTGCATCGAATACGCACCCTACAAAGTGTGTGGTTCAAAGAAGCAGACTTTGTTTTTTAAACACGGTAGATAAGCGTTTCAGTTCACCTTTAAGGAACAAGCTCCATTTCACCAATCTGTTTTTCTGGTAGTACATCTGTTAGGAAGAAAAAGGCATATGGGGCTGCTCTGAGGAAAAGTAAGCTCCTTTTGGTAAGATCAGGTCCCTGAGCCCAACAGCACCAATTCTTTCCCGCATGAGATGAAACCCAACCCAGCAGCGAGGAAGAGCAGAAGTCTTATGCACCACTTCAGCCCTATTTAAACTCGAGTGTGGGAAGGGGCAGGGGGAAGAGGAGGAAACCATATGTCAGCTGTCTGTAAAAGTATCAAATTAAGCTGATAAATAATCTTTGCTCAGCGAGGAGTGTGCTGTTGGTCTTAGTTAGCCTCCTTTCGAGATTAGGCACAAGAGTAAAGAATTGCAGGGCTTGGCAGTTTGTTTGCTGATTGTTCCCTGGTCATGTTTTCCAGGCGTTTTATCTGGGGTAGGATGAGTATTCTCCATTTCACCTAGCTGAGGTAGTATTTTCCTGGAACGGGAAAGATATGGATTAACATAAATTAGAAGGGAAAAAACTCCAACAAAACCCACTCAAAAAAAAACACCCAAACAACCAAAAAAACCCAAACCAAAACAAACAAAAAAAACCAAACACAACACCACAGCCTCTGTGGCTCTGGAGAGGATCCTGGTGTCCAAGGGGTAAAAAAATAGCTTCCCATGATTTCAACAAGCCGTGGTTGCAGTCCTGCTGCCCTCAGCCCCCTAACATCACCCCGTGCCAGTGGCCCTGCCGAAATCAATGGCACAGTTCAAGGATCAGGATGCTCTGATCAGCAATGCACTTAAATATGCACTCAACTTAAACATCCAAACAATCCCTTTGAATTCAATGACTGCACTCATGGAGTTAAAAATAAGCCTGCTGTTAAGTGCCTTCATCAGATCAAGGTCTAATTATTTACTTTACGTGAGTAGTTCCAGAGGAACTCAGGTCTTTGCTGTTTGGGTTAGTAAACTTAAGAAAAATAGCCTACGCTTCTGATTTATATAGTGGCAAAATGAAGTATACTTTGAAGAGGCAAGTGCTCTTAAAATCTTTTTGTGCAGTGAAACCTATGTCAAACAGATTAGAATAAAAAAAGCAGAGATAGATCTCCTAAAAAAATTAATCTTCTGTAGACAAAGAAATTTTGCCAGAGATCTTATGGATGCTTTAAAGCAATGTCTTTAGACAAGGCTTGTCTCTTGGGGGTTTTTATTTGCAATTTATTTTTGAAAGTTAGTTGCTACTTCTGGATGGATTTGAGATGGAGTTTCAATAAGGGGAAAGCCTACATGAATAAAAACCAAAATGTGGAGTCCCCACATTAATTTCTGAATATTGCTTCTGCAATTCAAGGACAATTTGTCCCCATGCATGAAGCCTCTTCAAAGCCTTATGCTGCATATTATGTCCCTAAAATAGGCCTTATTTAAAGTGAGCTTTCAGGTGTACAATGCTTTTATACTCCCCCATTGCATCTGATCACCTCTGGCCCAAGCCGGCAATCCCGGTAGTGAAAACTCTTAGCTGAACAAGTGGGTTAAAATGCCTCTTTGACTGTTTAGATCAAGATCCCCAAGTCTGGTCCCAGCTGGATGTTTTCCAGAATCTCTTGTAGCCTGCAAAATCTGACGAGAAAACCTACGGAAAGGTCAAGCTCCTCCAGGAGCCCCAGTACTACTTGCTTCTTGTTGAAGTGGAAATGCTTTAAGGATAGGGTCTTACCTAATGAACGGTGCTTCCAGTAATGGTCTCAAGCATGCGCCCAAAAGCGAAGGGGGGAGGCAAGAGTGAAATATCTTTAAAAGTTAATGAAATCTTTCATTTCAGTAAATGAGATGAGCGTTTGATTTATGTTTGGTTCCTTCCTGGCTGGAGGCTCTCAGTCAGAGCCAGTTTGTCCCATCCGCATGTGTCAAGGCCAGGATTCATCTCAGGGCACATCAGGCGCTTGGTTTCCAGCAGCTGGGGTGAAACACAGGCTCCCCGAAGGTGATTCACATCGCAGGTGGGCTGAGTTGCCCTCAGGAGGTGCCTGTCTCTCTCTGCCTTGACTATAATGGGAACCAAGGGCTGACAGCACTCCAAACTTAGACACCTCGACTACGTGCCTACAGCACGATAGGATGAATATGGGCTTACACATATTTTTTCCTCCCTCCAGGTAAAATTTCACTTTGCATTGACCTTCTGCACTGTTCCTCTCTCAAAGGCAGTCTCCAGGGGAGCATCAGGGCTCACAGAGCAAATGGGCACTGTGTTGACACTGCAGACTTTCACCATTGATGTCCTTCCCTTGGGTGTTTCAGAGGTGTCTTCCAGGGTTTGCATTCTTTCCACGAGATGCCGGCAATATTAGTATTCCTGATCATAAACTCCAGAGAACCACAAGCAAAGCTCCCGCACTCTGAGAATAGCTCCAGTGCTAAATATAGGGGATTTTTATGAATCTATTTGCCAGTTCCATTAGTCAGGGCAGAAATACATTATTGTAAGATGTCTAAGCATTTTGTCATTGCTCACTGGCTGTATCAAAACGTAGTCTAAGCAGTTATCACTGTATTTCTGATTAATATTATAACAACTACCGGCTAATCACAGAGTCAGCAGTGAAAATCGCTCTAATCGTTATCTTTCTGGCAAAGTAACTTCCCCGTTATTTGTTGTATACTGCAGATTTTGGCGGGTGGGGGTTCTTTTTTCTTCTAATGTTAAATGTGAGATTTTATCCTCAAAGGAGTGATTATCTCAGAGCAAAATTGGCAAGGTTAAACACTATCTATAAAAAAACATTCAGCAGTGTGCCATGAAATGAATTACATAATATATCACTCATCTACCTGGCTTTTGAAAAAGTGCGAATATGTGTTTGTTCAGTCTGGGTGAGTATTTTATATTAGGCTTCTTTTTCCATGAAGGTAAAAATGACCTTGGTTATTAGAAAGCGAAGATATATTGAACCAGGCAGAATCAACACAGTTCCATTTCATTTAGTCCCCACTAAAATTGAAAGAAGAGAAAATATAGATTGAATTTATTTTACTATATATTGCCTCATTTGAACTTTAGTAAAGCATTAGCCACTAAGGCAAACCCTTCTCCCACCTCCCTTCCATAATCTCTTACAGATGGCATGTTAAGGAAATTGCCTTGACTTTATTGATTCTTTGCTATGAGGTTCAACTAACAGCCGGTGTGTTACTGGGGAAATGTATGCTATACTATAGTTACAGGAAGGTAGCACTTTGACCTGGCAGCTGTGTGTACCTACACAAAAAATGTCCCTGACACTTTAAAATCATGAATTGCCTTTTTTTTTTTTTTTTTTTTTTCCTCTGCTTTAGACATTAGTAGATCTTCTCTTTAGGACCCCATTTTAAAAAGCTGTAGTGTACCAATCTGAGTATTGTACAGTATGAAGGAAAACAGTATCCTGCCAAGATGGAACGGCACAGGCTGAAAACTAGCTGCTATATTCTGCCAGGTCACCCTAATTTTCTATTAGTTCCTTTCCAGAAATACTTCCCTTGCAATTATTATAAAATGACCAGTGTGTGATGCTGCATGCTACTGCTGGCCTCTCACAGCTCAATCATTCATCAGGTGGAACTTCAGACATCTCCAAATTTAAATTTCCTGTTAAAGTGAAGGGATCGATGTGCACTCTTTCTTCTCTTTATTTTGATTTTAAGATTAATCGGAGTCTTAAAAAATCTGGGGAGCATTTTCATCTGGCATGAACCAGCCTAGCTCTAGTGGAGTCCACAGAGGTACACCCATTTCTACCAGCTTAGCAGCTGGCCCTCTGAATGTGAAAATCTACATTAGCACCTATTTTATAGGTGATAATTGCTGCCTAAGTACTGCAAACCCAGGATATTAGCACTAGTTCTGAGAAACTTCACAGTGGGTCAAATTCATCCCAAGGCTGAGGAGCTGGTGGCACCTCTTCCAACAGATTTCATCTCCCACCGTTTCCCTCGGCCCCGCGACTCCCCTCCCTTCTTTGTCTCCTCTCCATCATGCTCCTCTTCCTGAGGGGCCGCACGCTGCACTGCAGAAGATGAAATCTTAGCTGGGAGGCTAATGACGGAGCAGAATGACAGCATGAAGCACCACAACGCTTATGGAAATCAGTACAAATCGTTTGCCTCTTTTGGCCAAAACACTTCAGACTGGGTTGGGTTTTGTTTTGCTTTGTTTTGTTTGCTTTTTTTTTTTAAAGTTGTGAGCAGTGTAAAATCACCTAAATTATTTGTTAACCTTTTCTATGTAATATAACCTTATTCTACTGCCAGCTGCATAATCTCCTCTTGAGCTATGCTTAAAATATTTCTGGCTCTCATGGTGTCACAGTGTCCCCCCCAATATTTGCTCCTAGAACCACCCAATCATGGGAGATCTCCTTTCCCATTTAAAAAAATACATTGTTATCCTTCACAGCTGGAGGGCTCAAAGGCCCGAATCTCCAACCCTCCTAATTCATGCTGCTTCTGCTTCTCTGTAATGCATTCCTTTTTTAAGCTAAGTTCATCTTCCTGCGGGTACTTAGTTTAGCTCATAGGTTTTTTGCACTTTGGCATAACAACGCTGTGCCTAAACTTTCAGAGGAGTGCTTAATTGGGACTGACAGGGTGCATGAGACTTGTAGTGAGGTGGGCTGTAGGAGAACGAGGAGGCAACAGACTATGTGAGCCACACTGCTTGATGTTAGTTGCCTGATATTTGTCATATCCTATTTTGGGGTCTGAAGTTACCCCCTGGATGGATTTCAGTGGGACAGATTACAGTTCAACATTGCATAGGTATACTTGTATTTGACATATCTCTGCAAAATAAATATATTATATTAGTGGTATAAAATCTCCTAAGGGCCTGATATGAAATTCTTCCATTCATCAGTCAAATTATGGTACTAGTAAGAAGCATGGCCAACCTAGCTACGGTCAGGGCCAAATTCAAAGGCAGTGTATACAGCAACGTAGTTTAGACCTCTTGGCCTCATTCCTTACCTCTGCTGCAGAGCAAAGCACCGCAGAGCTCACTAGCACTAGCAGGGATGTGCTTCCTACTTTGTATACAAAGCCATTTTAAACCCCATTAATTTCCTCCATCATGCACTAAGTCTAAGCTGAGAAGAAATTTTGCATCCATTTGATCAGGTGCTTCCGCGCTGCTCCGAGGCAAATCTTGGGTAGTTCCCAAGCACAATCTATCCTCTGTGACCTTCAGCCGTACCTGAAGTTTAAGTCCCCAGAGAACTTTTGCTAGCTCTGCTGATTTCACTAGCAAAATCCAAGACGAGAAGGAAAACCTTCAAGGCCAGTATGTGTCTCTTCACTCAGTGACTTCCTTTCCTTTCTACCTGCCTTCCATCTTTGCCCTGCCAATCGCTGTAGGGTTTGAGCGCCTAACACCGATGCAGGTTTCTCTTCATCCCTTCCCACCGCGCAAAACGTTATTGCTTTAATTCTGCTCGTTGAGGAACTGATCTACAGAGAGATGAAACAACTCCCTGCAAGCCCTGTAATAAGTCAGTAGCAAGGCAGGTATTCTCCAAGGCCCCAGCCTGCAGACTCAGCTGCCGTGCTGTCCCTTCCTCCCCTCCTTTCCTGCACACCATACTTCGCACCATCACTACCTGCATACAGCCCTACCAGCCTGCTCCACCAAAGCTTCGCGCCAATGAAGTCTCTGCGCGTGAAGGCATACCCCAATTCATTCCCTCTTTCCTCCGCCTGCACCAGCAGAAGTCTCACCATGCCATTATAAAATAAATGGTCATTTTAAAACACTTTTTAAAGCTGCCTTGGGTGATGCGATGCAGCTTGGAGATAGGGGAGAGGTTCCCAATTTGGGCACCCGGTGTGCCCTGGCACCGCGGCCGGCGTGGCACCGTCATGTCGCCTCACTGCGAGACCCCTGTGGTACCTCTCTGCCCAGGGGGGCGAGTGCCAGATAGCAGGAGGCTGGCTGGCTCTCCTTAAAATCCATTTTGCCTTCCACTGTTACTTTAACACTGCCTGTTTGTGATGTTTAAACGAGACATGACATTGCACCAAAACTCTCCCCACGCGGCTGCGTTCCCCTCCTTCCCCAAACCCCAGATGACTTTGAAGAACAAGGAACCCGACTCCGAGAGCTGGGCCTGCTGCGGGCTGCGATATTCATGCGGCATTAGATCATTTTAACGTTAGGTATAATCCAGTACAAATCCTCTTAGTGTCACTGGCACTGTAAGGGTTGTTATAATTGCTCATAGCTTAAAACAATTTTGCAGCTTTTCTTCACCACCGCGAGTCGGTTCCAATTAGAGGAAGGGAACTTTCCGAACCTGCAGAGTTTCTATTTAGGACACAGCCCCATCCTGACAACACGCTGTCAGCCCTGCCGAGCAGCCGGGAAAATGTCCACTGTATTACAGAGACGTGACAAAAACAGAGGAAGAAGAGGAACATGTGTGCTCCAGTTTCTTTCAAAGTCTTTCGGAAGCGCCTCCTTGGGCGATGATTTTGTTCTGCCTGACACCGCGTTCCCAGGGCCGTGCAGCCTCTTTCTGCGTTGCCCATTTTTCAAATAAAATTCCCATTTCAGAAAGTTAGAGGAAAGAGAGAGCAGCGGAAGGAGAACAAATCAAGTGGCAGCGAGCCTGCAAACGTGCCTCCGGCTGCTGGGGGGGCAGGGTGGACAGCCCCCATCACCCAAAGGCAGGGGCGCGCGGGCTGGCCCCGGCCACGCGGTCGGAGCAACGTGGCTCTGGGTTTGCGCTGCCCCATGCAGCGGGGCGATTGCCGGGCGTCCCTGGGGTGAACCAGGTACTGGGGCACCCCGTGGCCGGGAAGGTGGTTGTGCATGTGATGCACGTGCTGGGCAGCAAAGCCACAATGACCGACCGGGACAGACATTTGCCTCCTCAGCTCCCCAGTGGCAACACAGCCCTCCATCCCACCGCTCCTGTGGGGGTCACAGGCACACGTCCCCTGCGTCCACGGGCAAGGGATGGCAGGAGCAGAGTGGCTTGCCTGCTCTGTGCTTGCAAGAAACCAGCTGCCTGGGCACTGTAGGCAAAACGATGCTCCCCACCGGGCTGTTTAGCTGCCAGACTCTTTGATGCCATCCATGTTTTCCCAGGAGTGAATGGATACCAGCACTGGCTTTATGCTGAAGGACCAGGCAGCCAGGGAGAGCACCTGCGATATCTGGGTCTGCCTCCAGGATAACAAGGGAAACCTTCTGTTGCCACGTCCTTGTTTTGCAAGGGGTTCATCATAACAGCCTAGCATGCTGTAAAAATGTTGGCAGAAGGAATGACCATAAATGTGACCACAGCACTGGCCAGATATGCTCTGTCAGAGAGTTCAATTCGAGGCCAGCTTTACAGTAGAAAGCTAGAAGTACATGGGAGCTGAAGCTTTATTCCAGGCTGAAGAGGTGATGTTTGAATTGGAGGTGCCTCCTGAGAGTATGGAAAACAACAATGTGCCAAGATAGCAGCTGGTGATTAAGTTACACCCCAGAGTGGGAACCAATACAGCAAGCAAGGAAGAAAAGTCTGTGTCCTCCAATGCTTTCCCCCTTCTTGCTGCAAAGCTTCTACTCCCTCTGCCTTGTGTGTCTGAACTAGCTCTGCACCAGTTCAATTCACTAACCCAGTAAAACTTTCTGTCAACTAAGTGAGCTGATTCAGTTGAAAGGCCCAGTGATCCCAGGACTAGGGGGATGGAGGAGCTCGTGCACTTGGCAGCAGGGATAGGCAGAGTGAGGAAGAGGAGTGGGAGACAGCAGAGCAAAACTCCCTCTCCAGCAGAAGTAAGGGCTTAGAGTGGCTCGGCCACATATGCAGGGCAAACAATGCACAAGTGAGCAGGTACAAAGTAAACAAATAAAGACTCAGGGGTGTGAGATCCAAGAATAAGACAAAGATTTTTGCTTTCTTTTCTTCCTTCCTTCCTTCCTTCCTTCCTTCCTTCCTTCCTTCCTTCCTTCCTCCCTCCCTCCCTCCCTCCCTCCCTCCCTAATCCGCCCATCCATAATAACAGAAACACGTAGGAGGAAATGAACTTCAGGAACCAGGTCTGGAGAGGAACACGCACTCCTTGCTCCCTCCTGTTATGCTTGGCTCGAATCGGACGGACACACCTGGCCTTCCAAACAGGCACTATTTATACACCTCCTTCCCCACGGTGGTGTGATCCTCTCCCCACTTCTTCCCCGCCTTGTCTGCTGGCCACCGGCCAGGGCATGGTGGACAAGAGACCCCGATTGTCTTCTGGCGCAGGCAGTGGCTGGCCTCAGAGAAGCCACTTTCTGCTGCCATCACGCTAAGCAGCCAGTCCATCACCTCCCAGCACTGGTTTAGCGTTTCCTCTTCTAGCTTTGCTTGGTGGCTGATGTAGCTAAGCTGCATCTTCCTTCCCCTCACTCAACTGCCCAGGGAACTGGGAGGGGATCTGTTTTGTGGGTGCTCCCTGCTTGCAGCAGCTCTCCCAAAGTTCCTCTTAGGTCCTTGGTGCTGGGGGTCCTCCCCAACCCATGGCACCTTCCACCCTCAGGTGACTTATAGCCAAGGTAAACCTCCCCACATGAGGATGCTTTGGGAATATCATGCTGATTTCAATGTTGTGCAGCAAAAATGGAGCAGGTAACTCCATGCAAGAAAAAGAGGGAGTTAGACCTGGAAATACAGCTAAAAGTGGACCATGGGACAGAAGAGAAACAAATCCATAGGCACGGTCAGCCTCATTTCTCCCTGCAAAATAAACTGGCCAAGTGGAAATAAAATCTAATTTACCTGTACCACTAAATCTACTTTCCTGATGTTAACGTAAGCCAGGCTTAGAGGTTTTTTGTGACCAGCAACTGCAGTGAAGACATTCATCAACAAATGGAGCCAGGCCACCGTATTGACTGTGTGTCCTGTGCTCAGCTTCTCTGAGATTTCAGAACAAAGGTGGCTAAAGCTGGTTCAGCCTCTGCATTGCAGCTGGTCCAGAATGAGGACCTAGCTGGTGGATCTGCAAATCCTGCTTGATATAGCAACCAAAGAAATTACCATGGGGGAAATTAAGAGTGTAAACCTGCAGAGCCAGCAGCTAGTCAGCAATATGTGCCTGTTCCTGCCCTCTGGTACCTGCAAGGTGACCTCTCCATCAGTATAGGAGAGCAGTTCAGTTTAATAAACCAAACTGGATGTTTCAATCACCTTGCCTTCTTCTTGCAGTGATAGCTGGCACTAAAATGAGAGTATAAAGAATAAGCCAGTAAATTAAAATGACCCAGCTATACGATGTTGAGAAAATCTGCAGAGGAGCTCTGACTTGCTGAGATACAGACCGCCCTCAGCTCCCAGTAGCCTCTGTGGGTCCTGAAAGCATGTCATGATAGACAACAAATTACTGGCTTTGTTTTTCACATCTCTGGAGATTTTCCAAGAATTTCTGCAGGACTTTGTTGACTTTGCAACAGAAAAGTTCACTGTTCGGGAAAACAGTGATTCGTTCTGGGAAGAGTTTGTTTTCATAAGATTCGTTAGTAAGGGGGAAGGGAGGTTGAAGATGTCTGTGTAGGGAGACGCATACTTGCGTTTGCACCACGTCTGTTTACACGTGCAGGCAGAGTGCCAAGCAAAGTCGTCCTCATATTCTCCTGCAACTGAATCTTTCCCTCATGAAATGCATCCTTCCCTCCCGGCTCCCAGCACATCCCCAGCCATTGGGCATTGGATGATGTTTGCCCAGAGGATGGTCCCTCCCCCAGTTCCTCACAATCTCGGCTTTGTCCCCAGACCCTTTCATCTTATTTTACACGAGTCACACACTGGAAACGTTTTTTTAAGTGGCTCTGTCATTTATACCAAAACAGACACACTGATAAACGAGGAATGATCCTTTTGCCGTGATGTCACAGCAACTTGAATTCAAATTCATTTGATAGAAACAAATGTGCTTAAACTTCCACAAATGGGAGAAGTCTGCCTCTGAAATTATTTCCATTTTCAAGGTCAGTAAGCAAAGAGTCAGTCCATGTTCCTTGGAGACAGCCTCCAATCAGAGGAAGCGGTTCCCCTGTCAGCCAGCTGTTATCTGCATAGTCCTCCTCTGCTATTTGATGTGCCACGGGCTTCTTGTCACTTGACTGTGAGATATTTTCATCATTCCTCTAGCTGACACCCTTCGCGTTCCCTCTTCCCTGGTGCAGAAATCCCCACATCTAATAGCAGCAAGGGGTTAGGATGTGTCTAAGCCAGCTCGGGGTCTTTCTCACACGGTTACCTCAATGTCATTTTTCCAGGACACATTTCATATACATCTTATGACCTCTTTAGCACCCTTCCTGGCAAATAAATACATTGATTTTAATAGCCACTTGAATTCGACCCAGAGGAGAGTGATTAGGCTCTTAATGAGCTATGCAGTGCACATTGTCTATTGGCTAAATCTTGAGGTGCTTACTCAGGCAAATTGCCACAGAGGCTGAGGCTATGTAAAGCGCTTCCAGATGTGGCCCCTTCAAATTAACTAAAAGATTAAGCATCATTCATTTCAGCACCAAGAAAGGAATACTGACATAGCTCACTGGCTGATTTGCAGCCTCTGATCTTCCCTTCCCCCTCCTGCCTAACTGTGAAGGGAAAGGTGAGGAAGCACAGATAGGGAAGCTGGCATCATGTTCCCCCAGCTGCCAGTGCCTCCCTCAGCTTAACTCCATGCAGCCCTGGAGGAGATAGGAAATAGTTTCAAGGAGGGAAATATCTCCCCATGCATCACTTGGAAAACCCCAGGGTGAGCAGTCTGCCCACGCCGGCCCATCCTGAGAAGGCTGGCAGAGCACCTTCTTGCCTGGGAACCAAAAGCAGCGTGAACACCCTGGCCCTGCTCTGGAGTGTGTGCGTGGGGGGGTGTGTGTGGAGGTTAGCAGGTGGATCCCATGAGGATGAGACTCTAAGTTCCCATGGATTTCTCAATGAATCCAGTGCTTTGCAATTCTCTTATGTTTCCTCTGTCACAGAAAAGGCAGCCTTGATCTACCAAGGAGAAGAGGATGATCAGTGACAAGCGTGCCTGGGATGAACCCTAGACTGACTTCATCGAGGAATACTCTTCTCCCACCTTGCGTCAGTGACACAAAAGCTGCCGGATACCCAGTCTCAGCTTCTTCTGTAGCCAGTGGTGGGAGGTAACAACTTCAGGGGACATTTTAGCCTCCCTGCTGTCCTTTTAATCACCTGCCTTGTAACAAGATGGATTGGCCCAAGGAGATGCCTTCCTCTCCCACCATTGGTTATAAAGGGGGGCTACAGAAGTAGTGTAGACTAGCTGATCGGAGGGATGGAACACCTCTCCTGTGAGGACAGGCTGAAAGAGTTGGGGTCATTCAGCCTGGAGAAGACTCCAGGGACACCTTAATGTGGCCTTTCAACACTTAAAGGAGGCTTATAAGAAAGAAAGAGACAGACGTTTTAGTAGGCCCTGTAGCGATACGGCAAGGCGTAATGGTTTTAAACTAAAATAGGGTAGATTCAGACTAGATTTAAGGAAGAAATTTCTTAAAATGAGAGTGGTGAAACATTGGAACAGGTTGCCCAGAGAGGTGGTAGATGCCCCATCCCTGGAAACATTCAAGGCCAGGTTGTACGGGGCTCTGAGCAACCTGATCTAGTTGAAGATGTCCCTGCTCATTGCAAGGGGATTGGACTAGATGACCTTTAAAGGTCCCTTTCAACCCAAACCATTCTATGATTCTATTCTATGATTCTTTTAGACTGCTAAACTTGTGCAAGCAGAATCCTGCTGCCCCTTCGCTCTGTCCTGGGTCCCCTGCCAGTTTCTATATACAGCAGTGAGAATCATCTCCAAACCCACCAACACCATGAAGTGATTCATCACAGGCATCCGTCCTCCACCAAATTACCTCATGCGTGTCAGATGCAGCACTGCTGGCATGTTGCACATGTTGACAGCAATGAGTAGCCCGAAGGCCCTCATCCTTTGGCTGACCATTACTGTTTCCCAAAAGCATGTAGGTTTGACTGGCAGTGCCGCCGCGTCCCAGTGTGCGAGTCACCTGGAGAGCAGCAAGCTGAACGCCATGGAGTGCTGTAAGATTAATTGCTTTATGCCGAACACACACGGGGAAGAAGTTTACACACTACAGTCACTGTGAACAGCAAATTGCTTCAAAATGCTAAAAGGTAGAAAAGTCTTGAAGTTATACGGCCAAAACCCTTGGGTTTGTATGCAATCCTAATAAGGTCACTTCATTAAATTGAGACAATGTTATTTACATAACATGGAGACAAGAGAGCAGAACAGAATAAATCACTGATTTTAGCAAAACCAGAAACAATTACTGCAAAAGCTCAACTCTTTCACCTGGGATCCTTTAAGGTATTGCAAGGGATTCTGCCCCTCATGGACCTGTCTCAAGAACCGATGGGAAAGGCACCTTTTTGTACTGACAGGCCTGCAAAGGTCTGCAAACAGAAACAGACTGGAAAATCTCACTCCTCTTCTGCTACACTTACAGAACTGTTTTACTATCGATAGATACGAAGGAGAAATGATTTCTCTTAAGTTTAGATCACATCATATTTCTATTAATGTTATATTTCTGCATTATATATAGCTGCATGCATAACATGCACATATAGCAGAAGTAACCTTTCTATATATCATAACTCTACATGTGATATAAACATGACAGATATACTATCAAAGTATTCCGCCTATTATTCTGCAGTACACTGTGTATCAGTTTAACACCATATATAGCTTATGTTTTATTTTCAACTATAGCAAGATGTAATAATCCTTCACAGTTCACACAAATAAAAGTTACAGGAAAGAAAATTGTGAATAAAGAGGACAAACATTCAGTAGTATGGACATAGCCATTAGAGACAATTACTTACTTATGTCGCCAAAGGCAAGGCAGGTGCAAGGGTATTTTTAAACAGTGGTTTGGGGGAACTTTTGTTAGGCAGAATCTGTTCTACATGGATATTATACCTTTACAGATTCTTTTATGAATTTCAAAAGGACCTCGCAAAGCACACAAGGTCCACACCTGTCACCCAGCTGCAGCACTGGAACCATATTCAGGTGCTGTCTCTCTGCTGGTCATGCCAAGGTGGCCCCACCAGCTGCTCTGCACACTCCTTGAAGCCAATGGGAGTTATACACAGACAGCAGTCCCGACACTGTGGCCGTCTAGGAAATGCACAAGAAACTAGAAGAGTTATTAATATATTGTAATGCAACTGGGGTCACAAGCATTACTGTAGTAGCAGTGTTCTTAATAATTATTAATAATGTTCCAAAGAGAAAAAGAAAGAGAGAGAAAACTTTCTCCTGTCTGTTTCTTTCGCTGAACAGGAAGCGATAGCTGATGCAAAAAGTGATGATGAGACCAGTTTGGCTTATCCCTTGAATGCTGCAACTTCCAAAGAATGACTGCAAAGTCAGAGGTGTGCTTTGCAATTTGTCGTTGTAACAAAACAACACTAGTTTCCTCACGTACTCATTTTCCTCTGTTATTTTAGCACTTTGACCAAATCCTGCGTTACTGAAAATTCAAATGAGTTCTGGTCAAATAGTAAAAACAAATAAATGAGTACGTAAATACCACAGTGAGTAAAGGAACTAAATTTATCTCTCTTGAATTTCTAGGAAGTCATGTTTATCACTGTTTTTGAATACTCAGAAACCTGTTAGCTTTGATGGGAATGTTCACAAGTCCTGATCATCTTGTTGATTTTTGCAGAAATGCCTGTTGTGTTTGGTGATTAAACACATTCTTAAAATGCTCAGTCAACCATCCACTACCAAAAACGGGACTCTGTGACTTGTATGCTCACTCATGGGCTATGACCAAGAGTACCATACTTTAGCTCAGCTGTGGAGGGTTTGATGCAAGTGCTCTGCTGAGGGTTTGACGCGTATAAGCTATGTCGTCAGTTGTTATTGGTGCAACGCCAGTTGCTTCAGCTGCTATGGATGCAATAGCAATATAACTAATCACAATTCAAACAAGTGGAGGAATTAATCCAGGTTGTCACATGACTGAAATCATGACTGGTTCACAAATGATTCATGTGCCAAAATGGCTAAATTCACACTGAACCTTAACTAAAATAATCAGCGTTGCTAGACTTCAAACTGAGTTCCTGCTTTTTCAGAGTCCTGCAATAAATTAGCCCCCTTCTTCCACCTCAGAAACACCCATCTATTTCCATGGTTTTTCATTTTAAAGAGTTTGACTCATGAGCTAATGTGACTTTAGGAAAAAGACGGAGAATATATAGCTATTCTTGGTTTTCTCTAGAAAAATTTCTGTGGGTCATTGCAGCTTTAATTCAGAATTGTATTGACTGATTTCTTTCTGCATCCTAAGGAGTTGCTAAGCAACATGGATTTTCTCTCACCATGCATTTGTCAAGACAGAAAAAAGTGGAAAGAAATAGAAAAAGATTCACCTTCTCTAATATATCCACCAAGCCACAGATTACTTATTTCAGTCTCATCTAAAGTCATACTATTGATATATTATTCACTCCCTCGGTGCTCTAGCTAGTTCTAGAGTCTAAGTTCAAAACCAATGAAGGTCTCATTTTTGCTCTCATTGATAAGGCACCGCTGGATGATGACTTTCATCCATGAATCCACCCTTAGCCAATGGCTCATAAATCTGCCCACTGCCCATTGTGCCAAATTCTTAGGTTCTTCTTCTCATGAGGAGCAAAGGGTTGGGGAATGAGGGCTTGTCTGTCCTCAGCCTGGAGCTTTCATCTGACGTCTTTAGAAAAGACGTGTCATTCCAAGCAGCCAGTGCAGCCTGCATGCTATCATTTGGGCCTTGCAGACACCACACTTATGGCTTGTGGGCCGCTGCAGTAACATGATCAATCAGAGACAGTATGGTAATGCTGTGGTGATTACCATGGTATGCACTGTAGCCTATATATTCAACATAGGCAGACTGTGGTTTTGTGGTAATGCTGTTTTAAAGGTCTGTCAGAAGCCTGCATGTGGTCACCAAGCATATTTTAAAACACAAAAATTCCATTTTGACATCTAACCCACCCTCCAAGAAAGTGACCACCAAAGTATGGATTTTCTTCTTTCCTTTGCTCTTTGGCAAAATGATTCTTTGCTGGGTGGTTCCCCATTACACCGAAGGTTTTGTGTCTGTTTCTCCTCAGAAAGGAGAACTGGTATTTGCCACCTAGTTAGTAACTCTCTTGCTATCCCAGAGTTCTACTGCAATTAGATTTGTACAAGCAATAAAGATACACTTTTTTTTTGTTGTTACTGAAAGATTCAGATTTAATTTGGAATACAGAGAAGGGAAACCAAATTTTGTAGTCCACTGCACTAAGAAAAACTAGGAGGAGATCTATTGACCTTAATGTCTTGATGCTATGTGTAGTCAATGAAGTCATACCTGATTCACTATGGTATAACTGAGAACAGAATTTGGACCACTTTTCTGCACTCTAAAGACAGAATTTTTGCCCTCAGAAACATCTATTTGTAACTTCAATTGACAACACGTATCTGAGGGCTCTCAAACTGGAGAGCAGAAAAGTGTTATTGATTGACTTTCGTCCTGCTGTTCATAAAGCATGATAAGTTCTGCCTCTCCTAAACAGCCTTTTGAGGGCCAAAACCAGCAACTCCATTTGCTCCTTTGGAAACAAAAATCACAGTAAGTTGGTATAGAAAATTGTAAAACTGTTTGTATTTCAGAAACATTGTCAGATAAGGGATGTGGCCCACAGATTTGTGTAGCAGTTTAACTGCAAGATCTGGAATATAGCTTCAGAAATGCATTCATATTGTTAAATTGATTAATTTTGAATGTATTTATAGCTCTTAATATCCATTTCCTATTGTTATTCTCACATGGAGTTTTATTGTCACATGCATTGGTAAAAAACATTGGTTTTCATGATATACTGGGAGGTTGATGGTATATATATAATGTATAACCACAGATATATACATCAAGCCCTTAACTACAGAAATTAACCTAAAGCAAGTCAGAAAAGGGAAGCATTTCACGTTACCCCATGCTCAGGATCAAAGGAACTTGAAGTGCATCCACCACCCTGCCCCACAGTGTGGTGGATGAGACACAGATCCAGTTTCCTTTGGGCAGTTCAATGAGTATTTCCAAACACTCTGGAATTCTTCAAGGTGCAGGAAACCTTCCCAAATTCCTCAGTCTCAGTTCGAGGACTGTAGACAGATTGAATGGGTGTATAGTCCAAATGCAATCACTCTGCACACCAGGAAATTCCACCCCCAATCAATAAATAGCAAAATTTCTCAGGTCTGAAATTTTGAATACAATTACTACAATCTCAGTCCCTTTTCTTATCTTGAAAATATCAGTATGATATACAACTCCAAACCCCACTGACTACACGGTTCAATTTACAGGTCTAGCACAAATTTTTGTGCTTATGAGCCAGTCTATTCTCAGTAGGTCTGAATACTCACATGAATAAAGCCTGCTAAAGTGACTTTGAGATCAGGCCCTATTTATTACAAATACAGAACTCTCTTTTTTCCTTTTTTCTTTCAATTATACTGACTTGAGCTATAATGTGCTGGTAATGTGTCTGAGTCACAGTCTCTGTGTGTGTGTGTATATGTATGTGTGTGTATTTATATATAGCTCGCTGTATTTATAGCCGTGAATCTGAGTCTGGTACAGCAACCTAGTGAACAAAGCAAATTGGAAAAGCACCTTTCTTAAGCAATAAGAAGACATGCTATCAGTGCCTTTCTGCACAATTACTGCCTGCCCCAGGCACTGCTCTAAGGCACGGAGTCAAAAGTTGGCTTTCTCAACCACTCAATAAATACTTTAAATCTCATTCTTATGGCTACTTTGAAATGAAAAGAGAGGGGGAGGTTGCAGGGGGGGGAGGGGTTAATAGGTGTGCCTTCATTAGGAGTTGTCACTAAAATTCTTTACCTGCTCAGATCATCCTCCATTTGAGAACCTCAGAGATCTTTACAAATGTTATTGAATCACATCTCACCACACCTGTGAGACTTACAAGTGTGATCTTGAAGTCAACAGTTGTCTTTCCATGAATGTGCCTGGTGTTTGACTCAGTCACCCATTTTTAAAAGCATCTGCATTTTTACAGACAAAAAATTAATAGAGAGGTTAATTGACTTTGCCAGGTTCACACAGTGTGTTGTGGCAGCTGGGAATAGAGCAAAAGTCTCACAACTCCCAGCCCGGACTTGATGCCTGGCATGGCATTCGCCACCTCTCCCGGGAAGAATAGACTAGGAAAGTCCTACTAAAACTCCCTCCTCCCCAAGCTAATTATTTGAGACCCCCTACCCACTGATGCATTTGAAAGGAACCAACCTGTCTGCACTGAAGTTTAAACACATTAGTAGAGATGTCTTTCAACATGCCCTATTTCCAAAGACACAAGGCACTTTCAGGAAGAGCTGTTACCAGCCGGTGAGAAAAATGCTCTATTCAGTTCTCCTATGTCAGATTTGAAAGCTGAAGTAATTCTGCCGATACTTAGAAACAAACACAAACAGCAAAATGTGAAAAACATAGGAGGGAAAATTTCAAGTTAATGGGAAAGAAATGGACAAAACTGTTCCCTTTGACAGCAAAAGAGGAAAAGAGAAACTGCTTTGCCATTTTATTGGTAATATCTGGTAGCACTGGCATGCTAGCAACTGTTATTAGACAGTACACCACAATGAAAAAAAGAAATCATTAAAACATTTAACACACTCTAGTCTTTGCACATCATGTTTATCATCTTTTTTTTCCTGTCTCCATAAATTCCAAAATGCACAATGATGCAATGCAAATATCTCATTCCCTAAGATTGCACTGTAATGCAATGTAAACCTCAACCTCATATTTTCCCCCAAGGAGAACAACTCTGCATAAAGTTCCCTGGTGCACAACTATATAGCAGACAAGTGTTTTGATAGACCATAGTTTTGCATAAGTGTGAGAGAGTGAAAGGGTGACTGGTTTTTTATTTTGTTTCTTTTTCTACTTGCCAGTGACCCAAATGTCCTCTAAAAGTTTACTGAAAACTCAAAGAGAACTTTCTATCCTGAAAAGCAATAAATAAATAATCTATTGCATTTTGGTTCCATCAGCGTGCTAAGCCAAATTCCTCAGACTTTAAAACCTGCTATCGAGCTACGGTCACCTCTTCCACAACAGAGCTAGAGTGAACATATCACCAGATTTAGAAAATCACAAATGTGTTATGTAGCTGAGGAATGCATACTACTTATTACTTTTTGTGCAGGGGCTTGAAGCGTTTGTAGGGTGCAATATTCTTCAATGTTACGCAGCAGCTTTCCTGCATGGGATATACCCTCCAGTCAAAAGGGGAGGGCCCCATGCCAGCCCCTTTGCTGGGCAGCAGAGACCCTACCTTCAGTTGGCGTACAGTGGTGCGACATGGTGGCTTTCTGTGCTGCTTGCACAGGGGCAGGGTCTGCATCTTGCTGTGATGCTTCTCCCTGTCTCTGCATCAGGTTGTCATTCCACCAGCTTCCCTGAGGGATGCCACTGTGAAACTGTTGTCATGAAGATCCTTTGCAAGGCACAGTAACTCCTTTAGAACTGTATTTTGGTAATAAGATATGAACCATATGATTTACACAGTAGATTATTTTATATACCCCAAGATGAACAGATATGTATGTATATTTATATTTCTGTGCATCTGAATGTAGAATGTGTGCACTCATGCAGGTAAGTCTTGTTTGTTAGTGCACAGACTCATCAGCAAATCAGAAACCCACTGATTCTGTGTTTTGGTGTTTGGATGTCTCCTCAGCTGACAGTTGTGTAGCAGCACAAGCGAGCAGACAGTTTCCAATTGCCTGTGGAGGCAAGGAGTTATTGCAGGTTATGTATCCCAGTTTGAGTCTGGAATAAACCCTTTGGTAAACAGGTTCTGATAGAATAGATTCAGATAAGGGGATGCTGTGAAGGACTTAAACCTTCACATTTAAAAAAGCCATTGCATTGTTTGGGGCAATCCAAGCTGAAATGCATTAGGCATGTGTCTCTGCTATCTTTACGTGTGCCTACAGCTGCAGCTGTGAGCAATGGTTCCTTTGGTTGTCCCGGTATGTCTAGTGTTTGACCACTGTGTGAGGCTGGATCCAAAGTCCTTTGAAGTCAGTGGGGAGTATTTTCACAGAGGCTGCTGGTCTTTGGGTTTACTTGATGTGGCATTGCAATCAGAACTGAGACGGAGAAGAGGGAGCCCACACCACTGCCACCAGGATGGATGTCATCTCAAACCGCAGCCAACAGCACAGGGAAACTGAAGGAATGATTGTCATGGAAATTTCCCAAAAGGCAGAGTGCTTATTTTCCAAAGTTTTGATCTTAGGGATTTACTGTCACAACAGCTGAAAAAAACCACAAAACAGCTCCTGCATTTGTGAAGAGGGGATAAGCTGGGAAAGGAAATGTTGGATCGTCTTCATCTCTCTCTGCATTGGAAATGATGTCTGATTTTGCTCTGTGACCTTCCCATGCACTTCCTTTGGAAATCATAATTCACCTGGTATCTACAGTGACTTCTGCCTTCCATTGCCAGCCACCCAAGCGGAGAGAGATGTCAATTTTTTTCCTCTTTCTTGGCCTGTAGAGATACATCAGCCTTTCTATGGACTCCTGGGTGCTCCTCACCCAACATTTCTGTGCACCTGGTGAAGAGTGAGGGAGAAGAAGGAAGACCCATCTGAACTGCAGGAGCATTGCGCATCTGGGGTGCAGTCCCACTGCAAGCTGAACCACCTTTCCAGTGCTTCTTGTCTCGGGGGAGCACTGGGAAATCACCAGCAAAACTCAATGCTGGTGACTCCAGGTGGACCTGGAATTTGCCCAGTGTTTGACGATAAAGCATACAGGGCTTCAGTCAGCACTGGAGTGCAAAATCTGTAAAGTGAAAAAGCGCATCATTATCCTAGATATTTTTTGTTCAAATGGCTGCCTTTTTGTCTGGCCCAACAAAGAGAGCTGCTAGTGCCCACTGGGCACTGGAAGAGGTACAGAAGTGAGTATTTCCCCTCTAACTATGGGAATTTCCCATTGCTGTTATCCAAAATCATTGCAATAAATTTGAAGGTGGAGGGAGGTGGGTTGTCAGCTCATGCACAGCTGCTTCATCCTTTGGCTTCAGTGAAGTGGCAAGAGTTCACATCAGCAGAGGACACTGATTGAGCTTGGCTCATTGTATAGCCAGAGCTGATTCCCTGACACAGCGGGCGAAAGAGCCTCTTTTAACGGCTGTTGCGGATGAGCTGCCATGCCTCGCCATCTGGGCACAAGCTGAAGAAGAGAATGTCCATGCACTTCACCTCTGACATCAGAAAGCCAGAGGGAGATTATGAGCATTAAAACTTTGCTCTACAAATTGGTATTTCTTGGCTTTTTACACTGATGAGTTATGTTTGTGATTTGGTGCCACAGCCTACACTCTTTGCTTTCAGCTTGCCTTTAAATGCTTTAGTCTTTTAATTAACAACAACAACAACAAAAGACCTCTGTCAATGTTTGTGGCATCCAGCTGCCATTCTGATGCCAACTGCTGTGCGTAGATCTCAGTGAGAAGGTGGTGGTCTGGGCACTTCAGCTTCCCCGAGAAAGTGATTGCTGTATCACGATAGGTGACAACAGCAGCCATACTGCCTATGGTCAGTATGAATGCAGTGGACAATAATGATAGTGATAAGCTGCGCCCTTCGGAAAAGTTTGGGTTTAAGAGATGTGGGCTAGGTAAGTCATTAGTTAGGTGCATCAACTAAGATTGTAGTAGATGAGTGAAATATTTCAGAAAAGAAAAATAAATCTGATAGGAGACTTCTCTGAACTCCTCTCTTTGCTGCTTTAGGAGGTGGAGAATTTCTACCTGCTCCGGTCTGCCCTCGCAGGGTGTAAAACAGGACCCTGTAGTAACACAAGGGTCTTACAATAAAACCAAGTACGGATCGATAATCATAGTCCTCTGTATTTTTACTCTATATATCCTCTATAATTTTTAACTCTGCTATATTCCTGATTTAGCAATGGATCCGGGGAATGACGTTGGTAACTCACGTCACCTCCCTGCCCTTACTGGGCTGGCAATTCAGGTTGCAGGCACCCTGGCTTTCGGTTTGCCCCAACAGCTTTGTCAAGCACTTCTGGAGAAGGAGGGTGTCCTTGCTGCTCTGGGATCTCCAACAGACACGTCCCTCCTGGGTCTGCAGCACCTGCTCGTGCGGTCAGCCCTCGCTCATGCCAGGAGTCTCGCCGGCCTTCGTGTGCTCACTCCCATGAGTAACTGCAACTAATTTCGTAAGGATTTAGCCTCGTCACCAAATTTTCTCCAATTCCAGAGGGACAATGACTAAGCCAATTGTTTTGTTTTGTTTTGTGGGCGGCTTCAGTAACACCAAGTACTGCCTGCAGAGACTCTGGCTACTAAGAGCTGGCCCTACCTGGTTTGTAATGGATGGGTGGAAGAAGACAGCCTGAACTAACTCACTCCCAGGGAGCCTTTAGTCCACCACACCACATTATCTCCCACTTTCAGCCATTTGTTCTTTAAACCTTTTCTCAGGTAGTTCATAAAATATTAATGTGAGAGGTCCCAGAAATCTCTCTTCTTCTCCTTTGCTGTAAAAAAAAAATTACAAAAGTACTTCTCTTCAGCTAGCACTTTCTTTTGTAAGAGAAGTATTTTATCTAGCCACTGAGACAATAATTTCTGTTTTCAAAAACAGGAAGAAAAGTATAAACAATGTGCAGCCAGAACAAATAATAGAGGAGGTTTGCCAACCACATTCCTAAACGCACATATACAACATCTGTGAGCAAAACTGCCACAGCCCATGATTCCTGACATTCAGAGCTGTCACACCATTTATTTTAGGCTTAAGATTTATGAAAGATTAATGATGATAAAGACCTACTGCTAGTTCTAAGCAATCTGGGGATCTCTTACAATTTAGAAACTGTCCCCAGTGACTGCTGCAGAAGAACAGAAGAAGCCAGAGCGGTGAATCCAGGGTATGGGGAGGATGCAGCCTTTCAGGCTCTCCTCTTCGTCCTCGCAAATCTCTGGCATGCTGCCCGTGCTGGGAGCCTCTCTCTATAGGAGTGGAAGGTTTGTACATGCAGTGCAGAGTCTGCAGCGGAAAAAGACAGGAAGATTCGCCTGAAGAAGAGCGCCGCAGGGCTCTGGTGGATGGGCTTTAGAAGATCATGCTGCAGGGGTGTGAGATGTCCCTGTCCCCAGGTCTCCCCACTCCTCTGCAAGGAGCTACCAACAGCATCTGCGCATCAGCTCCTGCGCCTGCATTGCAGCCGCCCAGGTGCAGCCCAGGCATGTAAGTGCAAACTCCCGAGGAGGATGAGTTTGTGCTATGACACCAAGCTGAGAGCAAGAGCACCGGGGGGACTGGTGCCAGCGGTCTCAGGGCAGTAATGCTGGCAGAAGGACAGGCACAAGCTGCAGGGTTGCAGACATCGCTATCCAAACTGTCTGATCAGTGAATGCAAGTCCAAACATTCATGCACTCTTACTTCTGCTGAATTTGGGTCTAGCAGAAGGTTTCTCTTCAGACAGGGCTGCCTACATGTTCTGAGGCATGGCCCACTCTTAGTTTTTAGGAAAAGGCCAAATGCAGGAGGACAGGCTGGCACGCAAAGTCTGTGATGTGTAAATCAGGCACTTGCTGCCCAGTCTCACCAGTGATGCCTGTTGCAGCCTGCAAGGACTTTGTTCACATCAAACTGCTTTGTAAGTGATGTGCTTTCTCTAGCACTTCCCTGTGCCGTATATATGGGGTTTGTACCACATTTACTACACTGGCTTTAAACCTGCTGAGCTGTAATGGGGCTTGGCATCAAAGGGCATCTCAGTAGTATTGGCAATGGTTAGACCCTAGCCATAAAAGAAAATCACAGCTCCAAATGAAATGGGTCAGTGCAAAAACGGCATGAGGATTTGGGCTAAGGAAATGTTCCCATCTTTTCAGTGAATATTTTAATTTTCTTCTTTATTCCTATTTACCTGCCCCAGGTATGAACAGGTTGTCCCAGCAAACCCTGGCCCCACTGAGAGAACGGCAGACATGGTTGTGCCCTGGAGAGCACTTTGGTGCCTGCTGCCACCGCTCAATATGCAGCCTGTCCCCCAGGGTACATCTGCCCTCCCACTGAGTGGGGATGTTGGTGGGGATTTAGGGACATCTTTTATGGGGTTTCCTGGCAGGCAGTGCTAATGATGGTGAGATGGTCAGCTCCTGGAAAGGAGATGGAGGTGGGACCATCAGAGGCACACAAGGTTATTCAGTGAGTCAGAGCTCAGGGGAAAAATCAGAGCAACTTGTTTGAGATGGCGAGGTTTTGGTTTAGTTTAAATGCCAGAGAAGGGAAGAGGAGGATATTTTGAAGTACCTAAGAATTAAAAAATAAGAAGTGAGGAAATAAACCCTCACCTGATGATTGTTTCAAGCTGCTCAAGCAGTCCTGGAGGCATGAAAACTAAGAAAGCATGAACGAGCACTCCTCCCATGCTCCCTGGAAAATTGATCCTTGTTCTCAGCTATCATTTATGTATCCATAATAAATATTGACTCCTGCCCTACCACAGGACTTACATAAGTGCTCCAGACACGTCTGTTTGCAGACATTATGATCTGTGTCTTTGACTCTCTGTACTAGTCTTGTTATAAATTATGAGCCAATAAATACTCTTGGAAAAGTTTTTACAATGTTTTAGTTGACATTTGAGAACTTCAAAGAATCACATAGAGCTGCCTTCAATCTATATGCACTGTTCTTCATTGATTAGGTGAGCTCATTGATTTCTAGCAAGATCAAAGGTAGAAGACAACTGGTGGAGAGGTTAAAAATGGAGAAGATCTACTAGACCCGTTTGCCAGTTACCTGCTGTAGTAGAAGATGCTTTTTCCTGTACAACAGCCAACAAAATATCACTTCCACATTTATATGATTCCAGAAATGGTCTGGACATGTAGGGACAGGATTTCTTCTTGCTGCCCTGGCAGCTCCCGGTGTCAGGAATCTTCTTCTGTAATTTGTCCTGCTGTTGGCTGCAGATTACTTCATCCACATGCTTCCACTCATCTCCGGTGCTGCTCCTCTCTGTTGTTGGGCTGCCCAGCTAAGCATCATTTTACTGATCCCCTACTGAGGAGGGACGTTCAGCTTTCAGGAAACCGATGTCCACAGGGAAATGCAAGCAGTCATATTGGACTAAACCAAAAGGATCTTAGGATCGTGTCCCTAACCATGGCCAGCAGCAGATGAATTGAAGAAGCACATAAAAAAAGGTGAGTAAAGAAATAAGAGCCTTCCCTGGTGGCATCTGGCAGTCTGTAGACACCTCCTGAGCTGGCGCCTATGTCAGCAGCTTTGAGTGTGAAAGCCTTTGATGGACCTTTTTCCCATGAGTTTGTGTTATTTCTTTTTGAAGCCCAAACAGGTGAGATATATTTTGCCTTTACATTGCCCTCCAGGCGTCTTTCCAGTTTGTGGCCACCCAGTATCCAATATTTTTCTGAACACCATTGCTGAGTATTTCTTTTTAGCTAACATCTGCATTTTGGGCTATCTTCCCCAGCTCTATTAACTAGCATTTTTTGAAAAGATCATCCTTAATTGGATCAATTTGAAAGGATATTAATTTTCTGTCCATTTATTCAAGCTCCCATTCTCCCCACTGGGGTTCACAACCCCTCTGAATCTGAGTGGCATCAATGAATACAATTAATATAGAGTACACATATGCTCTCAGATCATTAGTGAGAATGTTAAGTAAGATCAGGTCTAATATTGATCTCTGGAGCACCTAACTTTCCAGCTATTCCCCATCTAACCATGTTGATGACTAATGATGCTTTCTACAGGTAGGCAAATGAGGTTTTGGATTCCTGCCAGTTCCAAAAATCAGGGAAAAGCAAGACAGAAGTTGGTTTCAATCATGCTGAAGAAGAAAAACATTCAACACTTTCTGGTGAATCATAAAATCACATATATTCAGTCTGGATCAGGCGGGGTTTTTCTTTACTTGACATGATAGTTTCAGTTTTGTTTAAAACACCGTGAAGTGTTTTAAAACTTGCTTAGCTGCACATTAAAGGAAAATTTCTAAATGAAAAATAGTTTTGAATCAGAAAATACAAATGCTGCTTCCCAAATGATTCAGTAGGATGTTGGGTTTTTTTTAGGGTGGTTACATTTTCAGGAGCAAACAATTTAGGTAAACTCAGTCAGTAAGGATGAAGTATAACTTTCTAACTGGCAAATCTACATTTTTCATTCCTTCCTTTACCACAGCCAACTAGACAAAGAAAATTTTAGTTGGAAAATGTTATCCATTTCTGATCATCTTACACCAGGTTTTCATTTATTTTTCATTTAGTTTCATTTTTAGCATTTGTGGCATGTAAATGGGATAGCTAATTACAGTGATTTTTCTGAGTTAGGAAGCATTACTGCTTGCTGTTATAATGAATCATATTTACTGCAGCAATGCCTAAGAGTGCTTAACTGTGGCCAGGACCCTGTAGCTCTGGGCGCAGAAGGATCACAGAAGACCAGGCAGATCCTTCTGCCAAAAGAGTGAAACTGGGCACTGACTATAGGAGGTTGCGATGTACAAGAAGTTGAGCACTGGGATAAGAACAGATTTTACGTTTGGTGCCCTCCTCTATTTTACTGCCTTATGGTTTATTTGCATTTGGTTTAGTTAGAAAGGGGTAAACTAGTTGGGAAAAAAGAATAAAGGATGGTTAAGGAGTCTGTCAAGGCAGAGGTTGCTGAGAGGTACAGGTATGAATTGAAATGGAACTCAAAAAGCTTGAAGCTTGAAGTACTCTGAGTCTGTGTTCATTTTTGTCTTTATGTCTAGTGATATACAAATATGCTGTATTATATATGAATCATATAATTATAATTAAAAAAATAAGGGTGATATGACATTTATTCACTTTCTGCCCATTCTGTGAATTGATTTGATTATGCCTCTAGACTAATGTCCTCTCCTGCCCTGGCGTTACACAGCTTTGTTTTAGCTCAGAGCTTTTGGTCCTTGTTCTTAGTGAAAGCCTAATGCTCAGAGCTAAACGAGCTTTCCTCAGCATGGGAGCCGGCCACGGGATCAAGAATCCGGCGGTGGCTGTACACCAGCTCCGTGCTCCTTGTTACGCAGCACTGCCAAGCTGAGAGCGGCCCCAAGGCTGCTCTACCCCCTTTGGGGCAGAGAATGGCCCCGAGTCACTCCAAAATGAGATGTGACATGAACTGAGACCATCCGTCACCCTCCTTTTCCTGCCAAAGTCCCCTTTCTGCCCGCAGTGCAGGACAGCCTTTCTGCCCAGGTAGAGCAGCTTACAATCCTTACAAACCTTGCAACCTCAGAGCCTCTTGCGAACAAAATCTAGGACACCCATGTCTCTGTGTAAACTGACTTCTTTCTCACTGGATGTCAGCGGCCCCAGTCCTCCCAATTGCTCATCGCCTCACATTTGCCAGCTCCTCTCTATGAAGTTGCCTCCTTGTTTTTTACTGACGCCCCAGTTTAAGAGCTAATGGGGTATAAAGCTTCAGGCAGGGAAAAAAAAAAAAAAAAGTAGATAAGGATGCTGGAGCACTGTCCCAAATGGCAGACCAGAGCCTGCTGGTGTATATCCAGAACAAGAGTCCTCATTTCGCACGTATGGAGGAAGGGGAGAAGGGAGGTGCTTATTAGACCGAAAGGGAGTTCTGTGCGCGGGAGAGGAGCGCTCTGCGGCCCTGAGGATGTAAGGAAGATTTGCTAACTTTGCTTTATACTATTCATGCAGATAAGGAAGACTCTCAGTCTCCAATCATAAATCAGTATTATACAGTATACTCCCAAAGGCCATAATTACTTCCAGAAGCAGAAATTTGAATGACCCAGATAATTAGTTCAGTGCAGCTGGTCCAAAAATTATTTACATAAAAGCCAGTTTTACTTGAGGGGGAAGAAAAACAACCTTGCTACCGAAAGCAAATGACCCAGTTAGCTTCATGCAATGAGTCTGAGGAGGCAGAGCGTGAGCAGCAACGTGGTGGCCTGTGCCATCGTTTTTTCCCTCTTGTTTTCAGAGGGCAAACGCTGGAGTGCCGGTCTGACAAACAAGCCCCTCTACAGATAAACATGCAGGAAGGCGAAGAAGTGAAGAAACAGGAAAACTGCATTAATTTGACTTTGTGCTTTCTGCAGGAGTCACTCTCAGGGAGACGCAGGGGTCGACCACCTCCAGAGGAAGGCATTTCACTTGCAGAGGTGCAGGCACCTGGGGAGCAGCGAGAGGAGTGAGGAGCAGCACAGCTCTGCTCCAGGCTCTGAGGAAGCCAGCGTCGGCTCTTCCACGCAGGGGACTGAGGCAGCTAGAAACTAATCACTGCAGTTATCTGGATTAATTTTTAACTAAAACCAGTTCCTCCATCCAGCTTAGCATGTAGCTGGGCAGCAGCAGGGGTGCCCAGGAGGTGAATGCCCAGCAGCTCTGTGGTTAAGGTCTCAGGGGGGCCAGTACTGATGTTTCAGAGGCTGCCCTCTAACCTGCTAGGTTAAACAGGAAAGAAAGGATATCTTTTTAGAAAGCATTTGATTTTAAAAGCATTTGAGTGATTCAACTCTTTGCTGGTGACTCTGTGCACTTCTGGCATGCACTAATGGACATGCTCACCACTGCTGGGTTAACCACTGCCATTTATTTACAGCTTCCCCCATATGGACAAGCCTTGAGTCTCATCTCTGCGATGCTCTGACCCCATCCCCAGGGCCAGCTCCTCCACCCCTGCCAGTGCCTTGTGTTCTTGTGTCTTTGCCAAGTATCCCAAAGGCCATTCCTTTTCATTCAGGCTGTGGCCACCACGGAATCAGACCAATGCTCCACACAAAAATGTGCCAGGAAAGGTATCTGCTGTCCCTGGTGCGCAAGAGGCATCACCTGGCATCACCACTCTTTAGCACTCCCTCAAGGCATAAGTGTTTTTGTACTGCTGCTTCTCAAAAAGCTTGCTCACTCTCAGAACGCAGTTCTCATCCCCCAAAAGAAACCAGAAGACAAACAAAATCTGTGAGAAGCAAAACAGGGTAACAATGATCTTTTGTATTCAAGAGAGAGCACAAACTTGCTTACTTAAAAAAAAACCCAAACCCAAACCCCGACAAATTGTTCTCCTAAAATGTTGTAAAATGTACAAATAATAACAGTAAATTGCTGTGTATCTCACCAGCACCCTATTACTGTTTGCTGTTAAGTTTGCTATGGATAGCACTTGTTACTTAACAGCATAGTAAATAATCAGATAACATCCCCATAAAGAGACTGGATCTGATTTGCCTCCCACTTACACTGCTTTTATGCTAGTACGTGCCCATTGACTTAATGGGGTTAATCTTGATTTACAACAGTGTAAATGGCAAGGTGAATTAAAGACCACAGAAGGCGAGTTGGAGAGGATGTGATTTGCACTGGGCTGGATCCTGATTACAGTAACACACCCCTAGACGGTGAGTAGCTCCACCAAGCTAAAGAGCTGCACAGTTGCTAGGGCAGAGGAAATGGAAATTCAAGCCCCGCTGTCCTTTGTTTCCAGCGAGCGTGCACATCTTGCACAGCACAACGTGCCGGCAGGTTCCCTTCCCTGTCCCTCACCCCACCCTCTCTCCATGTGTCCCAGGGGCATAAGAAGCGTTTCTCATGTATAGCCTGAACACACGGGGGTCTTCGTGATGTGCACACTGGGGATATTTTGCTCTGCCCTTTGCCTAAAGGCAACGCACACAAAGTCCTAGGGACG
Organism: Aramus guarauna; assembly: GCA_013400195.1. Classification (NCBI taxonomy): domain Eukaryota; kingdom Metazoa; phylum Chordata; class Aves; order Gruiformes; family Aramidae; genus Aramus; species Aramus guarauna. The sequence goes on along the minus strand of VXBL01008560.1, from coordinate 108,250 downwards.
TGTATTGCATGTACAAGCCTGTGAGACAGAAATGAGCTGATCACTTTTTGAGGTGGGCATTCAGAAACCAGTTGACTTAAAGTTTGGTGCAAACTCTGGTGCATCCATCTCTACATGTAGTGCAAAGTCAAACGGAAATCAACCTTGTCCATCAAACTGGAGCTTGCTCGGGTTCATGGCTCTCACGTTCCTGCCCCCAAAATCTGAGCACAGGCCGACCAGCGTGGGCACCTTGCAAATGTTGCTAGTCAGGCAGAAGTATGCCTCATGCAAAGCGCTTGGGGCCAGTGGATGGCAAGTTCTGGGGGAATAATATCAGTGGACAGATGAGAGAGCAGCCTCTTGCAGGATCAGGGAGTGGATGAGGGAGGGGTCTTCAGGGGCATTTGGGTGGGCAAGCAATGCCATTCTCCCCAGGCCATCCTGATTTCCCACTTGCAGTTTGGGAGCCTGTCAATGGAGATCTGCAGGGGTGTGTGCATTTGCATCTGTCTTTCTCTTTCGACATGCGAGAACCAGCTCCTCAGATGCTATCGGGCGACAGTCACTGAGCTCAGCAGAAGCGTGGCAACTCCCACCGGTAGCAGAGCTGGCACAGCCAGGGTGTTTGGAGACAGCGCTGTTGGTAAATATACCCTTGTTTACATTTCCTCTTACATAAGGGGACTGTTTCCTCTCCTGGCTCCCCATCGCCTTGTGCAGCATGGGATGCTCGCAGCAGGAGAGGGCGCGCGGGAGAGGAAGCAGGATGTGCTCCCGTACGGTGCTCCCAGCGCTCCCACCACACCCTTGCCCTGTGCCAGGGCCGCTGATGGAAACCGCTGCTTTCTGTGGTCTACGCTCAGTCAGGGCGGCAATTACACCGCTGTAATGGGTACTCCCAAAACGTATCGGTCAATCAGAATTGCATGTTTAAGCGGGTGCTGAAAGCCGTGGCAGGTTTGATGATTGCTCTTCCCCAGGATGGCAGCTGTAGGCTGGTGAATGCAAGGAGCACCCGGGGAGACATGGGGAGCGGATCTTGACCTTGCATTCATGCCGGCTGCAGAGACCAAGCGCAGGGGGTGCTTCAGGGCAGCTGCTTCCCCGATAAAACTCCTCCTGTCTTGCAGCAGAAATGAATTTGCCCCTCTGGGCCAGCTGCTCCCCTACATGGGAAGTTCAGGAACCTCCCTGAAGTGCAAACAGACATTTCCAGCAGCAACGAAATATACATAAACATTTTAAAAGATCACTTTAAAATTCCACCTCTCCCCCTCAGCCGCTTGCCACCGTCCGATTTCTAAAGGAGCGGGATTTCTCCTGTGTTCAGCTTCACAGATATATATACACACACGTAAGCACGCCCACCTCGTACACAAAGTATTCCCCATCTTCAAGTCAGTCTCAGCGGAGTACAGAATTAGATCCTGTCTCCACTTCATAAGCTCGCCCTCTCTGCTAGTTTATATAAAGCCATTTCAACCCTGAAGGAGCTGGCATCTCGCATCCCAGCCTTCTGAATGTACAGAGCAGAGGAGTTAAGAACAAAACAGTGGGGGTGAGGGGGGATGTTCTGTTTCTGCTCGGTAACATGAAACGTCCCGGAGTTAAATACCAACAAAATATTCAGTGTTAATGTTTAATATTGCCGGGAACTTGTCACCTCCACTTACTGTCTTGGAGCTGCCATTCTCTCACAGACTCCCACGCCTGAGCTCTGGGCCTCACATGCTTTGCCATTATATACCAGAAGAAAAAAAAGGAAAAGCCCAGAAGTAGGGAGAGACAGTGACTCTGTCTGGATTACGAAGCTAGGTAAGCCTTTTTATCCCCTTTCTGTTTGCAGAAATAGAATTACTTATATGGCAGAACTCCTAAACTGCTGCTACCTTTTTGAAGCATCCCCTCTCTAACCTCTGTGGGATGCTCTTGGATGTATGGAGATTTGCTTTGCTGCACTGGGTAACCAGCCACATCACCCCTCTCCTTTCCCCCGTCCCCAACCAGAGCCAACCAACCAACCAAACTCACGAGCACAGAATTTGGGTGTCCCAGGGACAGAACGAATACACGTTCTAAAATAACACGGATTAAGACTTTGCCTGCCACACTTTAAAATCGACTCGAGGCTGATCTGCGGTTGTGAGGGTCTTCTTGAAAAATGCATGGATGCCGTTTCATGGAGGTCGCTTGCAAACCAAGGAGTATTTCTCGGTGCAGCTTGGTGCAATCCTGAACGTCTCCCTTTCACCGCTGGAAACTCAGGCACCAAAGAAATAAGAAGCCAAATCTCCTCTCAATGAATGGAAACACCTTGCATCACGCTGCAAACAGAATTGGGCCATCCTGCCTGTCTCTGTGGTTTCTGTAAAATGCCTTATTATACCTCTAGGCTGAGTGGTTAATGAAAATTCAAACTCTTCTAGCTTATTCCAGTTAGAAGGAGAAATAGGTGATGCAATCAGGCATCTCTGCTGCAATTCTGTTTATTTGGAAGACCACACAAACCCCTACTTCTTTAAGCACAGGAGGAAACAAAACAAAAAAAGGTCATTTCCCTACTCTTCCCTCCAAACCTCCTTTGGTCAACATCCTGACCCAAAACTGACTCCAATATTCTGCCAAAACCACCTAATCATCAGACTCTGTTCAAACTTTCTTTTGCTTCTGTGAGCTCTGTTATTCCATATACACCTTTGCTTTTTTTTTTTTTTTTTTCCTACAGCAACAAAGATGCTCACCACACCCCTGAAACAACATTCAGCCCAGGCACTGCGGTGCAGAGCAACTGAATCCCTAAAAAACACCCCGTCTGCCTTTTGCGGGGAGCGGGGGGAAGGATGATGACACATGCTTAATGCCTCTTGCAGCCATTATAAATGAAAGATGCCTCTAAACTATCTTTTTCACAGAGGTTTAACCCAGCTGTAGCAACACTCGCTACCTTTGCATAACTCTTACAGCTAAAACTTTCAGTTAAAAAAAAAAAAAAAACAAAAACAGGTAAATTGATATTTTTGTGGAGCTCAGGGACCAGATCCATTAGGCTTATAACATACACAGAGACGTGCTGTCATCCCTCCGAGCCTGCAAACAAGCTGTGGTTGCAGGAGGATTATAAACTACCTCTGTTGTTTCCCTGCCTTTCAGCGTCACTTCTGTTTTGAGGATGATCCAAATGCCACTTTACTACTGATCGGTTTGGATACAAACCCATAAAACCTCCAGCGGGGTCAGACCAAATCGCCCAGAAAGCCATCTCTGGCAGTCGGCAAGAGCAGATGCTTCGGGAAAGGTGCAAGAAAAGGGTAAATTCAGATTCATCCTTCCTCTGGCATAGGCTTCCAGCTTCTGACAAGCCGAGCTGAAGGATGTCTTCATGTTGTTGTATTTAACATCCCTCAAGAGTCTTTTCTGATCTCAGTCTGTCCGATCACTTTCTGATCGCATTTTGCTTTTGGCCCTCCTGGCAACCTCTAGCAATCAGCTCCACAGCTTAATTATATGTGTGTGTTTGAAATTTACTGCCTGGTCAACTGAAAAAAAAACCCAACAAAAAACCACCCAACCAAAACCCAACAACACGCTGTTGGGCATCAAGTAAAATAGTTAGAAATAGTAAATAAGCAGTTTTTATTCATCTTCTCCATGACATTCATGCCTGTGTTTATGTTTACCACGTTTAATCAATCCTACCCCCCAAATTAATGCAATAAACTTTTGAACCTGTTTATACTGCTGCCATCTAAATATTCTGTGGCAATGACTTCCCAGGGTGAGACTGTGCTGGCGACTTCTTTCGATTTGTTTTAAATCCACTCCTTGATTAATTCGCTGGGTATCCCATTTTCACTGTCAAGAATAGTAAATGATCCTTGTGTTTATACCTTCTCCAGCCATTTGTGGTTTTATAGCACACTGCTGTAGTAGTCCACCTTGGCCCCAGTCATCTCTCTCTAGACTGAAGTGTCCCGGTCTGTTTAATAATAGATTGCTGCTAAACTTAACCATTGCTGCTGGAAGAAGTGGTGAGTGTAAAGGCAGTTTCTGTGACTGCTCTCAGGGTTTCATTTTCCTGTTGCGTTGACCTTAGACATAGTGCCTTTCTGGAGAGTATTTAGGTCATAGGAAAGTAAAACATCGGAAAAAATGTGGAAGTCTGTGTAAAGAAAGTATATTCTAAAACATTTGGGGAGGGGAGGAAGTGAACTTTATTTGCATCTGTAAGAAACACGATGTGAGAAATGTATTCTTAATTATGCGCAAAAGTAACACATACAAGGTATTGTTAGGCACTCATCTGAAATAATCACAAATCTTTATTTTTTATTAATGAACTCGGATCAGAGATGGAGCTGCACTATACATTAAGGGAGCTGACTAATTTTTTTCTGTTGACATATCTTTAAAACAAGGGAAAAGATAGAAAATGGAAAACATCAATATTACTGACTGGCAAACAAAAAGGAAGGTTAAGATGGAAAAGTTTAAATTGAAATGTACACAGAGACCTAGTGTGCAGTGTAGATACAGAAGTTATTCATGTTCCCAGAAAATGTGCTTATTAGGTAGATAGACAGAGAGATTATATATCAAATATTACACAGTGACTCAAAATAGTTTTAAATTTGCCTGCATTAAATTGGAAGGAGAATTACATAGTACTATGAGTTTTGAAATAAATGAACTTCCATGGAGATGTTTATGGAAATCTTACTTCTGGCAGGGTGATGTGCAGCACCAAGACCATTTTGAATGGAATTCCAAAATTTCTTCACTTTATTCCTAGAGAAAGTATTTCACTGCAATTTATTTTCACTTTTTGCCAAAATTTTCACTCTGTGTGCATTAGGTCTTGATATAAAATGCAGACAAAAGTTGTTCTGAAAATTTCCAGAAGCTATCTAGGCCAATACATCCTAAGGTACACTAGCTAACACATTAGAGAAATTGATGGTGTTTACAGCTATTTCTGAACCAGTGGCGAAAAACTAACGTTAAGGGTGTACTTAAGATTCTGAATGAACAAGCAAATCACCAGCTTGTTATAGCCCTATCATTAGGTTACAATTGATCTACAATCGATACACAAGTACCTGGAATTTCTTGGTTTGTAATTGCCAACTTCACTGTTTTCATGAAGATCCGTGAGTTCATGTTTCTTCATGAGTTGCTCACAGTCATGTTATTTTGAGTATTTGATCATCCAACAGTGAGTGCCTGCATTCCCATGCAGCACTGGGTAAGGCTTCCTGGCTGTGTGATGCAATCTTTAGACAAAGAGATAGACTTCAAGAAATCACCTAAGTTCCCTCAAGTGTGGGAGAGACCTTCAGCAGCCACTTTGTCCCACCCTAAACCATGGGAGGTGGCCTGAAGTGCTGCAGGGCTTTGCTTCTCTTGCCCACTGCAGCTGGACCCTGTTTAGCTCAGCCAAAACTACCCCATCGCTTCACATTACTACGAGCTAGATTTCTCATATAGATAGTCCCCAAGGGTGTGGTTTTAAGCAGATTTATTTAAAATAGTGCAAAGGGCTATACGTTTCATATTTAACTTAGACTGGTTAGCTTAGGATCATTGAGACTTGACTCATGGTTGGAATTCTTGTGCTTCAATTCCTCGAGGGCACAGAGGCATGGCTGCTGCTTTCAAAACAAAACATGTTAATGGAAGAGGTTTAAGCAGATGTTCCTTGCCTGGTATTTATGATGGTCCAAGTTGGTTACCACAACTGGGCTGGCACAAGGCAACTTGGGTTGTGAGTCTGGTGGTTGGGCAGGTTGGGCAGTACCTTACACTAGATGAAAATACACCATTATTCAATCTGAGCAGCAGTATTTGCCCCCGGATATGTTAGCACTGATTTGGCAAAACTGGTGGGAACAGAAGCACAGACTGGGCCTTAAAACAGTTATTTAAGCTGTGCAGATATTCTTATTTCAAACTGGGAGGCACTCATTTCATCTTAGCTCTGACTCCTACGCTTTCTTTCTCCCTTGAGAAACAGTGAATATTATCTACAGAAAGCAAACATTTTGGTTTTTGAGACCTGCATGTATTTGATAGGCCACTTTCTGTCAAAAAGAAAAAGAAAAAGTTTTGAGCAACCCTAGCTGAAAGCCTGAAGAGAAAGCTAAAAGGGATGAAAAGAGGCCTTACTGAACAGTAATGCTGTCCAGGAGGAAAGTTATGGCACACTCACGTTGGCAGGCAGTTTCAGCCCCTATCTGTCAACACTAATATGCCATGTGGAGAGAAATGTCTCCCGTTACACCTCTGAACGCGTCAGCAATGTATTTGAAACATACCCATCACCAGAGGACACAAGTATGAGAAGCATTTTGTTTTGCAGCAACAAAAAAAGATAAAACATTGCAAGAGGTTGCCAACAAAGCAAGCTCTGTGGTGAACCATAGCTGCTCTGTGGAAGATCTGGGAAAGACGCAGAAACCTTAAAAAAAGAAAGCAAAGGGGGAAAACCCCTGCCAGAAGGAGTTACCAGTAATTTTGGAAGCAAGTGCTCCAGAGGGGAACAGCCGGTGGAGGATGATGAAGGGGATAGCAAGGCCAGGGAGGACGGTGTGATGAAGGAAGGATGTGCTGGAGATCCCTAGTCTCACCTCCTGCCTCTCCTGCGGGTCCCAGGGTGTCCCTGGGGAGGCCGCATCCATGTGCACCTTCCGGCACACTGGGAAGTGTGCTGGAGTGTTTTGGGGCTGGGATGGGGCAAGTGCATGCCATGGCAGCCCTCCTCCTTCTCCTTCTTCTCTAGGGATGCTACCGTTGCTCTTGCACACATGGTTCAAGGATTATTGATTCATTTTTAGGCCACTTTCCTATACAAATTAGGCTTACACAGCCTGCCTGAGTGCCCGTCCGTTAGTCTCCCCTGGTAACTCTTGAAGCCTTTTGTTTTCAGGCACACTGACAGAGGGGTGAAGTTTCAGAAATATCTCATCCCTACGGGTTTTGTGAAAATAAAGGACTAAGTAGAGAAGAGAGACCCTCTTCGCTTCTCTGCTGAAGGACTGACTAGAAGAACTTGGCTGTTATTAGGCATCAGAAACCCACAAAGATGAGGCCCTCCCTGGGTTTCATTGCTTCTGCTCTGCAGGAACTTGTTCATGTATTAACTGAATTTTCTCATCCTTCTCTTTTTATAAAGCCAGCGCTCTACTGTAACAGGGATAATGATATATTTCACCTGAAATAGGATGCTTATGAGAGCCTAGCTTGAAATAAAGATTATAAAAATGTAATGTCTAGCAATTGTAATATCATCCACAGAGTAGGAGAGAGAGAGACAAACAGATATATAGGTAGGTAGACAGGTAGATAGATTTCTTAATTGAACTCCCTGCTTTGGCTGTATTTCCTTTAGGCAAGTACCATAGGTGATGAACAATAAAGGACCGTAAGGAAGAACACGTAGGGTTTTTTTAACAAATTTGGCTTATCATATGCAAGCTTTTACGCTTGCATCAGCCTATACTGAAGATCCCTAAATAATTCAAAACATTCAAATGGTCTAACATTAGCAAAGTAGTATTCTCCCCACAGGTGCTTAAAAGTAGAAAACAAGCTGGCAATATTTCCTCTTTTAAATACTATTTAATTCCCCTGCTCCGGAGCATTTAATATCCTATATAAATCAATATCTACCTCACTATCTATCAATAAATGAATAATTTCATTTCTGCCCATCCCCAGACACTCTGAAACCATTTATTCTAGTCATTTAATCACAAAGCTGTTATTGCTGGGAAAATTCAAGCAGACGCGAATACATAAAGCCAAAAATAGAGAGCTAAGCTGAGAACTTCGCTGTAATAGCAATCTCTTCCAAAGCAAGCTGCTTCTCACTTTCCCAGGAGATATCGTAGGTATCTCTTCACTTTTCAAAACAATAACTGGTAAGGTAAAGCTCAGTCAAGCAAAGCAAATCTTCACTCACTTTGCTTTTCACAGTCAACATTTGAATGCCACAGGGAGTCCTTGCTGGTCTGATCAGGAACTCTCTCTCTCTCCCCCTCAAAGGACCTGGGGTCCCAAAATGTCCTCACGCTGGAGCCTCCATTTGAAAAGGAATCGTATAACAAGACCCATCTGTCTCTGTAGAAAAACATGTTCATCTCAAATGAGTATTCTTCTTCGGAGCTTTTTTGAAAGGACCTACATCTGGGAAAACTGAAAATATCCATCTTCACCCCATGGAAGCCTTAGTTTACAGGCAGCAACAGCATTTCCCTTCCCAGTTTGTTCACTGTCCTTTTGATGCCACGTGCCTGCTGTTATGTGATCAGATATATATGCATGAGAGCGTGTGTGTCTGCGTGTGTACACACATATACAGACAACACATAAGATTCAGGGGAAGAGTCTAGTTTTGATGTGAGAGTGGTAGTTTTTCCTTCACTGACATTAACACAATTCCTTCTGTACCTCGGTGAAAGTCTCAGAGATGACTGAATTAGGCTATGTCTAAGTCGAAATACATAACAAATGTTAATTATATAAACCTCCCTCCAATCTCCATTAGATAAACACTTTTTTCTGTAAGAAGAATGGAAACTCAGATGACTTGCCAGAGTTCAGAAAGCAGAATGGTGATATATATGTTCTCCCAGCTCCCCATCCTATGCAAACCTGTTCTTCCTTCCAGACAGGCTGGCTATGTTTACCATGTCTCTACCTTTGCTTCTGCTCACCTTCCATCCCCACAGGGAGCCCTCAAGCACGTATTTATTTGCACTTTGAACCTGTGCTTGCTTGCATGGCTATGCTTTAGCTCAAGCTGGGACCCGATTGCTTTAGGGGAGACAGAGACGAGATTGCCTGAGTGCCGGTAAAGCTTCAGTGCCTTCGTCTGCAATTCCCCCCATTCACCCCAGCACTCCAAGTTCTCCCGCAGTTGATGCCAACGAGTAGGAAAGAATCCTACAGCAGTTCAGAGCAAAGCGTGTGCAGCACAAACACCCACGGGTGAGTGCAAAATAGCGCGATCAGACTAACGTGGCCTGAACTTTGCTTTCAACAGCAGAAAAAGAAAAAGCCTTTATGCATATTCTAATGTATACCATGAATGTTTTGGAATGTATAGATGGTTTATTATGTCAGATTTAGCTTTGGGAGGTGTCTTGCATCCTATAAATGCTAGGTTACAAAAAATGCTGACATATGTATTTATGTATGTGTATAAATACATATGTCTGAGTCTTTGTGAAAAATAACAGCCTAGGATGGCTGGACACATACTTGACTAACTGGGTAGCTATACACATCCTTAAACTGAAACAACAACAAAAAGCCTTTGAGCTACATGCGTCTTAACGCTGACCTGACTTGTAAACCCCTAAGTACGCTGAGAGGGCTGCAGCCATCTCAGGTTCCATCAAGTCTCCTCCTCATGGAGTGCGTGGCCCCGGATTCTGCCATGCAGGTCTCCACAGTCCCAGTAGAACAGGGAGACATGGGGGGTCATTGGCAGCTTGGTGCTTCCTTATTCAGCTTTAATCCAAGTCGCAACAGCAAAGCTTTGGTGGGTGTCATTCGGACAGTAGGCAGGCAGAGAGGACCACGAAAATGCAACAGTCAGGGAAGGTCCTGGCACGGTCTTTTTCTAGTCTCTGCAGTATCCAAATTAAACAGTATTTTTCAAGGGTGAATCCGAACACATCCTATTTCTGCCATTCAGTGGCCTGGTGTGGCAGAGATGGGCCAGGCAGCCCCCAGCCCCACGGCTCGCAGGCAGGCATGCAGCAGCCCCTGCGTCCCGGCACGGACCGTTCAGACCTACTCTCACTTTGAAGCTGGCCCTGCTTTGAGCGGGGAACTGGACAAGGTCCTTCCCGACCTAAATTATTCTCCAGTGCTAAGTTCAAACCTGGTTTAAGTGGACATTTGGGTGGCACCTCTCAATCCCAGCACGGAGCTCGCCCTGCTCGTTTTGAATCGCAGTGGGCTATCTGTGACCGACAAATAACATTCAGTTTGCAAGAAAGGAACACTCCTGATGTGAGAAGGCTCCTGAGTAGCTCAAGCCAGCTCTCTTCCCTCCCATCAGCACCCACGTGGATGGAAACAGAGTAGAGAAAATTTCAGGCACAACAGCAGCTTCACTACTCCTGTTCTTTGGAAGGATGTAGTAGCTCCCACCTGTGCTGGGTCCAGGCTAGGAGACCAGGAGAGCCACCATGGCTTTGTGAGGCCATGGTGCTGCTCCAGCCGCAGAGGGACGTTTGGCAGGGGAGGCACACCTGGCCCGTTGCCAGGAGCAGGGGGTTGATCCCAGTCCAAATCCACTTGAGATAGCAGATCAAGACTAACTGTATTTACTCAGGAATCGCCACACTGCATGGATCTGTCTGCTTGTGGGATTTGTGCTAGCTTGATGAAGGGGTTGGCTCCTATCCTCAGCTGAACCCTCATGGTTCACAGTTATGTTGGCTTTTTTTCTGTGTCCTTTGGGGTGAAAAATGTCTTGCAGCTGCTGCTTATAATAATTTCCCCTATGTTTCAACATTCTCCAGATGAATGTCACCCGAAGCAGTGCTCCGAGAGACTGCAATCGTGATTGCCAATAGCCAACATCCAGTCTAAAAATAAAAAGCCACAGCATGGGACTGAGACACAAGCAATACATCCTCTGGCAAAATTCACCGATCGCTGGAAAAAAAAGGCCTCACCCCTCCAGTCTAGTCTTCCACATGCTGAAAGAAGCTTCCATCTAACAGCATCCTCTTCTGATGTCATCAAGACATCAAGATGGCTTGTAGAAAGCACTAGGTGAGATGACCTTTTCTTTTCATAAGTGCCCGTGTTTAATAGCCATGAAATTTTGGCTGGTCAGTAAATATGGTAGAGTGAAGGAGACGGCTTGTCAGTGGAGCATTTATTTGCCCCTTGGAGGAATGTGGCGAGCTGTTACCAAATACCTATTTTTGGCCCAAAAGCTAGCAGATCTTTTTTTTTTTCTTCTCTGTTTTCAACAGCCACCATTTGCGGAGATGGATTAGGCTGAAAGGATGCCACCTGCAGAAGGGAAGAAAACCTAAGGAAAATGTTTTCTGGGAGACAGCCCCAGCCCCAGCCTTGCTTCCTCCCAGCTGTCACTGCCCAGGAGGGAGGAAGAGCTGCTGAGGACGATGTTTCCAGCAGTATCAGGGTGAGGATGGGGAGAGGGGACAAGGAGCAGAGCCATGGGGCTGCCCTTTCCCCATGCAGCGCGGAGGGCACAACCGTGCTGCAGAGATGGGACCCACTGGGCTGCCCACCTTGGTACCAGGCAACATTAGCTCTTTGGACCAAGCTTTCAGGTTGCCCTGGCTCGTACCACATGTGGCACATGGCCAGCCTGGCAGGAAGAAAATATCAACAAGCTTGCAAGGCTTCTCCATTAGCTCTTCACTACAGCTCAGGAACTGAGACCTCAGGGTTTTGCCTAGTATATCAATTTCTGCATATTATACCTGAGACGGGCTTCTTTTTGATTAGTATTTAACACGCAAAGAGAATCTGTTCATTTGTCAGCCTGACCTTGCTCAGAATGGGGTCTGGAGACCAATCCTTTACGTGCTGCCAGTAGCACATACACTTGGGCTAAGTAGAAGTATTTTGTGGCAGCTGATCTACCAGTTCACTGCAGTGTTAGGGCTGATCCTAGCCCTGCCACAAAATCCTTCCTGAATTTTGCACATAGTAACCTCACAAGATGAAGACACTCTAAAAAAGAACATGACACTCTACCCTTGTGAAAATAAATAAAAGGCCACATCTTTGAACAGCAGTGGTGAGATTTTTTATTTGCACTCATTTACCCCATGCCTGGGGGACATGAATTCTCAATCACTATTGCTACACAGTCTTAAATGGAAAATAAAGTGCTTCGTGTGAATGATCATAATTGTTTCAAACCAGACTCTAAGCACCCAGTTAAGAAAGGATAGTACCGCCTTTGAAATGAACACGTGGCTCAAGAGGGAAGGAGAGAGATTCTAGCTCTTGTTTTCCATTTTCTCAAGTCTCCTGAGCTCTCCCTCCCTGTCTGCTCAGTCCTGGGTAGATCGTTTCTCTGGCGTCTTGCTCCTTAGGGGAACCACAAATCCTGGTGCATTCTCATTTGACTGAAAGGATCCCCAGTTAAAACCACAGCACTCGGGCTCATTCAATAGCTTGTTTGGCCCACTGGTTTTTAAGAGGTTGCAGAGCTATAAATATGTTGTTTCAGGGGAGGACTTAACTGCCAAGAACAAGCAGCTGATGTTATATTATTAGATTCAGGACTACAAAGAATGGAGTCTAGACATTCCCTTATTAAAAATAAGAATATTTACTTAGCATTTCCTCTCTGTGGTGTGAAGTGATAAATATGATCAATAAGTTTCTAATATCTGAAGTCAAGACTCAGTCCCACCTTCAGCCTTTTGCTCTCTCAAATGCTTTATACGGGTCCACACATCTGATGACATGTCTCCTGGAAAAAAAAATTAAGATAACGTTTACAAAATTTATAAATGTTTTACAAGGGGCTCCTTTTTCACCTGTTATAAGACATGGGGATTACAGGCACAGGCAGGAGAATTAAATAGTTTCATAGCTGAGTTAGGGAAGGAGGAGAAAAACTTTACTTCTTGAGTTGATCTAGTAAAAACACCTCTTCTCCCGGGTCGTTGATGCACAGTACTTACAAAGAGCTTCCCTGCATATATACATCTGGCTGCATCTGTCACAGGAAACACGGGGATTACAAGCTTGCAGGCAGGTGGGGCCCACGTGAACCGTGGGAATCACCAGACTCACCTTTTGGTTAAAAAAAAACGTGGTGATTTTCCTGAAGACGTGGGGACTCCTGTTCATTTTTCTGGTCAGATCAATGCCGTGACAAGGAGGTAGAGGGGAATTGCCGAGTCCCTCCCCACCTGCTCCCATTTGAGGCAACTTCTGCAAAATCCTTCCCTCCTGAGCACAGCACACACAGGATTTGAGAAGACCCCATTTCCAAAAATATCATAGGGGAAAGAAATTAAAATCAATGAACAGCAAAAGCAAAAATATCCCAGATACACATGTGATAGGTACTGCACGGCCAGACCCAACAGAGCATTTAGACTCCTATCTCCTGTTAGTGCCCATGGGTTGATACAAGTAGAAAGAAATAGGAGCCTTTCTCAGCCAAAACCACATAGAAATCCACCCCTGCTGCGATTTTAAACAAAAACCCATGGATGGGCCATCACTAGAGGTAGGGAGGCATCTCACACAGCTAATGGGAGTCCTGGCAGACCATTCAGCTGTGCGGTAAGCTCCTCGCCTCTAGGAAGTGAGAGCTCCAATAACATATTTCTGAGTTAAAATGGGACAGCTGTATTTCAGACAAGCCTGTTGCTTACCCTGGGTTTTCTTGGGCTATTCTGATGGAAATCAGAGGATAACACATCCTAAAGAATCAGATTTGGGTGCGTGGTTTTCATGACCAAGTGTATGGTGCTCCACATAAATAGCTTACTACCTTGTAAATACTCCAAAAGTAAGGGTCTGTTCAAGATACGTCCCTGCTAATACTTCAGGTAGGTTGACTATGTCCTAATTCACACTTGTTAGACTACACGATTATCAAATCTTAAAGCAACCAGCGTTTCTCGTCACAGTTTATTCTAGAACATGGTTATCAGCTCATATCTATGCCTTATTTACAGTAGAATTTAACATCATGTATGCAAACATATGCTAAATCACTCAGTTAAAAACCAAGCGTCGGCATACATTAAAACACCTTCATCTTGTCCAGAATATTCTGCAGCACTTTAACTGTATGACGATGCCATGGCAGTTGATGACCTAAGAGAGATGCATGCTGAAGCAGCACAGGTGAGACATGTTTTGCACAACTGCAGCAGGTTTCCCCAGAGAACACTACAGCACTTCTTCCAAGTTTTTTCCCCCATAAGGGTAAAATGGAGGAGACAGGCCGTGCTAGTGTCCGCTGTCGGTGTGCCAGGCGAAGCGTGGAGGCTTTTGTGGCAAGAGGAGGAGCTGCCAGAGTAGCAGGAAATTCCACTTTCTCAAGTGTTTCCTAATTAGCACCATTTCTGGAGGCAGAGTACCTCATCCCAGGGTGCAGGACTGACCTGGTTACTGAAGGAAGGCATTGTCTACCCCTGGTTGCCCACTGTTTTCCCTGCTCTGGAATATACTTATTATATGTTCACATAATTGGGCTCTGTACCTCTTCTCACTCAGAAATGAGCCAGCCAGGACTCAGAGAAGCGTCCCTGCCCAGCCAGAGATGTTAGATGGGGTATCCGTGCACAAGTATCATAGTTTCACATAAATACAGGTGCCAAAGGGGAGCATGGTGCACCCCTGCGAGCACTCCGAAAGCCAGGGCCTGCTCATGATGTATCTACAGCCAGCAATTCAGCCAGGGTGAATATATCTTGTCAGACAGCATGATTATCACATCTCAGAGTTCACGTCCAACTCCCTAGGCCAGGGGTTTCAGCCCAGTAAACCTGTGGTTCCCACACTTTTTGGGGACTATTTGTTTTTCTCACGGCTCACACCCAAATGCCACAAAACCTGCACCTGCAGGTGGGGCAGCAGAAGGTGCTTCCCATCGCCCCGTACCCACAGCAGACCCTGGGCCACAGCTTGGAAACACTCTTGTCTTCACCAAGGGACCGTTCACCCCTTGTAGCTCTGGAACGCTCCGTAACACAGCCACGGGCATGCCTGTCAGTGCTGTGCTGAGCAAAGCAAACCCAACCCCGCTTCACAGTCCTCGTCCTGGTGACCACCATTTTGTCAGACCCGTCCCATGCCACCGACAGCACCTCCTGGAAAGGCTTTTCCAGCAGCACCCGCATATAAAGAAAACCGCCACGTGAGCCCTTCCACCTGGCAGAGAAAGGCTCGTGAGGCTGAAAACGTAACCAGAGGAGGCTGTGTACATCTTATCTGGGATGCCAGAATGTCGCCTTTATAAGCGGAGCCCTGTATTATCAGAAAAGAGGCTATTTTCGGCTTCTTAGCTCACCCTCTGGAGCAGTGGGTGACCGGTGTTGCAGGAGCTCGTTTAGGAGTCAGGAGATAGAGAGCCGCAGCAAAGCAGCCGGGGATTTCCGGGAACGCGGGGTCACCCTGCATCCGCACCAGCCTCTCTGCACTCTTCCAGCAGCCGAGCAGAACAGGCTCGGTGGAATAAGGCAGGTGCCATTAAATTACAATAATTTGAAGAAGCATTTTTTTGTCTAACCTGCTAAGCTACTGCCTTATCTTTTTTTTTTTTATCCCGTGCACCAGAGAAGAGAGGGAATACTGTGGGGACAAAGAGACATAGATGATACTATTTTAATACCAGGATTATTTTAATACATGTAATGAAATTAAATTCTGCTGGAAAAGTTAAATAATTTACCATGTTTCTATGCACACTGCACTAAAAAAATCATGGTTAAAGCAATAATTTATTCTTTGACAACAGGAAACAGCTGATAAAAGAAAACCTCTTTTGTTTTGGATTTACAGACCATTTCCCATGTGTTATGTTTGCTTTGGCTGTCTCTCTGGCATCCGCTGATAGAGATGAGAAGGAGGGGAAGGCAAGGGTGTTGCTCAAAACACAGGACCCCCAAATGCTGTTACTCCTGTTGTCCTCTGCATAAAGGTAGTACGGATCCTCCTGAACACTTTTCTTCCTCCCCAGAGCTTTTATAAGGCAACTGTGTGCTCCTAGCAGAGCTCCAAAAACTCTCTGGAAACACATCACAAACTTCCCAGGAATAGCCAGGCTAGGAAGTCCATAGTCCGGAAACAGAGGGAAAACAAAAAAAAAAGGAAAAAAGAATAGCCTAAATAAACCAGTATGCAATTGCTCCCACGTGTAACTCTGCAATCCTTTTGTGTTTGGCTGGTGGTTTTACTTCCTAAAGGAAGCACCCCTCAATGACTGTCACACTCATGCCACTGGCCGTCTAGCCTCCCTTTCTCTGCCTGAAGAGTGAGCCCCCACTTATTTCGGGTTGAGCACATCCCTACCCTGCTGCACGACCAGGCGAGGCTTTGTGGTTGCCCCTTCGCAGCACCTTGGCTAAGAAAACTCTCACCATGTGGTGAAGTCGTACCTGCGCTCCCTGCTCCCAGCATCAGGCAAACAAGGCAGCCCGGTGCCTGAGGAGCCTGGGGACCATCGCCTCAGACACGGCTCATGAGCGAAGGGGAAAAGGATGTCTTGTCTTTTCTTAATTACGAGCAAAGAGGCTTTGAGATTGCTTTCTGTTTGGTTCTCACCCGAGGAACAGCAGGACTGCAAAGTCTTGCGTTGGTGCTTTTGTTCTTTCTTTTCCCCTGGAGAAGCCTATGGAGGTCTCAGAGATGGGAAAAAGCAGGATATTGAATCTTTTCTGCCCAACAGTCCTGACAACCTGAAGAAGAGCTCATGAACTGAACCTTGTCTGTGCTTCCTGGCTCTCAAGCAGGTCTTGCAAAAGCTATGACCTTTACGTGCAGGCAGGAACCACTAAAAGGTTCTGCTAAAGCACTTTTATTTTCCAGGCTTCGGGGATTTTGAATATTGTGATGCAGTGATAAAGTAACTCCACCATGTATTTAAAATTGTCTGAGATTTCCACTGTAGACCTTAAACAGAGTGCTAAATAGGGCAAACAAAAATAGCTGTTCCTTTGACAAGTGCTTATTTAAAGCTTGTTTTGTCAGCATTGCTGCCCTGGTTATGACAGGGAAGTTGTCTAGAAATTGCATAATTACCAATATTAAACGCAAAAGCAAAACAGCACGGCACAATTCAATAATGGAGCGGGTCACGTTTGCCGTAGCTGTTGCAGCCTCTATTAAAGCTGCAGCAACTCCAACTCAAACCATGGCCTCAGGAAAATGCTGCGCTGCTGCTGCTCCTCATTTGCTCTCAGCCCAGGAGGTTGCACTGCTCTCGGCACTCAGATTGCTGCACCAGGGGAGTCGATAAGGACACGATTTTCTCACTCACCCACATGCTGCTGAGAGAAGGCAGCATTACTCCTTTTGCTGTTTGTTCTCCAAGTGTCCGGCACTCATCACTGGATTCTTAATGGGCTTCAATGTAATAGGAGTGGGGACTGGAGAGCAAGGGGAGAAACAGTCCAAAAACATTAGGAAATCGTTTTTGCACATAATAAAATTTGTAACAAACTCAGCACCTGAGCTTCTGTGGAATAAAAGAAAATATTCAGTGCTCTTTCCTTCCTTCCCCTTCCTCTTGCCTTGCCTTTCCTCATAGTGGAAAGGAGGTGAGAGAAGATGACCAGCTCAGAGGTGTTTTTTTAGTGATTTGATTTCACAGACTTCGTGTTGCTTATGTACGACTCATCTTCCTCTTGATTTCCAGAGGCTTTCAGGTGGCTTGTCCTCCTGTTTTCTATCAGCTCAGCAGGTCACTCGAAGGGCCTATCCATGTGATCAGTTTTTCAGTCCAACCATAGCAGGAAGCATTGCAGCAAGCTCCACACCACCTTTCTCCCCACCTCTTTCCCTCCCAAGGTTTATTGCGTGCACCAGAGCACGTTTCTACCTGCGGACACTTGTTACACGTTGTCATACTTATCTGAATGCAAGCTTGGTATTGATCTACGCTGCACTTTAGCCTAGCTGATTCGCCTTCAGGAAAAAAACATAGGGAAAGTGAGCAGGGAGCTCTGGCCTGCTGGTGAAGATCCCCTCTTGCATCACTGCTTACCTGGCATCTCACCTGGGAAGAGCAGCAGCAGGTTCAGGAGCCTCTGGGTGCTGAGGCAGGCACACTGGAAGTGACAGATTTGCATTTAGCATCCACCAGTGAAAAACCTGCTTTAAGTGACTTGGTCAGCATCATATACGGATGCAGAGGCAGGAGCAGGTATGCCATCCAGTAGTCAAATTCCTAAGGCACCATGTAATCTTCTCCCTTCTAGTAACCTGCTGCCTCATGGGCTGCATGTCTTCCAGCTAAAACAGGACTTGGGGTAAGACCCTACTGTCAAGGGCTTTCTTCATAATACAGTCTTCATTAATTTTAACATCAGAATCACAGAGATGTGGTGGGATGGCTCCTATGACTGGAGTGTTGGAATGGGAGGATACAGACCCTTTAGGAAGGACAGGCAGGGGACATGAGGAGCGGGTGTTGCCCTCTATGTCAATGACCAGATGGAGTGCATGGAGTTCCACCTGGGGATGGGTGAAGACAGAGAGTTTATGGGTCAGGATTAATGGGAGGGCAGAGACAAGTGAGACCATTTTTAAAAAGGGAAAAAAGGAAGACATGGGGAACTAGAGGCCAGTCAGTCTCACGTCTGTGCCTGGTAAGATCATGAAGCAGATCCTCCTGGAAACTATGCTAAGGCACATGGAAAATAAGGAGGTGATTGGTGACAGCCAACATGGCTTCATTAAGGGAAAATCCTGCCTAACAAATTTGGTGGCCTTCTACAATGGGGTTACAGCATTCGTAGACAAGGGAAGAGCAACTGATGTCATCTACCTGGATTTGTGCAAAACATTTCACACTGTCCTGCATGACATCCTTGTCTCTAAATTGGAGAGACGTTGATTTGATGGATGGACCACTCGATGGATAAGGAATTGGCTGGATGGTAGTACTCAAAGAGTTGCGGTCAATGGCTCGACGTCCAAGTGGAGACCAGCGACGAGTGGCATTTCTCAGGGGCTGGTACTGGGACTGGTACTGTTTAACATATTTGTTGTTGACATGGACAGTGGGATTGAGTGCACCCTCAGCAAGCTTGCTGAAGGCACCAAGCTGTGTGGTGTGATTGACACGCTGGAGGGAAGGAATGCCATCCGGAGGGACCTTGACAGGCTTGAGAGGTGGGCCCCTGCAAACCTCATGAAGTCCAACAAGGCCAAGTGTAAGGTTCTGCACATGGGTCAGGGCAATCCCAAGCACAACTACAGGCTGGGTGGAGAATGGAGTGAGAGCAGCCCTGAGGAGAAGGACTTAGGGGGTGTTGGTAGATGAGAAGTTTAACGTGACCCAGAAATGTGCGCTTGCAGCCCAGAAAGCGTGACGAGCAGGTTGAGGGAGGTGATTCTGCCCCTCTGCTCTGCTCTAGTGAAACCCTACCTGGAGTACTGCAGGCAGCTCTGGGGGCCTCAGTGCAGGAAAGACATGGAGCTGTTGGAGTGAATCCAGAGGAAGGCCACAGAGATGATCTGGAGGCTGGAGCACCTCTCCTTTGAGGACAGGCTGAGAGAGCTGGGGTTGTTCAGCCTGGAAAAGAGAAGGCTCTGGGAAGACCTTATAGCAGCCTTCCAGTACCTAAGGGGGCCTACAAGAAAGGCTGGAGAGGGACTGTTTACGAGGGCATGTGGTGATAGGACAAGGGATAATGCATTTAAGCTGAAGGAGGGCAGATTTCAATTAGATATTA
This sequence comes from Aramus guarauna, assembly GCA_013400195.1. NCBI lineage: Eukaryota > Metazoa > Chordata > Aves > Gruiformes > Aramidae > Aramus > Aramus guarauna. The sequence goes on along the minus strand of VXBL01008560.1, from coordinate 88,844 downwards.
GGAAGAAATTCTTCACTGTGAGGGTGGTGAGGCACTGGAACAGGTTGCCCAGAGAAGCTGTGGAGGCCCCATCCCTGGAAGTGTTCAAGGCCAGGCTGGATGGGGCTTTGGACAACCTGGTCTAGCGAGGAGTGTCCCTGCCCATGGCAGGGGGTTGGAACGAGATGATCTTTAAGGTCCCTTCCAACCAAACCATTCTGTGATTCTGTGATTCTATCCTGTGCTCTACATGAGGATGGGGACTTAGGGGAAAAAATAGCATCATCATTTAATTAAAGATGGATCATAATAATAAAATCTGCACAAAGGAACTGGCATGAGATTATGAAGAGAATCTTAATTGTTGAATTCTTTCTATGTGACTGTGAAACTTTGATTTTTCCATCTCAACACAATATTTTTAACAGCTTTGGCATGTAATTTCCTGTTTTGAAAAAAAAAAAAAAATTGGGAAAAACTGAAGTGTTATCATTCAGCTTCACACTGACACCTCTATGTGTCATCATCGAAGTTGGAATCTCTTCTATCTGAAACTCTTCTCACTTGACGTAAAGGATTAACTGATAGCAATGATAGTTTGCACTATAGCCTGCTCGCTGCAGGCCAAATATGAGGGGAGTTTGGCTAAAACACAGTCCTCTGCGGTGAGCACATGTAAACTGCAACCTTTCAGAGGCCAAGAAATTAGGTAAATTTTCTTTGACAATATAGTGACATCAGACTTTCAGTCCCTGCTTCAGATAAGGAGTACTGCCAATGATTCCCAAAGATAAAGTTGCCAGCCTTTTCTTTTTCCACTGGTGAAACCCTCTTTTTTTTCCTTTTGTTTGAGAGAGCTGAAATGTTTCAGTTGAAACTACCTACCAAAAAAACAACCAAACAAAAAACCAACCCGGAAAACAACAAACCATGGTTCAGAAGACATCTGAAGACAGTTTCACACTGAACAGCCAAAGCTTGACAAAAAGTTACACAAAGCTGAAAACAGGACCTTCTCATCTGAAACACTGGATGCCTTTAATAATCAATAGCACTCCCCAGTTGCTCAGGTTTCCCTTGGCGGGCAGAGGATAATCATCCTCACTTCTTTCAGCAAAGCCTTTTAGACCTACTGGTGAAAATGAAGAAACTGTCATCATCACTAATCCCATCTACGGTGATTATTAATATCATTTGGAAGAAAAGCAGGGCTTTGTTCACACACAGGATTTCCTAACAATGAACCTATATACGACATCCCATACGTAAGAGCTGAGTTTCCCTTCTAGGTTGGGCCGACAACCGTGTTGCAGTCAAGGCTCTGCCCCACGGGCAGCACTTGCCAGGCAGCTGAAGGTGCTGGAAAACACACTCCGGTGCTGATGGAGTAGAGCTCAGCCCGTCCCGGTGCCGGGTGCTTTGAGCATCCCTTCGTGCTGCTGTGAACAAACACGGGGTGCAGACAGTGAACCATGCCTCTCTGCCTCCGCCAGCGTCCTATATACGTACCGGTGGAGACTTAGAACACCGCCACTTGTATTTCTCTTGTAAGGAAACATAAAAATGGGTGCAAATAATAGAGCGGCACAAAGCACCTTGAGAGCAAACAGTAATTTTTTTGTAGATTAGTAAACATGTCTAACTCTGTTTCCAACCGAGATGATTCAAATATTTTTATTTTTGTGGCTACACAGATCCCTTGCTTTCTTTTACAGTACTTTTAAATTCAACAAAACAGAGGAAAACTGCTCAAGTTCAAACTTCTCGACATTGTTGTCAGTTTATTTCCATGAAGCTGAATGCTGAATATTATGAAACAGCTCAGGAATGCTGGACGTAAAGGGAGATTTCCTTTTTTCCCCCCTTCAGCTGAAATATCTTTTGGCAATAAATCCCCGCCGGAAATGTGCTTTCCCTGATTCCCCGGCTTAATTAGCTCAAACAATGTAAGATATGTAACACTGACCACCATGGGAAACCTGATAACAAAGAACAGTGATACAATGCAAGCCTTTCAAACAGATGCAGCCAGTACCCTGCTAAGACAAAAGTGGATTCAGCGTGGTGTCAAGCCTTTTCTTCCCTCCCTGCTGCAGGAGACACTAGCGCTACGGTGAGACAAGTTAAACTCTGCCATGTTTTTCCCCGGTAATGATCTAAAATTGCCAATTCCTCTGTAGTATGCAGGTCACACATTAGTATTTTCGTCAAGGAAGAGACAGCGACTAATGCTGCAGCTAGCTCCTCGGCACTCAGCATGCATTCACTGCTATTGCCATAGGGAAAACTATGAGAAAACTGACCCCAATACTGGCTGCTCATGTGGAAACGAGCAGCGCTCCTGCTTGGCGAGACTGCATGCCCTCACGTGCTCCTTTCTGGGAGAGCTGAGGCTGCGGTTTCCTCAGGATTTCTTTCCTGGGCTGTATCCTGAGCAGCCCTACCCCCTGCCCTCGCCGAGCACTCGATCCCACCCCTGCGTCATCCTTCAGCAACGGTTTGTGCAGATGGACGGTGAGCGAGAAGGATGTGCTGACTTGGGTTGCGAATATCCTTTTTCTTTTTGCTTTTCCTTGCTGTGTTACTGCTAGTGGGGTGAGTTCTCCAGTGCCAGCCCCTGTTCAGTGCTGGGCTGCTGTGGTAGCTGCCAAGCTGAAGAAAGGTTGAAGGATCAGGAGCAAGAGCAGTGAATGAGGAAGGATGATGGTGCTGCAAGAGCCAGTAACATCACTGGTGGTGGTAGCAGCAAGAAATACAGCCTCTCCTGCAGACAAGCAGAAGTGGGACCCTACTTAGGTCAGAACAAAATTAAGGTGCAGTTGGGGTCTGGATTGGTGGCCACAGTGTGGGTAATCCCAGCGTACATTAAAGCTGCTCTCACCCAATATTGTTAAAGATGCCAGAAGAGAAAAGATGCAATAGGCTTTTGCCTATTTTTCCATTTATAGTTTATAATTTTTAAGTTTAGACATATTTATGTTGTTTGTTTTTTTTCTTTTACTTGCATTAGAAGCTTGAATCTTATCACTTCTGCTCCCCAAAATACTCTGTGGACACCAGAGAACCGGCAGGATTATAATGTCACAGGGACACAGGTAAGGGAAGTGCAAGTAGACATAGTCAGGAGCAGAGATTTCTTTGTCAGAGCATTTATACTTTGCTGCTTCTTTTGGTTTTGTGTAACTCAAATGCAGGAGAACGGAAAAACAACTTTGGTCAGGTCCATCTGCCAGAGCTTCATTGACTCAGCATTGTCCGTCGGGGACATGAAACCGGCTGGAGAGCCGACCTCCATCCGTGCCTGGTGTGCCGGGGCCAGACAAGCCTGCAGGGCTGTACTTTACCGGCTCAACTTGTTTCACTTGCACACGGGTGCAGAAGCGCATTGCCCTGCCAGCCCAGCCCTTCCCATTTCACCTGGCCCTTCAGAAAAAGTGAGAAAGCTCTAAATCCCGAAGAATTTCTCCAGCAGGGCTTCCAGGAGACAAACCAGAGAAACAGAAAATCCAACCAGTTCGGAGCCTAATGATTTGCGTATTCCTAATATAATATCAAATGGAGTTAAGGAAGCCCGACAGCCGTCTCTTGGGCTTCTTTGTTCGTTGTGAAGAACCAAAGGTCACGGGCTCACTTTTCTTCTGTGGGTTGCCTTTGAAGTGCGGGTGTCATCCGTGCGCCACAGGGCCCCACGGAGAAGGTCCCGTTTGATCCAAGTCCGTAGGAGGCTAGCTCTTTTTGGCATCTCTGGTTATCACCTTTGTATTACAAGGCCAGTTGCGATCTGACTGATCTATGTTAGACAAATTAGATTCATCCCTCTGGCTCGGCTAAAACTCCAGTGGTATCCCTCAGTTGGGTAAAGCACAGGCATTCCAGCTTTATTTATATTAATGTAATTATAGATAGACCAATATTGAAATGGCCAACTTGCACTGTAGGCAAAATAAACAAATGCTTCTTTGGTGATCAGTGCATCACGTTTGCGGGGGGGGGGTTTCTAATTATAGCCTGCATGCTAATTCTAGACCATACCTAGAAATCTGGAAGTCTTTTCCAATATATCAAAGTAAGAAAATATACAGCATATGATATTATTATATACACCAGGTATGAAAGTATTTCATACACCAGGTATGAAATCTCAGTCCCACAAAAGTCATTGGCAAAATTGTCACTAACTTCAGCAGAGACAGCACTTCAGTCTAGGAGGGTATGTGTGTGTGCAGTGAACAAATGTAAGAAGCCTAAGGAAAGAAAAAGAAATATCAGGAACATAAAGGAGATTACAAAATCTACCATGTCTATCAGGAGTGCTGGGCAGCCACACGTGTCCTGCATCTGGTTCTTCAAATTAGTTCCATACATGGCTGCAGCATCACTTATAAAAAGATCCCAATTCACTGAATCTTATAGAGCTGTTATTAAATTCTGTTTACTAGGTACAGCTGTGTTTAATTTCTGCCTGTATAGTCCTTGGTTTCAGCAGAGATTTTCAAGATGTTCCTATTATCACTGCAATTCTGGATACAAAACTTGCATGAGAAAACAAAGAGGCAGAGCTCCTTCTTCATCTACTTTTCCAGCCAGGCAACCGACTGCACTGCCAGTAGAATAACACCAAAACCCTGGTTTTATGCAGAAGAACTGGTGTGAACACTTTTTTTTGGTTTGCCTCCAGAGGGGATAACAGTCTTCTTGGGATTTGGGTCTGATTGTTCACTGTTTTCTCAAAAAGAGCTCCCCCGGGGCTCTGGCAGAGTTCGGTTTGTAACTTCTGAGGCTCCGCATCTGGAGATCTGCCAAGCCTCTGCCTTTGGGTGATACACACTCCCATTTAATGGGAATCTACCGCCCCTGCCCCACGCACACACACGGTTTTCAGGCAGGAGGTACCCACTTTTTCTGGGAAAATTACTGCTGCACAGGCACACCACAGTTGCGTATGAGCAGTCACACAGCTGCGGGATGCATCAGATCTATTGGGCATGTGGCAGACGGTTGGACGCCTCTTGCACAGCAAAACCTCTGCATCCTATTGATCACATATGGGGTGGCTCTGCACCTCAAATTCAGTGAGTTCATCCGGGCCAGGCGTGCCTGGGGCTGGTGCAACAGCTAACCCTCCAAATCACTGCACAGCACTCTGTCATTGTCACCAGGCTTCCCATGTACTAGGCATGATGACTCAATTAAACCAAGATTTTCAATCTGTTGCCTGGTGTTTCATTGGCTCAAGTTCACTTAAACAGACGTCTCCAGAAGGTCAGCTCAGGAAGGTAATGAAACACAAGCCAGAAAAATGTGTGCTTGCTTTGGGCACTTTTGCCAATGTAACAGAAACATGCACAGGGCAACCTCACCCCCGCCCGATTCAGGTGGTTGCACAAAATGAAGAAATGTCAAGGAAGACTTCAGGTACCTGTAGAGCTTATGGTTAAAAAAAAATGCAAGAAATAGGTTCCTAAACTAATAACCATATGTCAGTACTTAGCCACTAAATTACATTGTGTGATTCTGCATTCAGAGGAATTCCGTTTGTTTTCTTCTTGAAGTTTGCAGCTGGCTAAAGGAAGACAAACTCATTGAATCATTTTCACTGACTTGTGTTATTGGGTAAACTAGAATATATCAGTATTTCAGTACTTCAGTACTTACAATCTTAAATTTATAGAGAATAGTCAAGATGAAGATTGTTACAGACTTACAAATAGTCTTTCTGGAGATACACACACACTTTTCTTTGCCTGGTATACTTCCGATCTTTATTTACCATGCAGCCAGAAAAAAAATTCAGCTTGCTGGAAAAGTGCAGACAGCACTAAACTTACTCAGTAAGTGCTTCTCTGGTTACAGAACTATAGCACTGGTGCCGAAGGAGGCAGTGGTTGGCGTGGTTAGGAAAGAAGGACTCTTTAAAACCAAAGTGTCTAACTTAATTTTTTCTTTCTCCCTCACTCATACCAAAGAGAAACTCTTCATGTGAGCTATGGCTGCAGATATAAAATAGCTTGGCCTCTTCTCCACGTGCAGAAAGCTTTATCCTGGCCTTATAAGATTATGGTCTATCCCTAGGTAGTTGCTGAGCCCAAACTCAAGAGATGGCCAAATAGGACTGCCACAGCATCAAGGAACAGGCTCCGCTGACATCCCGGGGAGTCAGTCCAAAGGCTCTGAGCTGACCACCCCAATCTTTTCAAATATCAGGGCTACAAATTATATGGCTCATATCTGTGCTATATATAAAAATATACATGCATAGCTATTTTCTGTTACTGCTAGTCTTTTAATAACTAAGTAAGTTTTCCACTCTGAAGGGCAATTGATGACGTAGAAATTATTTTTAATGCATTCACTTTGTATGTACCTGTCTCCAGGTAACTCCAGGACTCCATCCACATTGCTAACCATCATATTTCCAAAATTAAGTCTTTTCTCATGAACACTGCATAAGGACAAAATGAATCTGACTTTGATCACGCTATGTGAATAAAACTGAGGCTGTAGGATGATGCCAAACCACACATTTGTGGAAACATTTAAGCACTTTCTTAGCTCCCTTGGACTGTCTTGAAATTTGAGCATGTGCTTAAAATCCTTTGCACTATTGCATTCTTGGACATCAAAGTATTAATAGGGAAAGTGGCCAAAGAACAGTAGTGATCTAGCAGGTCTTATACACTACACTAAAAATGTTGGTAGATCACAAAGCCCTTCACTGATTTGTTTTAACTAATGAACAAAATCTTGGTCTCCTTTTTGTCAGCTGACATTTTGAGCAATGTCCCAAGATACTGATCAGAAAAAAATGAAGAACACAGTTGATGAGATGCAGGGCCTTGGGCCTGTAAGGTGCCCCCTGCAAGAAGATATTAAACCCCAATGACATCTCAGCATGGACTGAAAGGTGGACCTGTGCAAGCTCCACTTCCCCAGATCAGATCTGAAACCACTGCAGGAGTCATTGCCTTATGGCATTGTACTGATGTCAGCAGACAGCAACTTTAAATAAAGTAGGGCTCTCATTCACATTCATTGAGTAAATGTTGTTATTGCCTCCCAGCTGTTTGTTACCACCCGTCTGCTGGGCTACAATCTCCTGACAACAAAGTCGACGGGAGGGCACTGGTGTCTGAGCCTCAGCCATTATAATTTAGACACTGCACAGTCTAGCACCTTAGCATGAACCCTCCCTTCTTGGTGGCTTGAACTAATACACAATGAGGTACAGACTGGAGTGGCTGAGGTGTAGGTACACACTCCCTACTATTACTTCTGTCCCAGAGGGGTATTTGTGTAATGCCCAAGTCCCCTGCTCATGTAGTGGAACAAAATAAGTGTAAAAGGCAAACGAAAAAGTTCACAGTATTTTACATCCAGCCACTGCCACGTACCAATAAATAAAAGTGAGCGTGATGCAGGCTCTACTGCAGCACTCAGCAGGTAGCCTCCCCCTCCTCCTGGCTGGGTACCCAGCCCATGCCAGTGGGCCAAGCTCCCGCAGGCTCCCAGCAGAGCTCTGCTACGAGCCACAGCACCAACTGGGGAAGGCACAGCCAAACCCGCACCAACGGTGGGGACTGCATCCAGAGGCTGCTCTCCCTGTTCTGCCAGGTCCCACTCCACACCATGGTTTTACCCCAAATCGCTCCAGTTCAGATGTGTCGGTTCCCACCCTCTATCGCACCCTTCTCCCATGCGCTCCCATCCGCGACATCCACAGTAGCAGTCCCCTCTGTTTCCAAGCACCGGGCTTGCTCTTCAAGAAGACTTTTGCCAACTGCTTTAAAAAATGCAAACTCAGGCCAAGTGCTCCATGCTTTTGGATGCTTCCATAACTTTTGGAGCCATTACTGCAGAGTGGCATAGAGTACTTTTATTACAGAACTCACATTTGGATTTTAAATGTTCTTTCCATTTCCCCAGATCCAGCCTGCATTTTTATTTTATTATTACAGTTTTATTATTGCAAAATATTTTTTATTATTGCTGCTAATTATTACTTAGCTTTATTGGTTTTTAGGTTCATCACTGCTTGGAAACTTCCGTGTTAGATCTGGTCTGGATAAATATCAAAAGATTTGGATACTCTTCCAAAAGTTTTGCATACACAAAATTGTCTGTATTCCTGGAAAGGAATGGAAGTTAGCATATGAAAGAGGAAGAATCAGACAAAGTAGGGCAAATTAAAGGACAGACTCTAGTACCTCCCATCTCTGAGAGAATTTCCTTAAAACTGAGACACAGCATCCTAGTGAGTCTGTTTCTGCATAGCTTGTGTTAATTTAAATAGTTTGTGTTGTATCATTACTCTTTATTATCAGGCTTTCTGTAATGGTCAGTGTTACATATCTCAAGCCATGTGAGCTAATTAAATCAGGAACAGCAATTTTTGGAGTGATATAACAGATTATTCCCACAATGGCATTCCCACAGTATTTCATCATCTCAGACTCTGGCTGTACCTAGAGAAAAAGAAAAGTAAATTCATTTTTGAAACTGGGTCTAGTTTAAGTCTTTGCCGAGACATCTGTGCAAGGCCTCCTCTATAGAAAGAACTGGGGGAGGAGAAATCTGAGAATAAAATACCTGTTGATGGTCAACTCATTTCTCCTGGGAAGAAAGTGCTGTAGACAACGGCCAAGCACGTGTCCTTCCACATCCAAAGAGTGCCTGGGTGCTTTCATTCCCTACATAGTAGTCTGCAGCACAGTTGCACAGGGCACCCACACAGGGTAGCCAGGGCAAGGGAGCAGCCTTGGGCTTGGGTTGGGCTTGAGTTGGGTTCGGTCATGCCATGGTCACACCAGGTCCAGCCCAACGCAACACTGCCGTAGTAGACTGGACCCCAGCAAAGCACTTGGCTGAGGATATGCGGATGCCCCATGAAATGCTGAAAACGCTTGAGGCAAAGAAAGAAAACTAAGTCTGAGGATATCCGTACATGTTTGGTCTTGAGTTTGTGTAAGGATGGGGGTGTGAGACGAGCTGCACCAATGAAGGTAGATTTGTCTTGAACAATGAAAATCCTTACAGTGGAATTGCACAATCTGCCTGGGGAATACTGCCTTTAGCCACAGCCAAAAAAGGAAGGGACATGTCTTTGTGTCATGGGGGCAGGGATCTCTAGAGATGCCCGTTACAGTTGTTAGAAGTTACGCAGTTGTTTTGAGAAAATTTGTGCCCCGTTCTTGCTGCTCATTACAGCTATTGAAGAACATTTGGTCTTGAATCAACTTTTTGAAGAGCCACTTTTGGATGCATTCAGATTTTGTATCAGTTTTGCTTACTGTAGAAGAAAAGCGCCCATGAAGGTTGCCAATTTAAAGTCATTTCACACAAAACCACACTTTTTGGTGAATAAGTTTGCACCAAAAATGTACTGAGGTCTAGCATAACCTAAGTGTAACTATGCAATTTCCTTGTAAATTCCGGATTTATTTCTGCATGGGAATGCCAAGTAATTAACAGCACTATCCACAAAAGTATAAATGTTTATTTCACAAAATGCTCAGGCAGAACTGATGTGAAGTGACCATTTCAAATATCCCATTGCTTTTCTAGCTCCCCCCCCCCATTTGATTTTAATGCTGTGGAATGTGCATCGCTCTGTACCAGGCGATGAGTGCGCAGAGATTATAAACAGTCATGGTGTGGTTTGCTTGTTGATACACAGTTAATTCAGTTTTCTCCTTCAAGTGAATTTACATCCTTCCATCTTCGTATAATGCCTTTGCATAGGAACTTAGGACATGTATCAGTTTGATTACATGAGAAAAGGCAATCCAATCTAATGAATTAATCTGAAGTAGAAGAAATTTTCATGCCAAGAACATCTCTGCCTTCTAAAATGGAGCTGAAATGTGGATTATTTGTGCTTCAATATACCCAGGCAAAGCAGCAAACTCTGTTCAATTTCACAAGGGCAACTTTAATGAATTTTCCCTCTAGGTACAAATGAGTGGAGAATTTCTCCCTGTGTGACAGACACTTTCTTTTTCTGCAGTACTTTTGTAACAAACAACATCTGTGTACCTTATTTCAACTTTTGCAAGAATTGGACGAAATAGCTTCATCCATTAGAGAATGTATAATTCAATTGGATTCATTTTTCAGTTTACATCAGTGGTAAATTTAGTTTAAAATACATTACCTATAGTATAGCTAAATATAGCATCCTGAATTGAGAATGAATTCTAATTACTAGACTATAGTTTTCTCCCAGTCAATCCTACACCTATCCTAAAGAGTACTCCCATACTTCTTTTCCCTGAGACTTAATTATTGTACATCCTAAACATGACAGCTTCTACCTCTCATTTGGCTATGAATAAAGGTTTAAAGGATCTCTCTTCTGGATTATTAAGGAGAATATTGTCAATTTCTAAGCTGTAAACATTTGTGAAAATATTTGATCTGAAATAACATATTGTACATTAAGTTGCAATGAATAAAATCCCTGTTATTTGTGTTGCTGATAGCAGAGGGGAAGAATGTAAATTCAGACATGTTGGTAATCGTGAATTCCTTCCTCCTCCTTGAAAAATCAATGAAAATGAGATCCATAACTTATAATCCACATTTAGAATTGTGCTTAATAGCTGATGACATGATATGACCTATGGGGAGAAAATAACGGAAGGACTCTCAACTTGAAGAAATTCAAGCCTAGACATCTAGGGAAAATAATCCAAAACTCGGTTATTCCTCAGAAGGGAAAATGAGGAAAGTAATGCTGAAAGAAGCCTGAGGGTGATAGTAGAGAGTGCATTAAATGTAACTGAGGAAAAAAAAAGAAAAAAAAAGGGAAATTTTTGGCTGCAGATTCAAAGACATCACCTCCTGGAAAAGGGAAGAAAAGAATCCACTCCATATGGCTTTGGTGTGACCACACTAGGAATACTAAATTCACTCCTGGGTACCTTATTAGCATCTGAAAGGGCAGGTTCAGTGGAGAGCAACAATAGTGTCTAAGGGGTTGTCTGGGCTGACTTTTAAGGAAAGATTAAAATAGTTTAGGGGTGGATTGGGGCACCTTTTATTCCCGTGGAGTAGCACTTTCATTCTTATCCCATCCTTTTCCCCTACATTTTAACAGGCCTACTTACAAAGCAAAATAATACGGGCAAGTGCGTAAAAGTCTGGCCCTAAAGATACATGTATCGGCTAAGCAATGAACAGGGGAAGTTCCAACAGACATCTGTGTATGTCGGAAGGGTTATTAACACCAGTGGGCATAACTTGCAACAGGATGATATTTTTAAAGGCAAAAATGAAAAAGAAAATGAAAACTTATTGACAGGTCTGTTAGGGTATTGATTACTCTCATAAATGAAGTGATGCATCTCTTGATACATTTAACACTATGCTTGCAAAGCACAAGCGACTGCACTCACGAGAGCTATCCTGCACTGGACAGAAGACGGACTGGATGGCTTGGTGAGTCTCTCCTATTTCTACCTGCACTGACTGAGAAACTTTAATGAGAGACAGGGAGTTACAAGACAACCTGATAATAAATATGCAGCAGTGTCTAATGTATTATTTGGCCAAAGCCCAGATAATTCCTGAAGTACACCTCAGGGCCTCATAATGACTTCAGCGCTAAGTATCTTACAGTCCCACCTCTGCCTGGCTGGGGCCGTGAAACATTCCGCAGTATAAACAAGAAATCAGTCAGTAATCCTGAGCTGTGGTTTCTAATGGTAGTGTTGGGGAGACTCTTTGGATCTTCTAGAAATACTGTTTAGATCAGCCTTGTGCTGGGTTTAAGCTTACTAAAACCTCCCGAGGACTGTTGCTTTCACAGTTTCTCTGTCATGCCCTCTTCAAGTTGCATCTTCCCCTTCCTCCTTAACCAGGCCTAAGGCTTCCATCAGGAGATGGATCATCACCACTTCAATCAGGGAAAAAAGTTCAGATCCTCTGACGGACAGATCTGCCACCCCTTGATGCTGCAGGCATTCAGCAGTGATGGTAGGTATTGGCCAAGTAGGGTTCCTGCGCTGACCCTGCAGTCCAGTTGCACCCCATCACAGGATGCTCATTGCTTCCCCCAGGATGCTCAGGCAGGCTTTGTTAGCACCTTCTGTGTTATGGCAGAATGGTTTATTTTCCTTTCATAGGTCATTAAATCTGTATTGATTGCAAGCAATTGGTTCTCCACACTGTGCAGACTTTGTTATAAATTACTGATATGGGATGTGAGTTGGTTTGGCTTCCCATCCAGTATATTTAGCAGCAAGTTTTGAGTGTATGTTTCTCCCGTTCCTCTTGTTATGGTACCCACACAATGCCAGCAACAGTCCTGCTTTTCTCCAGAGCTGAGTGAGCATAGGTAATTTCTTTAGCCTCAGCTCCTGAGGAGAAGCCATTTCATATTTATTCATTGTCCCTCCTTTCCACCTCCCCAGAAAAAATTACATCCATATTAAACTACCACCTTCCAAAACAGGCTAGGAAAAAAAAGGCAATAGATCCTCTCACTTACTTTTTAACCGCTTTAAGGCAACGTGATAGTGTCTCTCTCAGCTGTGAAATTATCTATACTGGGAAACTTTGCTTCTCTAAAACAGAAAGTCCTCTCAGTGAAATGGAAACAGTGCAGTGAGCTTTTTTGGTTTTCCACAGCCCTTTCTGTAGCAAAGATCATGTCAACACTGCAGCCTTTTAGCTGCTTGGAAAGTGCCAGCCTCGGACAGAGTCAGTCCTTGCAGCCAGCATGCTTCAGGGCTTACGGCAAAGATCAGCTTTACGGAGGGATCTGGACTGAGATCTACACAAGTTTGGGTCAAGTTTGGGTCAACCAACCTGCACCAATCTGAGTTTCTCCTTCAGGCACATCTGCAAATGTTTGTCTTTCCTATTATCAAACACATTTAGTATGAGAGGTGGTAACAACTCTCCCAGTATTCATCCTTAACTCTTCCTGTCATATTTTCTCTCCCTTTCATCATCTTGCCAATATAAAATATTCTTACTAGTATTTGTAAAAAACCAGGAACAGACAAGGTACTCTACAAGCAGCAACGAAGAAATAGTTTTCCTCAACAATGTATACTTCTGCCATATTAATTTTACCACTCTCCTTTTTCATATTCTTCTCCTCACTCACCAAACACAGTTTTCATGATGGTAGCAAACAGTCCAGAGAGAAAAAAGGATAAGCGTGGAGAAGAAGAATGAGCAAAAGACAGAGAAAACCCCTGGGAAATTTCTTCTGAGATATTTATTAAAGTAAGGGCTGTGGGAAGATAAACATAGCGTACTGATTCCGTTCAAAAAAAGTAGATCGCCCTTTCAAAGTAACCACAGCCAAACCAAAGACAGCCAGGAATTTCTGTAGCAGAAAATCTGGCATCTCTGAAGATCTCTGCAGATACAGAAATACAGAGAATCAGGAGGAGATGGAAGAATAAAATGTAGATTAACAGTGAATCTTCTGAGCTTGAAGACCCACAGCAGAAGGCAGAGGTGAGCTTCCAAGTTGGTCTGCCAACCAGGGAAGGAGATGCAGTTGCCATTTTGCAGGCAGCAATAGATCTTCTCTTATCTTGGATATTAGACTCTCTCTTAGAGATGCTGGTGCCCTGTGCAATGGGCTGTTCTTGAAAAAGTCAGAGCTTTTCCTTGGAGCTCTCGGGGCATCTGATCACCCTTTCAGAGAGGACCACTGGGAGTTTTCATTATCATTTGGACAGAAACCAAAATTATGCAGACTGGACCTTAGTTTAATATTGTATTAAGGTAAGCACATTGGCATCATCCTGTGACAAACATTACATCATCCTTTTAACTAGCAATGTTTTTAATGTATGTACTTCACTAGGCAACAGACTGGTAGAGTTTTTGACCATTTAAAGTCACAGAGAATATTTACCAGCTTTGCTATCTGAGAGCACTACAAAGGCAGTCAGCCCCACTAACCTGAGATGGGAAATGTTCACCTTCACTTCAGGTGGTTGTCTCTGTATCTGCTATACACACACACACACATAGGTATATACAGAAAATTACACACAGAGGCCTGCTATAGAGAGCAACTGTATATATATAAAATGATTATAAATACTTGTCTCTCACACCCATCCTCAGTGTGTGTGAGTGCCAGAAACTAGACATGACGTTCCAGACTGGAATGATGCAAGGAAGAAATATATTGCATTTATGGAAATCATTCATTTTCCTTGTCTGGGAACCTCTTGAATATAAATAATATTTTCATTTATAAATTTCAAAGTGCTGTCCTAAGAATGGGTAAGAATCATTATCTTCATTTGACAGTTGGAGAAACAAAGAGCAGACTGTTTTAAGCAGCAGTCTAAGGTCACATGGAGTAAATGAAGTCAAACCTCATCTCCCGAGCCTGACTTTCCCTTGAGAGAGTATACCAGAGAGCACACCACTCACAACTTTATCAGCTGAAACTCTTCAGCGCATACGCTAATAGTATTGGCAACCCTGAGCCTTCACAGATCAGGACTGAGGTTTCAAATGATCAGTGGATTTGCTTTAAATGCATAAGATTAAAACCCCCAAACAAATACACTTGCGTTTCTTCTATTTGCTTTCTGTTATATGAGGCTTTGGAGTGTGCTAAGGTAATGCTTTCTGGGTATTTCCACCACCAGGCNTATTGCAAATAAAATCAGGAGAGCTGGCAGCAAAATGCAGAGACCGTACCTATTTCTGGCACGTGCTGAAGACTGCTCTCTTTATGAAACGATCTCCCCACCCTACCCCAAAAGCAGATCTTACTTTCAGAGCCACAGCGGTTGCCGGTGATGACTCCTGAGACTGGTAAACGTCCATCACCACCTTGGTTTGGGTCCTCCAGACCTTTTCGAAGGCTCGGGGCAGAGCTCAGGCTACGCCACGGGAGTCGTGGGTCTTTCTGCGCTGGTTGAACCCAGCGGTCAGAGCACAACAATTTAGAGCCGGGCACACCCCAGCTTTCTTTTGCAATCAGAATTGTTCTTCCCCCAAGTATAAGCCAATTCTTCCCATTCAGGTCGGTAACGTGGGATCAAAGCTGCCATGGCCACACGAAGCCCAGTGCTGGTCCAGCCTAAGCTCATTCCTCCCGCTCAAATTTGCTGGTGGGTTAACTCCATGCCCTGAAGCTTTACATCAGACGCTGCTTATCTGCACCCTTCTTACTCGGTGCCAGCTGAAATTCGCAACTCTGAAGTGGTGGCATTCAGTTTAGGGCTTTTTTTCCCTCTTAAGACCTGTCTTTTTCAAATGTCTCCAAATTAGACAATCGCTAGGGGCACTGATAGTTGTTTTCCTTTTAAGTCAGAGGCACTATTTGCTTTTTCAGTTCTTCAGTCGTTTTATCTCTTATTATGTTGAATCATTTTGAAAGCTATATCTTCCATTTAAAAGTCGTATCCCATTATCTAGGAGGGAATTTGAAAAGGTCGGTGTTAAAAGAAAACACAAGCTAAAACAACCCCAACACTCAAGCCTTCAACACTAACTAACCCGTGCGATATTGAAGGTTAATTAGACTTTAAGAAAATGTGCAGGCAATACATGTGGCATGCTACTGATAAAATGACATTGCTTATAATAAATTAAATTATAGTAGAACCTCACTGAGGTACTAATCGTGGGCAAACCACTGGAAAAAAATGTTTAGTCAGGCTAGGATCTCTTTAAGTTAATAAACAAAAGAATATAGTGCAATCTGGACTGCAGCCTTGAACGATTCAGTTTTACTCAGTCTTAAGGCATTTGCCTATATGTTGCAAAAATAACAGTTATAGGTATGTGACAGCACTGGAAATATCTGGGTGGTCTCTAAAGAGTGTTAATTAGCAGTGTGTTATTTAATAAACTTTTTTACGGAGACCACAAGACATTGCAATGGTTTCTCCTTGCTCTGCCATGTCTGTTAGCATTTAGGTTGTGGAACAGACATAGTATGTACTGGGGAGAAGCACATATGGACATTCAGAAAACTGAAATAAAGTCAAACATGTTATCCAGGTTTCATTTATCTCGCTAGGTCATAAAATTGCATGCGGGTACACACTTGCTGGAGTGTGAAAAATAAGGTATAGGTTGTTTTAGCAGAAAAGATTTGAGTGTGTGCCCTGTATATTATATGGGCATGTAATATGCTATGGTAATAAATAAATCAATCTGATCTGAGAACCCGGTTCTTGTTTTTCACATAACTTGTTGACAGACTCTGGTAAATGCAATTGCTCAGATTTCTTCATGCTGTAACCCTTGGAAATGTTACAAACACTTTTACAACAGTGAGCCTGAAGATGCAGCACCACACAGAATTCATATTGCTAACATATGAACGGCCTTTAATGTCTGCAGAACCTTCAATCAGCTCCATTATATTCCTCTCAAAGCCAGACGTGAAATGCGTTTGACACTATCACAGTTTCATTAGATAAAACTTCACTGGCGTTAGCCGTATGTGATATGGTAGGCAACCCTCGCCTTTAGAAGAAAAAACAGATCTCACCTATTTCACTTAGCTTCTTTGGAGAATTCAGAAACCAGACAAATAAAAATCCCATGTTTGAAAGAAGTGGAAGGAGAAGAACTAAAAAAATAAAGAATAATTAGTTTTACAAAATTTGGTTTGATAGAACTTGGATAGCACACTGTTAAAGGCTGTGTGAAGAAGACATATTCTCCTTAAGAATATGCTGGGGGGCAAAAGTCATAGATGCTCCCAGATATGTAATCACAACATGAACACGGATCTGCAAAATGCTTAATCACAAGGAGCAGGCAACATGGAGTCATCACCATTTTAATTCAGGCTTTTAAAGAAAAAGCATTAAAATGTCTTAAAGCAGACAATATTTGCTCCCATTTCAGTTGATCATTAAACTTAATCCATCTGCTTGGGGCTTCAGCCCTGCCTGACTCCCTCTGAGTAGCATCTGATGTCCGTACCATGATTGAAACACACATACATGCAGAGATATCTGTTTGGACTGTTATGCAAAATAAAAATGCATTTTCTTCCTTTGCTTTCCTTCAAAACACATCCCTCTTTTAACCTAAACCTTTAAAGGGGTGTCCTTGTCACCAGAAAACTGAAGAAAACGCTGGAAGTTGGAGCACATCTTTTAACGGTTTCCAGGCAGCCTGTATCAGCCCGGAGCAAAGGAAGGTCTGGTAAGCTGTCTTCCATCTTCTCAACTATTCTTATCTCTAGTTCTGTTTCTAAGGTCAGTAAAAACATACAGAAGTGATTATGCAGGAACTAGCTCTGAGGGATTATGCTATTTGTCAAAGTAATAACAGTGAATTCAATATGCGTAAATCTCTTCTCCCTGTGCAGTAGAGCTGTGCTCCGGAATACAAGTGGGATATTGATAGGAGTCATTTCCGAGGCAGCTTACCTTTGGGAGGAGTTTGTGTTTGATATAATAAGAAACCCAAATTTTCTAAGAACCCACCAGTTGCAAGGGACAGCCCCATGGGCCCTTTCTGCTAACAAAAACAGCTGAGTTACTTTACATTTTTATCAGTGACCTGGAAGACAATACAAAATCCTCGCTGATGAAGTTGGCAGATGACACAGAGGCTGGAGGTGAACAAAGAAGAGAGGTCACTGATGCACAGCAAGCTATTAGTAAGCAAAGAGCACGTTTTCTAGTACACCCCGATATAAAGATGTAAAGAAGCTGTGACTATAGGAGGTTGTTACAGAATGGGGGACTCTGTTGTGGAAAGCAATGACAGCCTGGTCATGGTGAATAGCCAGGGAAGTACCAATCCCTGAGGAGAGGCAGCAGCCAAAAGACCAAGTCTCTAAGACAAGGGTGGGAGTACCTTGGGATACAGAGGCTGCATTTTGTATTTTGGCACTGGTTCATCTGTGAATCCTAACAACCTTGCAGCCTCATCTGCTTCTGGGGAACTGCCATGGAGCAGAAATCGTGGGTCAATACAACTCTTTTGCATCTGTGTGAGTGAGCTGTACAGATGTGCCTCATTCAGCCACGACCAGCTGTGCCATATGCCTTGGCCTTTGCCTCCTGGGATCTCCAGTGGGACGTAGGGGCTGCCAGAATTCGGATTCCCACTGAAGAACGCCAGCCTCCTGCATCATGGTGTCCCAGAGGCTGCTACCTGGATGTGTGGAGCTGGTCAACAAACCCAACAGCTTTAACTCACCACATAGCCTTGTAGCTCAGGCACAGTCTAGATGCATCCACTTTGTCCCATCCTGGTGACTCTGGTTCAGAAAGGTGTTAATAAGCTGTAAAGCACAGCAGGTTTGGAAAACTTGCCTTATACAGTAAAAGGTTGACATTTTATCACAGAGAAAATGAAGGACTGGATTTGATCAGTCTGTAAGAACAGAGGTTCATAATGGGTTGTGTGGTACAGAAGATGGAGGTGTAACAACACCCAGAAGCTGCAAGTTGAAATCGGACAAGTTCAGACTAGACTTTACAAGTGCTGATGTTTGACTACAAGAAGAACCACCCAAAGGTTTTGCTAGGTTCCCTGGCCCTGGAAATTTTTAAATTGAGATTAAATTCCTTCTAGAACAGGATCAGATGAGTTAAACAGCAGTACCTCTGACCTCCTAGTCTGTAACTCCATGAAGCCCACTCTATGCTTTCCTTTCTCTTACCCATTCCATAAAATTTCATTAGGTAGGGGCACCCCCACAGGAGCATCAGTGATGCTTTTGTTGACTTTCCTTCCAAACTGGATGTTTCAGAGGACAGTCATAGGCTACGCCAGGTGAGATGCCAAAGGAATTCACCTCCCGTGTGATACTATATTGCCAGGGATGATAAGGACTTAAGGCAGGCTTGAATGGAGAAGTCAAGCCAGCTCCCTTCCATCGTACAGACCAGACATAAATCTGGCACTTCCCTCTTGAATAAAGATGAGTCCTTTACAAATCTTGTTTGGAGCAGAGCTAGAGAGCCAAGGTGCAACTATCTGAGGGCCCCCCTAGAATGCAAAGTGTCATTTGGGGATGGGGATCCAACAGAAGCTCACCTAACAAAATCAGCTGGGGATAGCAATGTACACAGGAATTTGGCTGTCAGTATATGAGGCTATAAATAGTCTTTTGGAAAGCCTGGAAGCTCATACAGTTATTGCTTGTTATTTTGAAATGTTAATGTGAATTTCAAGCTCATGAAAGACATGAGATTGCTGGTGAAGACCTGTCTAGCCACACAAAGGATCAGCAAGAAATTCAGGTTCTTCCATCCCACTCAACCTTGCCATGGAATAAAGACCAGCTCTTGGTAAGTTTTGGTCTTTATGAACAATTTAGCCCCCAGGGCCCTGTGATGGCCTACGCCAACTCTGATGCCTCCTTTGTGATACAGATATATGTTACCTGGAAACCAGACTGGTATTGGCCACTCATTTATTTTTCCTTATTTTCCTCCTTATTGTTTAGGAGGAGAAAAAACAAACAAACAAACAAAAAACCAACCAAACAAACCAAACCTGTAGCACCACAAGAGAAGGAACAGAGATCGTCTAATGCTCACAGGGACATTTACGGGGTCTCCCACCATGCCTCTAATTATTGTATCTTATTAGAACAGCTTGAAATAGATATTTGGGCAAAACATGGCTCTTCAACAATGTCCCATGCATCAGATGGCGAGACCATCACTTTTAGGGCTGAGGGTTTCTAAAGAATTTGACTTGACTCCTAGCAGGTTCACCCACCATTTGGTGCCCCTTCCCAGCAGCACACACGTAGAGCCCAAATGGTTACAGCCTGGCTATTTGCAGATTCTGCTTCTTACTGTGAAATTTGTTCACATTAATTCCAGATAGGAGGAAAAATCAAGTTGTTTGGGGATTTTTTTTTTTTATTTTTTTTTTTTACTTTAGCTTTTATCATTAGAATAACCAACATAAGTTGGTTTCTGGGCTGGATGAGTCAGATGGAGCTGATAATCATTAGTACTGCATTAAAATACTGCATTAAAAAAAAAATAAAATACTTCTTGTAAACATCTGATTTAAAAAAAAAAAAAACAAAACCACTAATCGGTTAGAAGCTGACAGAAATTATTAGCAATAAGCTCTTTCGCATAGAAATAGGCTTATTACCATGCGTTTGCAGCAGCTGGCATGAGCCTGGCGTGGTGCCAGCAAACCGTGTCCTGCAAACACCATCTTTCCACCTGATCCTCGGAAAAACACCAGCAAGACAGGGTTGTGTTCTCTTCTCAATCCCTGCATAATATACTCCCATTGACCCCTGCAGGAGTTCTGTGCATGTGCAAGTGTGTAAAGGGTATGGTCCTAAAAGGGGGAAAAAAAGTCACTTTTGCCTTTTCGGCTGGCAGACCTGTGAGCAAGGACTGCGGGCTGCTTTTAAAAGACGGGGGTAGAAGGGTAGGGGGATGTGTTTTGCTACATCATTGAAAGCTAGGAGAGGCCACCCAGGAAGGAAAGAATAAATTAATCTCGAATCACAGCCACATAAAGATCTTAGGTCAAATCAGATTTGTTAGAGGGTGTTGTGTTTGGGTTTTTTTTAAATCAGCAGAAAATTACCCTCTGCATGATGCATGGCATCGTCTTCAGCTCCTGGGTCTGCCCACACTCGGATGTCGAAGCACATTTGTGGTTTACTGAGATCTAGTGTTGTTTGCTTGCTTTTTATGGCCAAGGACTTTTCCATATGATTACACTCTAAAAGTGTGCCATAGATTACACGGTCCATAACCAGGTTACAAGGAGAGAACACAGGTCTACATTTAGGAAACCATCCTTAATCCCAATAGGAACAGCTTCGAACATTCAGCCTTCAAACTTTTTCATTATCGAGTTGGCTAAATATAGGGACGGATTTTGCAAATGTCAGGGACATTCACTTTGATGGGGGACGAAAATGCTCATAATTAAAATTAAAACTGAAACAAAAGAACCTGAAACACTTTGCGGGATTGGGCTTCAGGTATGGAAAGCACAATGTTAACAACTTGGTACTGTAATGTCAATCCAGTGATTTTTGCATTTATTCTAAAAGGCCAAATTACGTTAAGATTTTGTCAACTCAAAATGTTCAATGGGGGTGAAAAATACTGGCTATAAAGGAGGTGAATGAAATGGCCTGTGAGGCTTTATGGGTAACACAAAAATCACTATTGAAACAATGATCCCCTTACAGTTGAAAACATCGACCTTTGCTGAAGAAATTCAGAAGTCTTGAACACGGCGCTCGCTGCTTAGTCCAATTTCAAGTCAATCGAAGGAAGCAAAATACAAAGGGAAAGGTCATATTGACTTAGTATAACAATCTTAATGAATCTTGGCCCTCTGTTTTGCATTTCCAGTGGAAACATGAACTCAGTGGCTCAATCCCTTCCTCTCTGTGCTGCTTCTAAACACACAGGTAGAGGGAATAAGCTTTTGCTCGGCTCGATCCCTGAACAGCACCGTGCCTCTGGTTAAACAGAGCCTGAAAAACAGCCTTTTTGTTTTTAGCAACAGCATTTACTAAAAGGAGCTGTTGTTGACAAGAAAAGCCACTCATATTTGAATGTGAAATATTTCCAGCACTTTAAGTGTGAGGGGAAAGGCAAGCAATTAGAGAGTCACAATCGATAAGGAAGAGACCGTGAAGGATTTCTGGACAGGGAATATTTCTTTGCTTCCCAAAAGCATTTGTCCTGCGCAAAACCAGGGTATTTTTTGGCACTGCTGTAGTTTATAGGTGTACCAGTCCCGGACCAGCACCCGGCTGTGTGAGGTACTGTACAAATGCAGGACAGAGAGACAAACTTCAATTTAAGACAAGAGCTCACAAACGGATGCTGACTAACAGTCAGGGGAACACAAGGGAACAAGGGGACATTATAATAGTTAAGTCACTATTTCAGATAAACAGTGAAAGGCAGAATGACAAATTTTCTTTCGATTTTTTTTTTTTTTCTTTTAAAGCTGCTGCTCCCTCTGTCAGCCCCAATCCTGCCGTGATGCCTAAATGAAATAAATCAGCCTGTTAATAACGCCTGAGCAGCACCGGCAGCCAAGGACGGAAGTCTAGTGCAAGACAAATGGTTAAAGTTTACTAAGTAGTTACAAACCACCAAAAACAGGTCTTAAAATGGGAAGTGCCAGGCAAGCCCTTAATAACAGGTAATACTACCAACCCCACGTATAATTACTGTCCTCCTCTCCCCACCCTCTGAATGTCACTCGTTTCCATCAATTGCAGGCTTTTCCGAGGACCGGCGGTGCCTTGGCTGTGCCTGCACACTGCCTTACGAAAAAACGGGGTGACGTTTTTTTATCTGAGCTTCTGAGGAGCTGCTGTGATCTACGTATTAAATAATAACAGCACAAATAATAGCAATAGTAATGAAACAGGAGGTTCAGCTCTGCCCACATCTAGCGGCGCCGACGCTATCATATGCCCGGTGCAGTTTGAGGCAACCTTGAAAGACTGCGTGTAGAGGGAATAATGTATTGAAAGGAATACATTTACCGTACATCACATAGTCCCCATTAGGAGATTTTTATGATCACATTACTATGTGCTTTGTCTTCAAACGGAGACTTCGCTGGCTTTTCAACCCATAAGCAAGAAAAAATACTTGCCACACTCATTATCAGTCTCTTGGTTCAGATTTTCTCTCTGATGTACAGCTGCTTCATTTTGGTTCTCAGTTCCAACAAGACGTATTATTGTCACCTTTTCTGTAACAATTTCCTTATACTCCTGAAACTAGATGACAGTCAAGGATATTACTATGAACCTGAGACTGGTACATACTTAGAAATGTTTTAGATGTGTAGAGATGGTTGAATATTTTTGTTTAGTCATTATTTTACATATTTGCTACCATTTGGGTTAAAGGATTTTTTAAAATTATATCAGTGCTTACTAACCAGCCTCATACGCTTTCTCAAACTGTTTGTTCTATTTAGGGAGGCTCAATGACTGTACAAATCACACGGAAACTTTTACACTTGCTGATTTGATAAGGGGTGCTTTTCAAACACCTGATTTAACATGCAAGAAAGAATAAAAAATAATAAATGGGAGGAATTTTCAAATAAATAAAGGCTTGTGAAACAAATTAGGGAAGATTTTGAGAGACTTAGTGCCTCAGTGAACAAGCTCCTGTGTAGTTGTAACAATATAACCCACAAATCACAGTAAACCAAGCGTAGTGCTTTGATTTGTAAAAATATGCAAGAATATCCTTTTAACTATCTGATCAGCTCTATACTGAGCTCTCGCACTATCAAAAGGTCAGAATCCAAAAGGGTTAAGTATTGACTGACAAGAGGATGAAAGGAAAAGCAACAGAATGTAGGTGTATAAAGGTCTTGAGGGACATTCCTAAAAGTCAGTATGAGTTTTACACTTCATGCACAGGACCAGATATGAATTTCAAATAATGAATAGATTTGGATCATCTGTACTTTTAAAAAACGTGAAACTCATATTTAACTCTGTCCACGCCAAAATCTTTTCTTCTTTTTTCTTGCTCACGCCTTCATTCATGTGAAAATTCATGCCGAAAATTATTTTTACTCTTTCTCGCACATTTTCACCTGTTTAGAAAAGCACTCCCCTCTCCCTTCTTCGACGCTGCGATCTGTACCATCGCTCACTGAATAATGCAGCCAAAGAGTTTACAAAACAGCGTACAGGAAACTTGCTAGTTACCCCGGGGTGACAATATGTTAGAAACAAATGGGTTTGCAAGCAAATAAAACCCCAGGTGCTGGCTATTTCCATCCGAAATACAGCGGGTAAATGCAACGGGTTAGCAGGTTACACAGGGCATGTGCCCCTGCCCCCCATCCCGGCTACAGCAGAGCCACGGGGGACGACTGTCCTTTGTTGGGACCCTCCGCGGTGGCAGGGTGGGAGACGCGCAGGGTGAGGGGGCGACTAGAAAAGGCCCCTGGCAACCTGTGCTCCACTCTCCTTTTTTTAGGGGCAGGATGTTTTGGGAAGAGAGAGTTTGCTGGCAACCCGATCCTCTCTCCGGTTGTGGAGATCTTCAAAGGAGATGGTGCTGGCAGCTGACGTCCCCCCTTCTCCTGAGGGGTTTTTTTCGCGTTCACGCTGCGGATCCTTCCCCTGACAGACCTCCTGATCAGTTCCTTCTTTCTGCCGCAGCACAAGCTCAGCCATATTCGAGTGCCTTTGTACCGTGCACCACATCAGGAGGCCTCACCGTGTTGTTTGTGTGGGAGAGCGGCTCCGCTCTGCAGCGGCATTTAACCAGCTTCAAAAAAATAATAATTTGAGAAGTGGCGTGGCTTCTAAATGGAAGCAGGAACCTGATGGTTGAGAAAGGCAATGGCAAACACAGCAATATTGGGAGGGCAAAGGAAGAAGCTTAGGAGAAGGAAAGAGCTGCCTACCCAGTCCTCTCACCTAGGGCTTCCCCAGAAACCATAGTAGCTTTTTCTCTGCCCCACAGCATTTCACATGCACAGGGATAAGTAAATTTGTAGGCAAAGCTGACAAAGACCTTTCCCCATTTCTGCTTCTAGAGGCTTGGGTGCCCAGAGTTAAGCTCTTCACCCAAAGACCCTTTGCAAGCCATCCCTCTAAGCTGCTGCCTGACTTCTCCAGCCCTGCAGAGAGGCAAAAGAAGAGCTCCGAAATTGCTAACCCACGCCCCAGCCCCAAAAACCTCCAACCATACAACACCCATGCCCTGAGACGTGGCACAGCCCTCTCCGGACTGGCGGGTGGGCTGGCTGGGGACGGGCTGCGGGGACCCCCCAGGTACACGTAGCAGCACGTCCACGTGCAGCCTCCCCCCCAGCCCCGTGGACGTCGCCTGACAAATTTTATACCCAGTGACGCTGCTGTAAATGGCAATATCTCTTGGAATGGTTTCAGTCAAACCACACTCCTCTGGCAGCGCGCGCGCATGCGCAAGGAGAAAGGTGGGTGGAAGGAAAAAGGCAGAGCCAGTGCAGTAGCAAATATTGACACAAAACAATAACAAAACATTATTGTAAAACCCACACAAATGAACGGGTGAGTCTGTGGATGAGCACAGCCCAGGAAAGTGCTTCAGACTCAGGCATTCACGTTCACATTTCCAGTGCTGAAGAATACACTTGCAGAAACAGAACATGTGTAAACACAGGTTGCAGAAACTGAGATGAGGAAAAAAAAAAAAAAAAAAAATTATAAATATGCAGAAGGGCAGATATTACCAGATACAATAAAATGCTAACATGATCACTCAGTTTAGTTTGGGGTTTGTTTTTTTTTTTTAATGTGGGTAGTCCCGCTGGCCTTCCTTAACTCTCAACAAATGCTTTCTGATTTGGGTGCTCAGGATTAGGCCCACATTCAACATTCACAGCAAAGCTTAATCTTGAGTCACATTAGCCCAGGAGAAAAACCCCTAGTCTCTGCTTTGTTGCAGTCACACACACAGCAATAAAATGTCACCAGTCACACTACCTGCACTGTACAGGTTGTCTTACCCTTAACTATCTGCTTTTCTCCAGAGCCAGCTATCGGATCTCGCCTTCTTCCTTTTTGTTCTTTGGTGAGGGAAGAGTGGTTTATAATGGCAAAAGAAACACCTTTTGGATCTACTTCCCCCCCCCAATAAATTAATCAGGTGGTGTAATACCTCCAAAAGTAGTTGCATATGTTTTCTTACTGGAGCCACGCACGAGCCCCACCACGCAATGCTTTATTGTGTAAAGTCACTGTTCTCCGACAGATGCATTTCTCCTGTGTAGGGCTAGGCCAGTCATGGCTTCTCTCCCAGTTTTCCCGCTGAGTGCCAAACAGGACATTTTGCTTAGCAGACGGCAAATTTCCAAAAGCACCTGCTAGCAGGAGCAAGGGACAGTATGGAGTACTCCACCAGCTGCCTAAATAACCTGAAAACCTGCTCCTCAGTCCTGCTTTGGGTCTCCAGTTTTGCTTTGGATTTTCCTACGGTGCGATGTGGTCCTGACAACCTGAGTCAGGCTGCTCTGGTACTTCAGTAGCAGGAACCAGTTAGATGGATGGACAAATTATGAGAGGTTGATCCAGTTCCCCTACTGAAATCACCTGCCAGCAAAATACAGACACCCTTGGTGCGCAAGAACAGCACCCTGCCTCCAAAGAGCGTGACACTGAAATACTCGCATGCCACATTTCTTTAGGTGGGCTCTGAGCGACAGAGCCTAGAGCACTGCTCGTTTGTAACACCAGCTTTATTTCAGGAGAAAGGAGACACCAGGCTGTGGAAATACCTGGCAGAAGTTTGCGAAAGTGCATTTTCCACCCCGTGCTTCATATGAGAAATGCTATACTATTTACTCACTTGGATGATGACTGGGAGACACATTACCATGAACTATTATGGAGATGAATGCCGCAAATTTAGGAATTCACGTCCCAGTTGTTACTCTGAGAAAATGCCTATGGACATAGATGGAAGCTGAGCCCAACTAACAAATTAAAAATCAGATCTTTGGAGTAGACATGTAGGAACCCCAGAAAAAAAACAAGACTCATACAAAAGCAGCATTAAAACCAAACCCATTTTCACTAGCACAGTATATACAACTTTGCTTAACTGATTACACATTTTCTTCTTCAGGTAAAAGGGATTTGAGACATGCAAATTCTAGCTTAGGGACGAGTTTCGCAACATGGCACTTGCTCATGAGTAATCCAACCGACCTCCCTGAGGCCGACTCATGTGAGCAAGCACTCATCACCACCACCACCACCACCACCACCACCACCACCACCGAGGGTTGCACAATCGGTGGGGTTTCAGTGCACCTCTCCATCTGCACCACCCTCCCGGACAGCACCGCATCCAAAGTGTTTGGTGGAGCTTCTCTGATCATTACAAAGCTATGCCAAAACACAGAGGGAATGTATCCTGTGCGAGGAATTAGTTTGGTTAGTTCTCTTAGGATACATAATACTTTTTTTTTTTTTTTTTAAGACCACAGAAAGAACATTTCAAGGTTACTCCGTGAGAATAATCAATCTTTTAAAACACACAAGTTCTCTAGTTACATTTGCAAACTAAAAAAAAAAAAAGAGCTGCGTATACTGTGGCAATGAAAAAGCTAGTAAAGCCAGCACAACTGAGCCCTTAATTTTCCCTTTTCACCAGGTTTCAGACAATTAGGTCTGTGAGCAGTAAAAAAAAAAAAAAAAGGGGGGGTGAAGAGAGAAAGAAAAAAAAAAGCACATGGTTAATTTTTACATTATAGTGCCCAAACGAAAAGAGATCACTTGGCTTCATTTAAGTTCCCGTCTTCGCAGTCTGAAGAATGCTGCAACACGCTACTGGTGCATGCCTGTAAGGTAACTACTAACTGGCTTCCATAAACACTATATTTACCAGAAAAAACAAAAAGCCCAACCAAACCAGTAAAAATCCCTGCTTAGTTCACTGCACATTATAGAAGCCAAATTGCAAAAAAGATATTTTTTTTTTCCCCCCTCTGCAATGAAGTAAACGAAAGCGCCAACATATACAAATACGCATCTGTTACTAATGAGATGTTTACAGCCCCTGCCTTGCCAATTGCACATATGTAATACCTTGGTGCATCGTTACCTATAGAGCTCTGGTTAAGAGACAATAGGTGCAAATTAATGTATAAACAGACATTATCTCTTCAAGCCTGGACATGACTTGAAGCCTCTTTAAATATTTTTAAATGCCACAGCTTTCTACTTAGGTTTTAAAATCCTTTCTTCCACTCTTTGCTGCTGGTGAAAATGTTCGGGGGACAGGACAAGATATTTATAATAGCAGATATTTCACTCTGCACTTTGTTTTAGTGTGTGGGGGGAATAATAATTGTATTCAGACTTGAAATGGCTTGGGTTACGCAGTTCAGAGCACAAGCACCTGCAGCAAATTAATTTGTTGTAGCACATTTATTATCTCATAGCTTCCATTTAGGCTGCAGCTGTTGCTATTATGTTAATAATGTTTTTTATCACCACTGTATACAACAGGTTATGGTAATACAGAAATTTTGGGGCATGGGGTGTTTGGTTTTTTTAAATTTATTTTATTTCTCAGAAAGAAAAAGATGGGGAGAATACAACACATAAGCATTGATCAGGCATTTAGCCCTCTGTTTATTAGCTGATTTGAAAGAGAATGGGCAAGAGAAATTAGAAAAGAGTAACAATAGACAAAGATGGCGCGTGCAGAATTTGTGAAAGCAAAAAAGAAGAAGAGGTGGAAAAAAAGAAAGAAAGAAAGAAAGAAAGAATGAAACACCGAACACCGCAGTGCTGGGGTGGTGAGTGTTCGGGTGGGGGCGGGGAAAATGCTGCAGTTTTCGTGAAATAATAAGGTGGAAAAAAAGGCATACAAAGAGTAGGTTTTTCATTGTCTGTAAAATATAAACACAGATGAATTCTGTCTTTGGTTTGTTCATGCTTTTCACTCTGCACAGCAGGGATGTTCTTAAGAAGTTGCCCTCTGCGAAATTTCACTAAATGGAAACCGTGGACCCTGCATGATGCGATTATAATCACACCAGCCATTCTTTTTACATAATTTTTTGTTTAAAATCCAGTAATGCTTCTTGTTTTTAAAACATATATCTATATCTATACATGCATCTAAAACGGTGCTGGTTTACGTCCTCCCAGCAAAGTGCAAGCTGAAGCTATAACTGGCTGTATCCCATCCGCAAATCTCCGTGGACTCAAAAACAATATGAAAATTTTTAGCTGACAAGAACATGTCTGCTGCCTGCAGTCCCTGCAATAGCTCACCATGTTGCCTACTAACCAAAAGATCAAAAATTATCGATTTCATGGCGCTGCGTGCTTGGGATAGAAAAGCTACTTTAAAATTTGCATTATTTAAGAAATGAATTAAGAGAAAAGACTCATGTTTTAGAGCACTTTGGAACGTAAAAATGGCTTTATGTTTTAATCTTATCAATGATTTACTATAATTCTATTATTTTTAGCAGCTGGGGTCTGGAAATGATTTTTTTTTGCCGATGAATTTAGGATTTTGCCGCAGTATACATCTGCAGTCCCAGAATCCTCTGGTAAGATAATCCCTCCTGCGATGGGGAAACGCCTTTAACCTTTTCGTGAATGAAAAAAATATGCAACCATTTTGAAATAAAAAGGGGGAAAGAATGATGATTTCTAAGAGCTGGAATGAAATTTACTGTGAATTGAAAGAACAAGGGAAGGAAAAGATACTGTAATCGCGTTGTGGCGTTGGGAGTTTCTAGCTCTTGTCTCCATCGCTCCTACCCTTTCTTCAATGGTGTCCGTATATATGCCTGGAACATGGTGTTACCCGTATTTCACGCGGGTGAGAAATTGAGAACCAGGACGTTAAGAAAGACAGTGTTTTCTTGCCGTAACTGCAGAAATGCTACCACTACTTCCTCCGTGCTGCAGGCTTTAAGGAAAATTTTGATTATCAGTCACTGAAATTCATTTGACCAGTGGATTCTTAAGATGACGGGACTGCGCTAGGGGAGCCAAGCCTCTGGATAGCAAGAGGTGTTTACAGCTGCTCAGGGGTTTCAGGTAGAAAGAAGAAATTTTTCTGCGGCGTAAGGAAAACCCGAAGCCCTAGTCCACGCACAGCCTGTTTGGAGATTTGTTCACATGAAACTCCCACCCCGATGCTCTCGTATTTTCAGACTGCACAGTAATTAAGAAAGAATGGTCTGAACAGAAAAATCAGGTCTTAATAATGTACTATCTTTTGTTTTAGTATTACATATTAGAATCAATTATTCAGAATAAGGAAATCTGGCCTAAAGCTATTGAAAGAAAAAGGCAAAATTTGTACATCAACTACCTTTTTAAAGACAGCTCTCTATACAAGTAGAGCTATATATTTAGAGTATCAAATATTAAAGGGTTACAACTCTGAGAAATCAGGGGTTTCATGTGGATGGAGTTTGATTAGGGAAGAAGGAAGGTATCACACCTCTGCGACTGTTATCTTTTTTGCCTGTGTTTCTGGCTGTTTTTTTCTGCCAGGGTGCCTGAACACAACCATTGCAATTGTTTTAAATGGGGAGTGCGAGACCCATAATCATTAAGAGACAGGCACACAGAGAAATTTTAAAGGAAAACTTGAGGGCTGCGGTATAATTGATAATGACATTTCGAAAAGGACCAGTATTGTGGATTTCTGTTTACATGATCATGCAATAAATTTTGAATATAAAGCCATCTTGATATTTGTTTGGTTAGTAGTAATTAAAATATACATGTTGGGAGATGCAATGCTTCGTGTTTATACTGTTCCACTGCTTAATATGCCAGTAATCAGATATTCTGATGAGTAATGCCTCAGCTGCTAAATTAGCTGGAGAATTTTTTCAGTTTCTGAAACATACCTGATATATAAACTGTTGTAGGCATTCACATGTACTGAATTAAAGAGGGATACACTAAAGCGTAATGTATATATTCGAAACAAAAACACTGAGGGAAAAGAATAACTTTTTTTTTAAATCAAATTGGTGGTCACTGACAATTCTATTTTTGATGCTTGAAACGACATTTATGAACTACTCCAATTTACGTCATTCCAATGAGTTAACAAGTTGGTTTGATCGGTATGTCCTATACTAATTTATTCGTAATTTTTAGGGTCTCCCTTTCCTTCAAAATGATCCAGAGTTACTGACTTGTGTAATTTTTTTTCCATAATTTTTGATAAATGTGACATCTGATCAGTATTTTGAGTTTGGCTAATTCTTTCTTTGTCCATAAAAAACATTTTTGTTTCCACTGAAAATGCGCCTGAATGGCACAGCTATTTGCTTTACCATAGCAAAGGTTCTGAAGTATATTAATAAACTGTAGTTCTCAAGTATGAGGCAGAAGTTACACTGATTAGTCCTGTATCTCAAAGAGTGCTTAAATATTGCAAGCATCTCCTCTCTTTTTCCCTTCACTCCTGTACGAAAGTGAAAATATGTGATTTTTTTTTTTAGTACACTACAACTTCACTTCACTGGAAGAACATTCCTTTTATTTTTTTCTTTTTTTTTTTTAATAGGATCAGAATGATGTAATTTTTTGCTGACAAGTGAATATGTATTTAGTCAGTGTCTGAAAAAATATCTGTAGTTGATTCTCAAATGTTTCTAGAGTGTGCACGGTTAGAAGCCAATTATGCATACGTTTTTAAGATCCATATGGGAAATCAAAGATTCAGGCCCAGAGCCCTAGATGTTTTTGTAATTGGTAATTTCGCTTTGTCCTTATATTAGTGCCATGGCTACTCATTCGTTTCTATGTTCCTTACAAATATAGCTAAATGCCAGCATTTCAGAAGGAAAGGTGACCAACTAATTTTACCTTTAGCTGTTTGTTATTTTTAATTAATGGGCTTCCTGCTTTCTACCATGTTAAAAGTTGACTCTCCAAAAGCAGAGCTAAGGATGTAAAAAAAAGAGGCTAACAAAAAGATTTAAATCATTATCTTTTAAAATTTAACCATGAAGCTCTCCTTTGCACTGAGGATTTCTTACTGCAGTGATACACAATGGACATGTTAGGAGACTGCTTGACCTTTTGAAAAAAATATGTCTGCAGCATACTCGTCTAGCAAACAGCCACCAAAACAAACCTATTAAAGTATAAAAGAGCTCTAAGGAAACTTCTGAAGCTGCATATACACACTTGGTGCAGGGTAAGAAAAGTAGAAGAAGAATAATAACCGCACTGTTTGTGAATTTACTCACGAAGCCGTGCACTGTAATACCTGATATAACATACACTCTTCTTGTTTTGATAGTGGACTGTAACATACTGTGTTTTAGAAAAAACAGAAACACAAAATGTATTTTACAAACATTTGTATAATTGAAAGAACAGTATAACACGATAATCTTAACTGTAACACTTCCAGCTATTAAGATATGAGTTTTCCTGGGGTAGGTTTTTTTTAAAAAAGGTAATATTTTAGAAAATGGTTAGCTACCGAATAGCTAAAAATCACAAAGCTAATAGGAACCAAATTTCTATTAGCAATGTGTCTAGATCTGAAAGCATCCTAACCACTTTGCAGTGAAACAAAAACAGATTAAAATGACAATCCATGCAAGAGTAAAGCAACCAAAAATCAACAAGAGTTTAGCATCATGTGTTAAAGGCCTCATGAAACGTTTATAGATATATAGATATATAAAGTTGTATGTTTTAAACCTGTTTTTAAAAGTGCTAGTTCCAGTTGTCCTCGTCAGGTCAAAAAGAAAAGCGGTGCATAGTTCAGGGGCCAGAAGCAAAGACACGGACTGTACCCCTCCTGCTCCTGCAAGATCCAGGCTCCGAAAGCCCCATCCCTGCAGACCTCAGGGGGTGGGATGGCATACAAAGAGGCTCTGAAAGGTATCTGGGACCATGCAATGCATCAAGGGCGTTTGACTGATTCTACTGTTGTTATCAAGTGCCCAATGGAATTGCTTATAGTGAATTTGGCAATAATGCCCTATAGAAACAGCACTTTGAACTTATAGTACCTTTGATCCAGGGATCTGAAAGGAGGGGTCTGTCATTATTACTATTCCCATTTTACAGAGGGTGAAACCGAGGCAGACCAGATTTACCCAAGCTTGTAGAGGAAGGCAGCTGAGAAAGGGAGACGGACAAAGAAATTAACTCTTCCCAACACACTCTTTTTTTTTTTTTTTTTAAATGCCCAATCGATCTCCAGGAATACTTTCTCTGACTCTTATCATAAATGGGCATCGAACTTCTGGTGTCAAGAATGGCCGGTCCTTCTGCTCATAGTGACTGCCCTGGAAGGTGATGAGCATTCACAGCCCGCTGGCCCTGATCCAGCAGGATCTGCTTTGTCAACTCTTGCCAACAGTTGCCCTCATTCTTGATCTCCGTTTGGCCAGCATCATCAAAATGAGCAACTGTCCTAAGAGAAAACAGCACAACAAGGAAAGCTGTATTTCTTGAACCTCCGACTTCAGGATTGTCCAGGTGGCACTTCATTTCCCTACTAGCAGGGACCTGAGGTTGCTCACCGCACAGGGAGGCTGGCGGGTGGATGACTGCAACGGCAGGGGGGAACAGGGAAGAAACAAAGATTTTTTTATCACCACTACATTCCAAGAGCCATTTTAGCAGTGACAGCTAACTCACAGACTCAGGACCCCTCCCCTGCACTTGCCCCACTGGGTTGTGGCCCCTTGCCACCCATGCCAGGTCCACCTGCAAGGGTAGCCTGTTGGGGTGCCCTTTGCGTGCAGCAAGCCCTACCTATTCCTCCTCATCTCCCCCAGGAGAAATCCCGTTTTAAAAAGCTGAAAAAAAAAACCAAACACAAAAAGCAGTTGACATGAAAACCAAGTAACACTGTGGAAAAGGCTCCTTTAGTCTAACACTACATATAACCGAATAAATTAACGGGGGGGGGGGGGGGGGGAGGAATCTTTGTAACTTCCTGAGTAGAAACTCAAAGCCTGTTTAAAATACTATCATCAGTGGAAAAACAAGTATAAAGGTGGCCTCTCCGTGAACCACACATCTCCCCACTGCAAGAAGCACAGAAGCTGGAGGTTGGTGGGGAACGAGAGGCTGCACAAAGCCCTCCAGCACAGGACCAAAAATTCAACCCCCAACATCCGCTAGTGCCAAAGCAAATTTATACTGGGGGGGG
>VXBL01008560.1:0-51148 GCA_013400195.1 Aramus guarauna | reverse complement strand
GTGAAGCCAACTTACTGTGACCCCAGTAGGATGCAGGGGCACTTGTTTCTGATTTCCCGTGGAACAGGGAGGTCCCGATGTGTTTTTTTCCCGAAAGGCTTAGGTCATATGTCTTTTGTGCATGATCAGTTGCTCCTGGAACAGCGAGGTTTCTTAAATCTAGCAAAACCTTAAATTCTTCCCGAGCTAAAACTTGACTTAGGACATTGTGCGGTTTCTTTTTGAATCTTCCCAAAAACTTCTAGTGAAAATTATTCCCTTCTGGGAAGATAGGACAGGCTGAGAAGGTACTATGGGCAACTTGTGACTTTAGGAATAGCAGTATTGATCTTTGTAACCAGCTACTTCTTGATCTCTTTCTCATGGAGCAGCCATTGTTCTGACACTCTGTATATTCCAGACATCTGTGGTCCTCCCATCCCCCAAAGTATGCAAGTGGTGAATGGAAAGAGGCTGGGCTGGTATGCTGAGGTCGATGGACGGAAATCAAGGAGGGGTTTTAGTAAAACGGGATCTTTATGTGCTGAGACTGTAGTAAAGGCAAAGATGAGAAAACTACCTGAAAGATTATTGGGGCTTTCTTGATGTTAAGTTCAGACTCTCACCAGATAGCAGCTTACCAATTATGATTTTGCTTCTGAATGACAAAAAGGTACTACTGCAAGGCTTTAAAACAGCCCAAAGGGCAAAGCTTACTGGTGTTTATTGGGCCGGGTTATAATGTGAATTTCAGTAACTGACAGTCTAGAAACCTAATGTTAATCTTGCACCTTGAATAAAAAGGTGCTGACAGCTGCAGGTATGTGGCTACTGTGTCAATTGCCTAATGTGCGGTACTGTTGAAAATGAGGCTATGCTTAGGTGTTCAGACAAGGCTTTAAGACTTTCTAAATTCAGCCTTTCAGTATAAAAATCATATCAAGTGTCTTGCTGTTCTGGGATTGTTCTAAAGAAATGTCATATTTGCTTGGCTGCTAGTTCAGCTATCTTCTGTTTAAGTATAAACTGATATGCGTGGCAATGTTCATGTTGGTCTGTATGGCTGATCATTTCAAAGAGTGTAGGAGAGAAATAAGTAAAAACGTGTTGATGGAAAGGACAATGCAATGCACAATAGCTTCTAAAACCAAGGATTTAATACAAAGTAAAGCTTGATTGAAAAAGTCAGTTCTTCAAATGTTGTGTTACATCCTTAGTAAACCAACTTTCCTTTTTCTTGCCTAAGCAATAAATAGGCTGGGCTTCTTACTTGATCTATAGTCTGCTATGAACAACACTAATATTTTGCTTTGACTACGTGGTGTGTCGGTAACTGGCTTATCAAATCTTGGCCGTGAAACCTGGTTGCCCTTTAGACATACGGTTTCTTTGTGAAACTGATGTTGGTCTTTCATGACTTAAGATCACCAAAAACTCAGGTTTACTCTTCAGAACACAATGCTTCAGAAAGCTAATTCAGATGTAAAGACAAGAAGTTAGTACTAATGGCCTTTAAACTAATTTTGCAGTATCTTGAGTGGTAGAAAGAGAAGTACCAAGAATGGGGCAGAAAACATGGCTATTGTAAGCTTCAGTCTTACTAAGTGGAGTCAGAATGTGCAGTCTGAAACTTCTGGATAACGATGTTTCTGCAAAATATTGTCTAGTAGGCAGACTAGTGTGCAAATACAGCAGTAATCAAAATAAGTCATGCTAATTCATAGTTAAAGCTGGTAATGCAGGGGTTGTGGTGATCATGCAGTTGCTTGCAGCAAAACTTGTTCTGTGACTTTGGTAGACAGCATACCATGGCAGGAAAATCAGGACTGACCTTGCCTATCTTGAACATCATACTTCATGAAGCCTGATAAAACTTTGTGAGAAACTGTGGAGCAGTTGAGACTTGTTCGTTGGTTCTCCCAGCGCATACTTGCCAGCTCTGAGCCCCTTGCTTTTGCAGGGTGACTGTGCGGTAACTTAGAAATGGCACTGCATTAGCTTTGCAAAATACTGCAAACTCCTTGGCAGTAAATATTGCATGTGACTTTTGTCTCTTTACATGAAATGATTATCCTGGTCAGATGGGCAGGCGGTATTGCTGACTTTCTAGTTAAGCACTGGAAGACTTGTTTTGGGGGTGCTTTGATGTTATGCACCAACTAAATTGGTTAGACTTGCCAACCTAAGGTAGCCTGATAGTGGTTTGCTTCTAGTAGCCATTTCTAGCACTTCATTCCAAGCTAAAACTAGCTGTAGTCTGTGATCAGGCTTTAATTCAAGAGAGTAATGTCTTAATATGCTAGTGTTGTGTGGCCTGTGTTGTCTCTCCTGAGAAGAAAGGAGCCAGAATAGTGTTTTTGCACTGATTGGTAACTTTGAGTGCAAGGGAGAGAACTGTAATGGAAGTCTTATTCTGGTATTTCTGTCTATATGGAACACCAAGTTGATAAGGTGAGCAGGTGAAATGTATACCTGTAGCTCAACTTGCCCTCATTAATCTGTTAACTCTGATTTGATGTGAAAGCAAATGTGTCCTAGGCTTTTGTTGCCCTGGAAAATATGGGTGCAGATGTTGCTTTACAGCTTTCATTACAGAAGAACTTTTTGTTAATGCTCCAAGCTGCTTTAGGAAACAATGCATGCTAGCTGGATTAGTATTGCAGAAGTAAAGTACTTGCTCTATTACTTAATACTAAATCAACTCTGAAGCTTTGTTTAAGGAATGAATTAATTCTCTTCAAGGTTGAAAGAGTTAATCTAGTATTCTAGGTTGCTGCTTTTAAAAAGGTAGTATGAACTGTCTGGATCTTACTGAGTTGGCAAAGGCAGTGTGCACTGTTTGCTGGAACTAGCATTTCTAGGCTGACTTGCTGTGCTAAATAGACTTGCATACATTGGAGAATTTTGCCAACTCTGCAGCAACTGTAGCAAGTAGTTCTGTATTGTCCTGGCAACAATTCAGGTGCCCTCCAGTGGCCAGAACTCTTAACATCCTAAAGGTGCTGATAAATGCTGTTGCCATGTCAGTTTGCCTTAATTAAAAGTGAGTTGAAGAAACATAGTGTCAGACTTTATTAGCATGTTTGTTGCTTGAACAGTACTTTTTGGAGTGTTGGTATGTCTTACTGTAAATACATAGTTGTTCTGACAGACAAGCAAAGACAACCACTTTCAGATTCATAAGTATTTCATTAGTGTCAGTGCAATTATGACTAATCACTGGTTTCTTAAGCCATGGAGACTAATGTTTAACATCCATATTCAGGGCTGGCTATATGGCTGCAGTCTAAGAAGTAACTAGGTTATGGTTAGAAACTTCCTGGTTTGGAAGGGAGATTATTGCTAAATTGTTGCTGTATTTGAGTGGAAATGAATGTATTAAGTTCTACACAGACAGGAGGGAAGTTGCTTCTGTAATACAGTGTCTGTCAGCCTTCTTGTTAGTAATGTACATGATCATGAGAAATGACTGTAGAACCATTAAGTATCTTTTTGACACTCAAAACCAAGTGGGGCAGGAAGCTTGAGGACTGGCAGTGGTTTGTTGCTGAACTTTATTAGTGTTAAATGTATAATATTTGTCTAAGTTCTCATAGGTTATTGCTAAATATTGGTGATGGCACCTGTTTTTGGTACGTGGCTAGGTAAGACTAAAGAATGATGTTTGATCTTGGCTACTGCCATATCTACTACAGACATCTTAGTGAAAGTAGAGACACATGTAAATCAGTGCAAGTTGATTGAGTACTGCTGGCAAACTAAACCTTAGATAGAAACACTAGCTCATCCTTAACTAAGAAAGGCAGGAGTATGCATAATATAGAGACCTAACTGTGTCCCACAAATAAGAGATGGTAACTTTCTAAGCTGTGATAATAAAACTGCCCTTAATGTTTTGCCCAGCCATGAAGATACTCAAACATTATAAATGAAACCCTAGTTGGAAATGCTTGCTGGTGACCAAAAGATCTGAGAGTGATAAACCTATTGCTGAACAGAAGTGAACTTAACTGTTTTGAGGTTACTTGCATGAGTTGGTGGTGCTTAGTTGGTCAAAACAATTGAGACATAAGAGTAATTGGGTTGATAATATTGTTATGAACTTAATGCAAGTTCATAAACTTGAAACTGTCATACCAGTCCTTTAATACTGAGATGCAAACTGCTGTCAAAGGATTGATAGGTACATGATGTGGAGAAGATTATTACTTTCATTCTAAAGCTGGTTGTGTAACGCATGATTAGTAGTTGAAGCAGTTCCTTGCATCTCATGTTAACATTTAAGATTATCAACAGCTCCTCTCTTCAACAGTGGAGAAGGATACACAGGTACTTGGAGTCAATCTTGCCTACTAATAGTTATAGATTTTTATAGTCTTGCAATATACTTGCCAGTGAAAAGCTCTCTTAAACCATTACTTTCAAACATGACCTGATAATTTCTGTCAGCTTGAGCACAGCTGCTGCTTATAGCTCATGGAAACAACCAGATTTTTATCAAGGACAAACAAGTACTCAGTGCAGAAAGCATAGCTCTCTTTGAGAAGATCACTCTTACGTTTGTAGATCTTGTTAGGACATGCTGGTGTACTTGCCTGTGACTGTGAATATAAAGGATTGTGTTGACAGACCTCTTGCAATTCCTGAATGCTTCTCTAGGTAAAGGGCAAAATAATTGTGTTGTGGATCCAAACACTAACTTCTCTGAAGTGACAACATCCAGTGCTGTGAGATTTCAGATACTACAGTGCAAGTATACTTTTAAGTAGCAAAGAGTATGGACTATGAAGAGGTTCAGTCCTTATGTTGCATAGTATGCCCAGCCATGTGACTGTGGCAGCCTTAGGCTCTGGCCAGCATCAAATAAAATTCTGTATGGCACCACTGATAGTTGTAAGAAATTATGGTGGTAGGTAACTGCTACTAAGTACCTTTTGACCTCTCTAGATGTCCTAACCAATATGTAATTTCCTACAATATTTCTCTGAAATGTCTGTCCTGAAGAGTAAAATACTGTGCATCAAAAGTATTAGAGAACAGTTATATGATATTGCCAGCTTCATTTGGGGGGGCAGGTGTGTATTGATGGGGCCTTTCTGGCAGGTTCTAAAGTGTGAAAGTTCATCTCTTAGAATGATTGTGCAGATCAGTTCCCTGGTGAACTTTATTACTTTTTTAGGAACTTACCTGATGTGCTTGTTCTGAAGTCTCCTCCAGGTTCTCATCATTTTATGGATTAGTTATCTCGAGTATTTGTTGGCTGACCATGGCCCTCAAACCAATGTTAACTGTTGCTTTATTGAAACTTCTAATGGGTTGTTTTTAAAAGGGCACTTAAACCGCAGTACTTGTGAAGACCCTGACTAATTGCACAAGCTGTTAGTGCCTAAATGCTGTGTTAGTTGCTCAAAGTGCGGTGTTTCAGTGATACTCAATGCCTACAGCTGAAAGGTATCCCATCTGGCAGTGAAAGCACTGAGTCTACTTCTGGTAGATTTCTATTACTTGAACTTTGGGTTAGTGGCTGAAGTTCCTCTTCAGTGATTGATTAAAACTACCTATGTTCTGGGTGGCATTCTGTACTTAGGGTGAGCAAAACAAAATGTGGATCTTGCTACACTTAAAGTCTCAACTGCACTCGAAACTTAATGAGTTGTCATGGTTATCATTTGGCAAGCTGGCTAGGAAGTGTGATTGTTTACTAGCCTGCTGTCCCTTTTGTGAGGAAAGGGATGGTAAAACAGGTGAATGTCCTGTAGTATCAGAACACTTCATAGTGTTCCAGTCCTTATGGAAGTGGGGTAGAATGGAGCCTTACGTCTGTGTTGTAAAGTTCTTGTGGCCCCTTTCCCTCCCCTCTGCCATGTGTGCCTAAGGCTGCATGGATTCAAAGATGAGCCTCACTTTCTGTCCTTGTAACCTGAGTTTTGCTTTCACTAGACATATTTTGAAGAATAAATCCTTTTAATACAGCTAACCCAGTGTTTAAGTTCAGTCAAGACTACCAGATGCCTGCACTTCAGTTCCATTAAGCAGTTGTAATCAACTTTCTTAGAGAAGTCTAGCAAGAGCAGGAAATATTTGCATGCTGTTTGCTTTAGGTAATGAGCATGTGAATAGAAACTCTACTTTGTGCTGTTAATTGGTCTTAGATTGCTGAGATGACTGAAAAAAGACAGGCCTAACACTTTATTTTGTGATGTGGCATCAAATGAACTCTTATAAAAAAAAAAACAACTTATAAAAGCTAGTGTAGGAAGGCTCTTCTGCCTTCGTTATGGAAAGGAATTTTTAGATAACTTCTAAGACAGAAGACAAAGGCTGAAAAGCCAGAACAATTGATGTAATAGCAAACTGGAATGCCTGAAGGAAAAAAGAAATAATGAAGTGGAAGTGAAGCAGCAAAAATCAGCGTCTGAAAGCAGAGGTAACTTGTAGCGAGCACTGGCAGATCTGTGTGTGCCCTCTTCTGCTTCTGTGGATTATCTGAGCTAGTTTGTTGCCTCTTTGAGTTTGTTTTAAGGATCTTTAAAACTTGGAAGTTGCAACCTATTAACCTTTGAGAAGAATCAGTTAAGCAGATACTATTCAGGTTTCTTCACTTCCTAATGTTTAATAGCAGAAACAGATCTTAGACTTTACTGTCTAATTATTGTGATATTTTAAAGAACAACTCAAGACTGTTGTATTTTGTGGGTTCAGAAGGCATCCGTAGAATGCATGGTCTGAAGTATTCTAGCTTTGATAAATTCAAGCTGAATGGATTGCACAGGATACTGAGTGGATAGGGTACTTCAGTGTAGTGAAGTATTCTTACTTGGTTGTTGGAGGGAACAATGTTAAGCAAATGTTGCTTGAAGAAATGACCAGAGCAGTTTTGTCATGAGTTAAAGTTTATGAATGAGTTTTTTCTGTTGCAGTTTAGGATCAGTAAGCTGGATTTCAGTGTGGGTGTGTGCTGTGGCATACAGGTTAAGATTCCTGTTACTATTGGTAGCTCTTAGTTTTCAATAGAACTACTGAAACAGTTAAAGTTGCTACATTTTGGCACATCACTTA
The DNA here is from genome assembly GCA_013400195.1 of Aramus guarauna. Lineage (NCBI taxonomy): Eukaryota > Metazoa > Chordata > Aves > Gruiformes > Aramidae > Aramus > Aramus guarauna. The sequence continues at coordinate 44,110 of VXBL01008560.1, read as the reverse complement.
AATATAGTAACACTGCTCTATCTCTCGCTATGGCATTTCTTCTGAGGTGGCAGTGGAGGCTACAGTTGAGTGTTTCTGTCTTCTAACCTGAAAGAAGATAGAAATGTTTGGGTTTTTTCTTTTAAGTGTTGGCTGTATGGTTTGACTTGTTTCCTTTTTATGTTCCTTACTTCCATTTACTTAGGATATCTTCGGATGGCCTATGAGAAGATATTTTTACCTGGTATTAAATACCAGCCTGCTGAAAGCAGAAGGAATCCTGACATTAATATGAAAAATGAAGTTTTATATTCTAATTCCTGGTACAGATAGTAAGATAAACTTTAACTTCAGTGTCTCCAAAAATACCCAAGTGATCCATTGCTTTTAATGTGATAACTTATAGCCCTAAACCATTATTTGAGAGCTAGTTTTCAATGAATTTCACAGTAGTTCTTGTCCATCCAGGTCCTTAGACTGCTAGTCTGAGGAGGGATTTGAAAAATTGAATTTCTTAATCCAGAAGTCACTACTGGTGAGTGACTAATTCGATAGTAAAGGCCCTCTAATGCTTGTAATAAACTTTAACTTCAAAATAATCTCTGCTCACTGCATACAGCTGTTCCTTTCAGGGTTGACAGTGAGGACTGCAAATGCTGCTACTTTAGACAGAATGCGGGAATGCTGTTCAGTACTTGTTTTGTGGATATGGAATGTATTTAAGGAAAACTGTTGTATTTTATTCTGTGTGGTAACTTTGTACAATAATTAATTTTTTTAAAAATGCAAGTCTTCAGAGTGAAGCTCAAGCATGTTGTTGTTCTTTGAAATAAAGTATCATCTGTTCATTGCATAGAAAAATTGTAAACTCCAACTGTCATTCCTACAGCAAGCTTCCAAAATCCCTAAAAGCACACAACACTGAAACTGTACTTTCAGGACTTCTTACTAATCTTACAGAAGCATCAGATATATGAAGGGCCTTCAGAATTAGCTACAAAGCATAGTTTACCTCAGAGTTGAATAGGAGTCAGATAAAAATCCTCCAAGTTAAGTTTTGTTTGGAATATCATGGAGGATATGTGAAAAGAGGACTTTGTCCACATTTCGATAAGGAATAATTAAAAGATACAAAATGAAAGTTTCTTAAATGGACACCTGGAAGGCAAATGATAACCTGGGAAGTTAAAAGGATTGTCATCTCCCTTAATCCAAAACCAGAACTGCCAAAGTTAGAAACTGAATGCAAATACCCTAGATCATTACTTTCTACAACTACTACCCTTGTTTTCATCTGTGGATAGGCAATCTATAAATCATTTCTTATAAGTCACCTGTAAGTTCTTCCTTCTCTCTCTCTCAAATTGTAGCTGTCACATTTTTCTTCAGCTAGACTAAGACTTCTTGCCTTTAAAAAAAAAAATACCCAGTAACAGTTAAACTGATTATAGGCTTCACTCTTTGAAGGAAGAAAAATAACCATGCTTCCTGTTAATCAGTTTAATCCTGTTACTAACAAATATTAAAGTTACTATCTCAGTTGGATCATGTCTTCATAAGACTAAAAATAGTAGAAGGTAGGCTTGCCTGTTGCAAGAGTGCTTATAGCTGTGGGGTAGGTTAGACCAAAAATTGCTTAAAGAGACAGGTCAGCCACTCATGCCTGAAAGAGCTTATACCATGAAATCTTCTTTGATGTTTCCACTATCAGTATTGTCTTAGATGATTTCCCCCACACACCCCTGCTTCCTTTTTTGGAAAACAGAATAATAACTTCATGGATAAGATCAAAGCATTTTTTATTTATAAATCCTTAATGTATTTTTCACATCTCCACTTGAAAACTAAGATGAATTAGGAAGCTTCTGCTACATTAAGTTCTTGCATTTCTGTTCTTAGCTCACAGGAATGAGTGCTGTAGTTATCTGGTGTTACTTGGTTATGGAACTGATGTTGCCTGTATATTTTGGCTACTGACTCTTTGTAAAGCAGATGCACAGGCAACATCACTGGCAGGCAGCTGCCTGAAACAAGACCAGTTATAAAGTTAGACCCAAAGAATGCTTCCAGTAACACTTTGGTAGTGGTTGCGATAACTTCTGAGCACTTGGAGAAAAACTGTTTTCCGGTACATGTACTTTTCTTCACTTGTATGTAAATAATCCATGTTTTTAATTGCTGTGACTCTAACAAGAAGATTAAGATCTGCTTGTTCTGCAGAAGAAAATGTGTCATTCAGCACCAGTGGTTGATTTAAAGATCAGTTGCTTTGCCTGTCCTAGATGAGATATAGAGCAAGACATGAAAATATGGTCAGTAGACATGTTTCCTTTAAATAATTATGGTGAATGGCTGCGTCAGTCTTCATTTCTCATACATGGTTTAGTAACATGCTACTCTCAAGCAAAAGACTTCTGGAAGACTTGCAAACTTTAAGTTGAACTTGCTTTTCAAAGAGGAGGGGAACTACTTATCAGATGAGCCAGGTGTAATCTGAGTCAATCTTAATGAGGAGATTCTATTAAGATTAAGGTATCCTCAAAGAAGATGGATACATTTTTATTTAATACAAGCTGCAAATATGAGCTGTTTCATAGACTAACAATGAAAATAGATAAACTGCAGCAGAGGTGCAAATGTGCTGTAGTCTTGATATACCAGGCAGGTAAATGTCAGGCTGATATTCACCCCCCTAGATAGGCTATTCTTCTTTGTAAGAGTAGAAGTAAACAATTCACTGTGCTCTGTGTTCTAATGGAGTTTAATGACTTTAGAAAGAAAATTATCTGGGTTTTACTGGAGCTGCTCACATTTGAGAAGCACTGTAGGCTTGTTGACTTCTTTGGCATATGCCTGATGCCTCTCCAAAATCCAAAGTTAATACCTAAGTTTTATTCATAATCAAAATACTCTTTCATTCCTTTGAAAGCCAAGAAATTGGAATTGGTCTTCTGTAGTAACTTGAAATTAGTAGCTCACAAGCCAGCTAAGATTGCAGAACTGTTTTTCTCAGTTTTTTTAGAATTCAAATGTAAGGTCGGGACTGATGGTACACAATACAGTCTAGTGCAATGTCTTGTATTGCTCTTCATATGAGAAACTTAATACATATTTTAAAAAATCCCACACCTCCATTTAAGCCCAAAGCTGATCATACTTGCTAAACAAGTGGATAGTGTCATGGGGGGCAGGAGGAGGTGGTTTTTAAGATGTTAACAGTCCCATAACTCCTAACAGTACATCCATATGAACTTCTATATAACATGACCTTTATCAAAACTCAGACTTGAATTCTGAGTATCAGGCAGTATTTTAGAAACAGTGAGGCTTACTGAAGCTTGCTGTTATGCTAATGTTTCTTGGTAAGAGTCCCTCTGTCTCTTCCTGATCTGTATTACTGACCTTGATAGTGTAATGTCACTAGTCATATGTACCCCAATAAATTTGAATAGGAGCTTGAGTTAAAGGAGCTGATACATACTTCATGGTTTTAAGACTACAAGCTTAATTATTCTAGCAGGGGTTTTTTTGTTTGTTTCCACTCCCCCACCACCTGACCCCCATCCCGCATGTATTGATCCAGTTTCTGCAGGAAAATGAACAGCACAAACATTTGTACCTAGTCTGGGTTTGTTGCTCCCTTTGTAACTGTAGCGGTTAACCTTGTCAGTGACACAGAAGAAGACAAGTCAGCAGCTTCTCTGCACTCAGTTTACTGCCTTGTAAAATGAGAAGAGAATGGGAAGGGAAGTATGGGAGAAGGTTCAGTTGCAGAAACCCTAAAAACAAACAGAATATACCCCTTTTCCCTGGCTACCATTAGTCTGCAGTTATTTTGAACCCTTAGGATTAAAACTAATTTCCCATCTAAATAAAAAAAAAAATGCTACCTGGAATTGCTGGTGCATTATGGGTGTGTGAAGTGCAGATTAGGATGTTAGAAACTTTCAGATGCAGCTAGCAGGCTGATCTAAGGTCAGCGTTTCAAAGACTGACTATTTGACTTGATAACACAGTTCTGCATGTTTAATTTGGTGTTCTTCATTGCTGTTTTGTAGGTGTTCTTCAGCTTTATTTTGGAACAGTGTTGCAGTTCCGTGACTAGTCTGGTCTGTTGGATTGTACCAAATGGTACAGGTACTCTTCTGATCTCTGCAGGCTCCTGAAATTGAAACAACCATTTCAGAGTGTAGTTGCTGTAGGTCAGCTGCCTTCATTTGTGCAGAATTCAACAGTGGAAGGATATAAAAGCTGTTCCGAAGTCCCATATTGCATATTTGAATTTGAGGTAGTAGTAAATATCTCAAAGCATAGCCAATGCTCTTGGCTGGTACATCTACCAGTATGTTCACTTCAAACCTAGTTTGGTGATCATTTTTATTAGCAGTCGCCTGATGGGAGGAGACAAGAGAGGTTACAATAAAAATAGATCTTCTTTTGTGCTAAGCATATTACAAATTGCACATAGCAGCTAGATCTTGTCCAGTTTTCTATTGGAAATGTTGCATCTGGGTTACAGTGAGGACTAGGGGGAGCAGATACAAATTTTACTTTTAGTCCTATTCCACTTCTTTATTTCTGGGAGTTGTTAGTGAGGCTGACAACGTAACGCGTAAGACCTGCAGGGATTTACCAAGCTTTTGTATAGGCGCTTCCTCCAACTTACTACTTGGGAATTTTTGTATTAATGGTGGGCTGACAGCATGACTTTATTTTTTCCTTCTCATTACCATTGCTACTCCCAAACTCCTAATAGCATGTTGGAAAAATACAGTGTTCAAGGGACTGGAAAAAAAATGGTTGTATTGTCAGTGCATCCTCCATGCAGATTTTGAGGAGTAGACTGAGTTGGCCAGTCTCTCCCACGCTGTGGAATAGGACTGGTTTAGGGACCTAAGCGTTTCCAACTGCATAGCAGGGTTCTTACTGTATGTTGTGTTATGTCTTAAATCAGCTCAATGCTGCTTATCTGCTGCAGATGCAAATCTACCATCCATTTTGGAAGAGCCAGGGAAGGGTTGTTGCCAAAAGTTCTGGGAGTGCAGAGTCAGGACAAACAGCGCTGGCATTTGTACAGCAAAGTAACGAGTTTGCTCAGGAGCTGCTGAAGTATCCTGCAGCTGGCTCAGAGACAGTGAAATATAAGCTTGCCTCAGACTTGCCTAACCTATTCAGTGAGACTAAAACTGCAGGCCTGTCTTCCGTTTAATTATGATTTTCTAAAAGCTGCTCCTGAAGGAACCTCTTAAAACTGGGAAATCTGTCTTTACAGAGTGTCAGATGGACTTTGTTCTCCTGACACAGTACTGCAAACCTGTCCTTTAAAGAGATTAGTGGCTTGCCTTTACTTAATTGTCTAGGAATGTTTTGATCAGCATAGCTCTAACACCCAACGGCACATTGAAAGCTGATTGCTGGAAGAGATGATTTTGCTCACTGCACTAGTTACCACTACAAATGTTTCTGCTTGGCTAGCTCCCAGCATAGGCTGTCACCAGCTCTGTGTCTGCTGAAAACAGTGTTGGACTGTTGGGGGAAGGGGAGCAAACAAAATAAAAGTATGACAGGTTTTGAGTGACCTGTTGTGAAGCTGTAGCCTCAAATTTCTCTTTTTGGGTTAGTGAAGAGACTGCTACAGATTTATGGTACTTCTGTATCTGCTTGGTGATACCAAATGGGGGTACACACTGAAGATTTTGATAGGGCATTTGATCATATTTCAGTTTCTTGCCCCCAATTATCTTGACTTTCTGCAAAATAAAAAAAAAGTGAGTTTGGTGACTTAATGCGTGCAACTAAAGGAGAGCGTTTGTTTATAAGGCTGGTTCAATTTTCAGTTTAACTTCAAGGAAGAGTATTTTGTGTAGCAAGATAACTTCTTGTTCAGGAAAGGAGTAAAGGAAGGGGTTCAATTATAACTCTTCAGGTAGTCTTTCTACCACTGAAATAATAGCTTGCCTTAAACAGTCATTTCAGCTTTCCTTGCGAAAATCCATGTTGTAGCCCTGTATCAGTTTTGCTAGTATCTTAAGAGTAGCTGTCTTTGAGAGAAATGAGCAAATCTGACATTTAGATCTTGTCTTTACGGCATGTCCACACTGTGGAATTTATTTAATGCCTGGACTTCATCTTATGCAAGGATAGAGAAATAAAAAAATGGTTCTATCATGGTCAGTCTTCAATTCTTTTTCTCTTGCAGCTTTAAGAGGAGGAAAAGTCTGGGTGATACATCTCATTCTTCTGCGTCTCTGTCGATGGGGGGGTTGTGAATTAGTATTTGAATATACTCACTGTAGTAATGAAATGGTAAGATACGTGAAGTCTTAGTTTGCAATTCTAGTGTTCTAATATGAAATGCTGTCTTACTAGCTCTGATTAATGTTTAATAAGTTCTAACCTTGCTCTTTTTCAGGGTCTCTGAAAGGTAGCAGGAAAGAGTTCTGGGAGCACAACAAGGAACATGGCAACCCAAGGTATGTAATGCATCAAAATTTCTGTTATTAGATTCTGGGAGTTCTAACAAAGAGCAGTTAAACTGACTCCTTATTCCCCTTTTTTAACTTTTTAAAGTCACTTGGATTGAATAATGTCTGCGCTACTACACTAATGAATACCTTACACTGGAATTCAAACCTGCAAACAAGTTTGTCATTGTAAGCATTTTGGGTCCCTTAAGTACAGACAAGTACATAATCACAGTATGTGGAAAAGGGAACCTTTAAGCAGTGGACTAAGACAGTCACAATAGCAGTGATTGTGCTGCCTGTTAGTCGGGTTTATAGACGTCTGCAATGGTTCAACATAAAGCCTCAGTTTAAAACTGCTGTCTCACTTGCAGTGCTACCTCTGTGGGGTTGAGGTAGTTGATTATAACAGTTTATTGTCATTTAAAATCTGTGTCATCTCTTGAAGGATTAACACATGCTGGAGTAATGGAACTAAATTTAATTGTTCAACAATGATTTCTTACAGCTGACTTGATGGAGTTAGATATGGCAATGGAGCCAGACAGAAAAGCAGCAGTCAGTCACTGGCAGCAACAATCATATCTGGACTCTGGTATCCATTCTGGTGCCACAACAACTGCTCCTTCCTTGAGTGGCAAGGGAAATCCTGAAGAGGAGGATGTGGACACGACACAAGTCCTGTACGAGTGGGAGCAGGGATTCTCTCAGTCCTTTACCCAGGAGCAAGTTGCTGGTAAGGCCTTTTCTATTACACTGGTTTGCTTAGACGTGCAGCTTAACAATACAGAAATCTAAATACTAAATTATTACTACTCTAGAAGGTGAGTTTTTTTATTCCTACTTTGAAGTAACAATATACTTTGTTTTTCAGATATTGATGGCCAGTATGCAATGACTAGAGCTCAGAGAGTGCGTGCAGCTATGTTCCCTGAAACACTGGATGAAGGAATGCAAATCCCATCCACACAATTTGATGCTGCTCATCCAACTAATGTGCAACGCCTGGCTGAGCCATCCCAGATGTTAAAACATGCTGTTGTTAATTTGATAAACTACCAAGATGATGCTGAACTTGCAACTCGTGCAATCCCAGAACTGACCAAACTGTTGAATGATGAGGACCAGGTCAGCATTTTCTTTGCCTCAGTGTAGCTTGCTTGTGGGGCTTCTTCAATGACCTTAAAACTATAAAAGCTTTTTTCAAATATTTCTGCAGGTGGTGGTGAACAAGGCTGCAGTTATGGTTCATCAGTTATCCAAAAAGGAAGCGTCTCGCCATGCTATCATGAGATCTCCTCAAATGGTGTCTGCTATTGTGCGTACCATGCAAAATACAAACGACGTGGAAACAGCCCGTTGTACTGCAGGTACACTACACAATCTCTCACATCACCGTGAAGGCTTGTTGGCAATCTTCAAATCAGGAGGCATCCCTGCTTTGGTTAAAATGCTTGGGTATGTGGACTACTAAGATAGTATTTGCATTTTTTAGTTTGAAATGGTAGGTGCAAGTACTCGAGAGTTTTTTCCTTCTATAGGTCCCCAGTGGACTCTGTGCTGTTCTATGCCATTACAACTCTTCACAATCTCCTGTTGCATCAAGAAGGAGCCAAAATGGCTGTCCGTCTAGCTGGTGGGCTGCAGAAAATGGTTGCCTTGCTCAACAAGACAAATGTCAAATTCTTGGCCATCACAACGGACTGCCTTCAGATTTTAGCGTATGGCAATCAAGAAAGCAAGGTAAGTACCTCTGCTATTGAAGCACTTAAAACAAGCGAGCTTGCTATGAATGACCTAACAGTTCCTGTGTACCTTATTCTGACCTTATTCTGAATCTTCAGCCATGTTGGGCTTTTGCTGGTCAGTCCTGACCTGCAAGAGGTGAAGGATGCAGGAATTATTTTGTGGAAATGCAGTCCTGCTTATAGTGGGACCGCAAAGCTTACAGACCTGACCAGCCAATGGGAACAGTTTTTCAGAGATCTCTAACCTGTAATCGGTGTTAAACAGCAACAATTACTACCTACTGACATGCACAGGAAGTGACAGATAAATGTTATTTTTTGCTGTCTTTCAGCTGATTATTCTGGCAAGCGGTGGACCCCAGGCTCTAGTAAACATAATGAGGACCTATACTTACGAGAAACTATTGTGGACCACAAGTAGAGTCCTGAAGGTGTTGTCAGTCTGCTCCAGCAACAAACCTGCTATTGTTGAAGCTGGTAAGTACCTTGTATCAATGTTAACTTAAAAAGCTATATGGTACTGCAGGATCAGTACATTTCATGCAAGAACAGAAGCATCAAAAATTGAACTTAGATTGGTCCTTCAGTCCATAACTAGTTTTGGAGGCCTTTACTATGCAGAAGCATAAAAGGCAGTCTGATTATAAGTAAGTCTCTACGTTGTTAGCTGGATGGCTTAGTGGCCAAGCATCGTCAGAATGGCCCCGTTAGAATACGCATACATTTAAAAGGTCCAGTGTCACAAAAAGAATCTGGCCTAGTCCTTTTATGATACTAATGCCAAGAAAAATCCAGAAGCTTGCGAGGTATGCACTCATACTTTAAGGGAAGAGAAGGACCTTCACCAGATGAGCATCTGAGTAATGGTATCAAATCTGTACCATGTTCTAGGTGGGATGCAAGCTTTGGGACTCCACCTCACAGATCCAAGCCAGCGTCTTGTCCAGAACTGTCTCTGGACTCTGAGAAATCTGTCAGATGCTGCAACGAAGCAGGTAAATGGCTCTTCTGAGGGATTGGGATCAAAAGCCAACACAGTAGAAGAGCGACTAAATTTTTCCTCCCCCCCCTTTTTTTTTCAGGAGGGAATGGAAGGCCTTCTAGGAACTCTTGTTCAGCTTTTAGGATCAGATGATATTAATGTTGTGACTTGTGCTGCTGGCATTCTTTCTAACCTTACCTGCAACAATTACAAGAACAAGATGATGGTGTGCCAGGTTGGTGGCATTGAGGCTCTTGTGCGCACAGTTCTTCGGGCTGGAGACAGGGAAGACATCACAGAACCTGCTATTTGTGCGCTCCGTCACCTCACCAGCAGACATCAAGAAGCTGAGATGGCTCAAAATGCAGTACGTCTCCATTATGGGCTCCCAGTGGTGGTTAAACTGTTGCACCCGCCATCACACTGGCCTTTGATCAAGGTGAGTAATAGTTAACAGCTTTCAAGGCTGAAAAATGGTGCTTTTTAAATGTAATTTTAACAGTGAAAAACAGTTTCTGAGGTGTTGGGGAACGTAACTCGTCTAATGGGAAAGTTGTTTGAATTGAGCAACTGAGTCTGTTGTCTCTTAGAGATTTAAGCATTTGGGATCAACTGATGAAAAAAAAGAAACCGCTAACAGCAAGCACACCCCTCCTGCTCTTTTATTCCCCACTCCCTTTCTTAACTGCAGGCTACTGTGGGTTTGATCCGCAATCTTGCTCTCTGTCCTGCAAACCATGCCCCGCTGCGTGAACAAGGTGCTATTCCAAGGCTAGTTCAGTTGCTGGTTAGAGCACATCAAGATACCCAGCGACGTACTTCTATGGGTGGAACACAACAGCAGTTCGTGGTAAGTGGCCGCCGTTAATTGAAGTTACATGTAAAACTTCGTCTCTCAAAACTCCTCAGATGGCAGCATGCCTCAGCCATGTATTGTTAGGTCTATGTAGCTGTTACCGTTTTCTCTAATTCATATTATTCTCTTGGCATGCTCATAATTCTATCTCAGCAGACCTGAAGTTTTTTTTAACTAACTAAAAATGCCAAAACCTTGGTTTATTTTACTTTGACCATTTAATTCTGAATGCTGTAGATAATAGAAAATACTGGGTTTGCTTACTGTGGCAAGGCAAATAGTTCTCTACCAGGAAACTAGAACTGCCTCATCCTTCTCAGAAGTATGAGTTTAAGAATGCTGTCACAGCTTATTGCATATTTTCAAGGGTGCTTATTGCTGTAAAAGTACTGAGAAGTTGTACAGGCTCCATACTTATTACCTGGTTAGGTACCAGGTCATTGTGGCAAGATCAGTCTCGATTTTTTTGCCCCGTTAAACACGCTAACAAAGGGGAGGTTGCCTTAGCATGGGCAAATGGCAGCAACACCTACTAGTACAGGAGTGGAGTTGATAGTTGCAGAGGCAGGAGGGGGCCTCTTCATTACTGATAACCACTGTTTCAAATTTAGTAAACTGCCAAGCTAATTAATTCAGCTTGGGGAAAAAAAGCTAGTGTTGTCAGACATGAAGTTTATAATGAACTGAAATAAAAATGAGCACTGAGAGGAGTTCCGCTGAGATGCTTGAGTTACTGAGTTTAGTTGGATAAACTGGGCTGACTCCCAGCAGGGATGTGAAGTTTGAAGGCCAGCAGTAGATAGTGGATGTGAGGCCTGTTGGGGGAAGAAGGTCTGTGTTAGGGGACAAGCTTGGTTGATTTATTGACAAGGGCGATCAGCTTTTGATAGTCGTTTTAGAAGATGGCATGCAATATATCAGCTTCAAAAAGTGTCTTTTCCTTCCCTAACTAGGAGGGTGTGCGTATGGAAGAAATTGTCGAGGGCTGCACTGGAGCCCTGCATATTCTTGCACGTGATGTTCATAATCGAATTGTAATCAGGGGTCTAAATACCATTCCACTATTTGTGCAGGTAAGCAAGAACTCAAGAAAATGCTATAGTACATACTAGGAAAACGAGTAAAATGGCTCTTATCCTTCCTTGGTAGAACTGCTAAGTCAGATTGTGCTGAAGAGCTTGTTTCAAGTAGAAGAGCTAAAGAAACCTTTGTGTTGTGGTTGCAGTTGTTGTACTCTCCCATTGAGAACATCCAGAGAGTAGCTGCAGGTGTACTTTGTGAACTGGCTCAAGACAAGGAAGCAGCTGAAGCAATTGAAGCTGAAGGTGCAACTGCCCCTTTAACAGAACTGCTTCATTCTAGGAATGAGGGTGTTGGTAAGTGAACTGAAAAGATAGGTTTCACACTTCGGTTAGAAAAGTTGCTAGAAGACTTGACTACTGAAATCACTCTTCCTGTTGCTAGCAACATACGCAGCTGCAGTGCTGTTCAGAATGTCTGAGGACAAACCACAAGACTATAAGAAGCGACTTTCGGTTGAATTGACAAGCTCTCTGTTCCGGACTGAGCCAATGGCTTGGAACGAGGTGAGTTGTGTCTTTGTATTAATGGTTCCTTGGGGAGACCTTGCTTCCAAGTCCTCCCGCCTTCCAGTAGTAAAGCATAGATGTCATCAGTGATACAGGCCCGGAAGAACTTTGCACGTTTCTGTGCTGCTTGTATCCTAATGAACAGTGAATGCAAAAATTGAGGCATGAGTGATAGGAGGGAAGCATAAACATAAAACATATGCTGTGAGGCTTCTATTAAGCAAACAATGTAGGATTAATAATTTTGGGGTCCATATGCAACTTGTGTTGTGAATTGAGCTTTCAGACTTGAATATGTTTGCAGGAAGATTATCACACGTTGTCCCCTTAAAGGGACACGGTGAATTGAAACTGAAAATGGTGTGCATGGGGTAGAGGGAAAGTTTCACTCAGTCTCTGTCTTCCCCCAGATTCTTAAGATTCAGGACCCTTGCTTGTCTTACATTGTATGTATTTACTAAATAACAGACAGCAGCCCTTGATTTGTAGTATTCCAGTGCCTACTCTTCTGTTTTCCTTAAAATCTGTATCTACCACAGTAATGTGAAGAAAAAGCTAAAATGGAATATCTCTTTGAGACTGGAATTAGGCAATTACTTGTGTAATTGGACAAACTGGGGGAGGTCCCTTCAGAACTCTTAACTGCTCTATTGCTGGCTCAGGAGTCTCTGAATGGCTGACTCGCTGGAGTTGGGCAGCTGTACCTGAGGAGGAGTGTTCCTAGAGCTGCCCCATCTTTTTTGTTCCCAAACAGAACCCCCCTTCCAGTGATCTATGGATTCCTCTGCCTAAATCTGGCTGGTATATATGGGATGCAGATGCTTGGACAAAAAGGCATTTGTATTCACAGAAGTACCATGCTGCAGTGCTCACTGCAGAAGAGTTGCTAAAAAGGGGCAAGCTTCAAAACTTTTTAAAAACTCAGAATTACTAGTGCTGGCCCAAAGACCTGACACTGAAACTGTTTTGTAACTTTTTGTGTACATCTAGACAGCAGATCTTGGACTTGATATTGGTGCCCAGGGAGAACCTCTTGGATACCGCCCAGATGGTATGTCTCCTCCATTCCCCTTGACTAAACTTAAGTTGGATGAAGTCAAGTCATAGATTTTAAAGGAGAACTGCAAATGAGCGAAGAGTGAATTACTCTTCAGCAAGGTATTGCAAACTGCCAGGCAGATGGGGAACAGTTTAAATAACTGGTTTCTGCAACACCACTGGCAGCACTGAAATGGGAGCCATATGAACGTGCGAAACTGGTGTCTCTTGTCTGAGTCTTGTGGGAGAATCTCCCACTGAGCTGTTGTTTCCAGAAATCTTTTAAATTCTTTACAAATGGACTTGACAATTCCAATAGTGCAGTTTTTCTTTAAAACAAAAGCTGGTATTGAATGTATTAGTCTGTAAGTGTCTATAGACTCAAACGCAAGCCTATCCCTAAGGATTCTAAGCTATTTTTGACTAGTCTTTAAGAAGCAAGTCTACAGTCTTGGAGCCTGGTTTTGGTGCGGTATCGTTGAATTTTAGTATTGTTGATTGTGCAGACTAATGGCTTGGCTGGAATCTGCTCGTGCTTCTGACTGCAGTGTGCTTTGTCTGCAGAATCGTACCGGAAGGCTGTTTCGAACAATGGAATAGCCATTAAGGGCAGGCAGCAGATTGTTTTGAACTTGGCTGAACTAGAATAAAATTAGATGGCTACAAAGATCTTCTCACACACTGATACTGGCAGCTTCTGATGCATCTAACATCTGTTAACATTATGCTTTTTTTCCCTCTGCCACCTTTAACTTTCTTAGATCCTAGCTACCGTTCTTTCCACTCTGGCGGATACGGTCAGGATGCCTTGGGTATGGACCCTATGATGGAACATGAAATGGGTGGCCACCACCCTGGTGCTGACTACCCAGTTGATGGTCTGCCAGATCTTGGCCATGCCCAGGACCTTATGGATGGGCTGCCTCCAGGTGACAGTAATCAGTTGGCCTGGTTCGATACTGACCTGTAAATCATCCTTTAGGTAAGAAGCTCCAACCTTGAATTTAAAAACAAAACAAAAAGAGAAAAAACAGATGACTGGACTGAGGACTTGGTTGGCAGGGAGGGATTGGCTCAGTTGGGTCCCAGTGTGCCAGAACAGTGAATAAACGCTCTGGAAACACACGATCAGTACACTCCAAACTGACTTCTGCTGTGAAGCGTGGAAGTAATTAACTGTAATGTCTTGTGCACTGGCTTCATGCAGTCTTAATCTGTGAAAACAGCCCTGTGCTCAGGAACGCTGACACCTGTTTTGTTTTTTCTTTCTCTTTGCAGCTGTATCATCTGAATGAACTTGCATTGATTGGCCTGTAGAGTTGCTGAGAGGGCTCGAGGGGTGGGCTAGTATCTCAGAAAGTGCCTGACACACTAACCAAGCTGAGTTTCCTATGGGAACAATTGAAGTAAACTTTTTGTTCTGGTCCTTTTTGGTCGAGGAGTAATAATACAAATGGATTTTGGGAGTGATTCAAGAAACGAAGAATGCACAAGAATGAATTGCAAGATGGAATTTATCAAACCCTAGCCTTGCTTGTTAAAAATTTATTATTTTTTTTAAATCTCTGTAATGGTACTGACCTTGCTTGCTTTGGAAGTAGCCTTTCTTTTCGCAGTAATTGTTGTTAGGTTTTTTTTTTAAAGTCTCTCGTTATAGTTCTAGTGAATATGCTACAGCAGTTTCTAATTTTTAAGGATTGAGTAAAGGTGTAGAACACTAATTCATAATCGCTCTAACTGTATTCTGAATAAAGTGTAACATTGTGTAGCCTTTTTGTATAAAAAACTAGACAAATAGAAATGGTCCAATTAGTTTCCTTTTTAATATGCTTAAAATAAGCAGGTGGATCTATTTCATGTTTTTGATCAAAAACTTTATCTGGGATATGTCTGGGTAGGGGCCAGTAAGAACTGTTTATTTGGAACCTTGTATTGGACAGTTTACCAGTTGCCTTTTATCCCAAAGTTATTGTAGCCTGCTGTGATACAGATGCTTCATGAGAAAAATGCAGTTATAAAATGGTTCAAAATTAAAGTAAACTTTTAATTCACTCTGTGTCAAATTATTTCAGATCAGAAAGTGTATTTGCGTGTTAATGAGTTTTCTGAAAATTGTCCTGGAATTGTCAAAAACCACTAGAGGAAGCCAAGAACCCTCCTGCTAAGGAACAGTTATCCTTTAGAGCCCTGAGCCCTAAATGACTGGGCTTCAAGAAGTGAGAACAGGGCATGACTTCAGCTCTCCAGGTGTGCACTGTCACAAGGGTCAGCTGAAGAGCCTTTGCTTGCAAACTGTCACCTGGTTCAGTAGCTTAAACCCATTTTCATGTGTCCTCAGGCTTCAGTTACTGTGTGAGATAGGACCCCGTTTTGCTGCTGAGGCAGCACCTGGGTAGCTGGAAGCAGGGAAAGTGGTTCTTAAACTGCCAGCTTGCTCATAGACCCCTCGCATCTGCACGGGGCAGCTGTTGCCAGCCTTGCTGAGGGCAAATGCTCCCAGGCAGCTCCACCTGAGTGCAGTGGTTTGCCAGCAGAAGACCAGAGGAGGTCTTGGCTGCCAAGGATCGCAGCTCGGGTTAGGATCCCAGGGCGCTGGGAGCCAAACGGAATTACAAAACAGACTGCCCCTGCCTTGCGCTTGCAGAGCAGTGGCACTGCAGCTGCAGAGGGGCGAGTCTCACCCAGCCATTCAGCTTTGTTCTGCTCAGTCGCACTCACGCTGGAAGACTGGTACTCTATAACTCTTTACCAAGGACGAGCCAGCAGCTAGCTTTTCCCCCCCACTTCTGTAACTCCAGCTGTTAAGCTTAGGGAAAAGAGACTGTGATATTTCAAGTAAAGAAAATTGATGTAAAAGAAGTTGAAATGGGTTTGTTTACCTAGGGGTGCCTGCTTGCCTCCATGTACTCGAGAATGGGGCAGGAACACGCCATTGTCCCTTTGGAAAGATGAATGTTAAGTGGTCATAGTACCAGACTTAGCCACACAAGGCTCGCTCAGGGGACGGGGAGAAAAGGAAGTTCACTCCTTTATGCCCCGTGGCATCTCCCAGCTCCAGAGGACACTTCCCAGAGCATCAGCTTTTACTGAGGATAAAGGCCAAACTGCCAGGCTCAGCTCACCAGCTTTCAAAGAGGAGTCCCAGCCAGGAGCACTGGTGGCTGACAATGACATGCCACCAGTGCAGCTTAAGCTGTGCAGTGCTAGGCAACTGAGGGATGCGCGTTCTCGTGAAAATAAGCCCATGCTACAGGGGAAAAAAAAAAAAAACAACTGATAAACGTCTATCATGCATACATGCCACGTATACACACAGCCTCTGCGTGACTGCAGGGGTTGGTTTGGTTGTGCAAGATGAAGTATGTTGCTAGTTGTAGCATGAGGTCACCCCTTAAAATGAACAGCCAAAGCATTCACCTGGTCAAAACAAAGAGATACATGACCATTTCTAACAGCAGCTTAAAATAGTGAACCACTTAATATTGTAAAATAACTATACTATTTAATTTACACTTTTCAAAGTGGCTATCAAATATTTGTGCTACATCACATAATGCCAACAAGGTAAAGTAATTCATCCTTACAGAGGTTTAAAAACGAAACAAAAAAAATTACCACCCCCACCCCTCCCCCAACAAGTCCCTGAAGCCTCCCAAAGTCACACATGCATTCATACACACAGCTACAGCTCAGCTTGCTCAGTTACATCTGCTCTGCTGATTCGAAGATGTTCCTGCAGGAATGAAGCAACTTGCGCGTTTGGGTAGGCCAGTCAAAAATGGTTCATTTGGTAGTCTTGGTATTTTCATGTCCCACCGTTCTCAGAATTTCAAATGCCAGGGAAGCAACAGCAACATCAGCATGAGAGCTAGGAATTAAAACCAGTAACATGTATTACACATCATCAGGGGAAAACTTTGTGTTCAAATCCCACATTTGTCTTTTTCTACGCTGGAAAATTCTTACTAGCCATTAACTGCACTGTGTACCCTGCTTTTCTGTTAAGCGGCACCATGCAACAACTAGTGAGTCTGTCCTGTAGCAAATCCTGTGTAAAAATTAATTTTGGCTCAAATGCTACCCCACTCAATCTCCTCTGTAAAAAGAACATACAATTTCTCGTGCCCCTCCTCCCCCAATCTACAGACACACACACTTTGAGCTTGAGAGAAAAGTGTGGGGTTGTTTTTGTTTGTTTGTTTTTTTTTCACATGTATAGCCCTCTTAACGTCTTGGTGCTCCACGCAAGGAGGCAGGTCCACGTAAGGTGTAGCTCACCTCCTGCAGGGAGAACCAACTGCACCACCACATACAGCTCTGCACGTTTGAGACTGAATGGTGGGATCCCCCACCACCCCAACCCCTTTGCTTCCTTGCCTAAGTATTTATTATATGTATTTTGCCTAATTTTTTCCTTCTGGAAACACATTTTTTTTCCTAGCTATGGAAGAGAGGCTCTAACACATTACCGCTAGTTCACAGAAACAAGTTTTGGGGTTTTTTTTAATAGCCTACCATCCCTCATCTTTAGCTTAGAAAGGACACTAGTAGATCAATCTGCAACTTCCTTGGTTGCTGCAAACAAAAAAACCTACCAACACTCCATGTTTTAGGGAACACAGAGCTAGCCGGGAAACAAATGATCAGCCCACACTATAGAAGTCAATGTCTTAATGAGCAGCAGTTTAAACCACAAAATTTAGCAATCTGAAACAAATGCATCTCAGCAACTGTCTTTGCTGAAAAAAAATCAATGGCTACGATGCCACACATTAAAGTGCAGATTTGATTCCACATAGCTGCTCAGGGGAATGGGTTGGTTCTGTGTCGCTCTCAAAACTGCCCGTTCTGACTAGCTGAGGATGTATCGCAGAGGAAGAGTTTGGCGATCCACAGCTGCTACGCGGCAGCAGGAGAGCACCGAAAGCAGCCTGCAGTCAAGCAGCGCCCTTCTCTCGGCACGTGACTGCTTGGCTTGGTATCCGAAAGATTAGAAACCTGTCTGCAGAAAAAGAGCAAAGCAAAAACACTCCTCAATCACTGCAACCCAGTGATAACGTGTGGGTGGAAGGGCCAGGGAGTTCAGACTACTCAGAGGATGGCTTAGATCCAGGATCTCGGTTGTAGCCTTCTCTAAAATGTTTCCAATTCTGCATGAGATACAGAGAAGCTTCTTACCAGGGTTCAAAGCACAGGTGAGGAGACCAAGTTTATTAGGTCACCAGGAATATTCTGGGAAAGACGCCACATAAGGGCATCTGGGGAGACTGCAGAACATCCATAAACAAAACGGCCATTCAGCTAAAGCTGGTTAAGGCTTGCTAACCCCAGGTTTCTCCTGCCTGCCAGTTGCCAATCTGAGTTCGTTATAGCCCCAAGATCCAGGCTGAATCCCTCCCAGTTTCCTCTGGAGGCAAATGGATGGGGACATGTGTTCCCCAAAGAAGGGGAGGAGGGAAACGAAATCCATGAGCTCCATGGAGCTCCTCTGTTGCTGCTGCAGTGCGCAAGCTCGGCACAACAGAGGAACTTGGCTTACCCTAAAATATCAAAACACTCGCCATTGGCAGCAGCTAGAATTTGGTCTACTGAGCATCTTGTGTCAAGTAAGAGAGGGTGCTGTTTATTCTGGGCTCTGTAGTACGTGGTTTTCTGAGTACAGAAATGTACAGATAACAGGCAATTAGAGGAAGTCAGAAAAGCAGACTCAAAGACCGCAACCGGGCTGCCTAGCGCATCTAAGACCGAAACGCTACAAGATATAGTGAAAACTAGTTCTAAAAGAAGAAAACCCCATCTTTCCCAGCTGTCACCTTCAGTGGTGGTGTCAGTGTCTCCCTTGGGGAGAGCTGACGTTTTATTTTAGTTAGATAATTTAATGAGTCATATGAAAACCCGTGAGTCAGCAGCTGAGTACGCAAGAGGGATGCAGACTGTTCTCAACAGGTTTGGTTAGTCCTCAGCATGCATCTCCTCACACTCACCATGTCCCAACATTTCCTCTCCACATCTGCCCACATCCCCCCTTCCTTCCAACACAGGGTACACCCTGCCATCACGTCGAGGAGCCAAGTTTCCCAAACAACTCACCCATATAAAGCCTGCGTTTGGGAGCACAGAGCACAGAAAAGACTACCTTAGCGTTTCAAAAACTCATCTATAAACTACAATTTCTCTATGAATTTCAGTTCAACTAGGAGTGAAATGCAGCCTAACAGCCCACAGCAGGAGTGTAAAATTTGTTTTGAGGGGCAGAGAACAGTAATTCATTCATTCATATGTCCAAGGGGGATTAGATGAGGGAAAGTCTACGGGAGATGAGCTGAGGTTTGGCCAACTTGTTGGGACTAGCACCTCTGTTCTCGCAGAGGCGGCCACGGCATTCCCCAAAGTCTCGTGCCTTCTCAGCGAAGCCACAGGTATTCTTAAACAAAAGTAGTTCTGTTCTTTAGCTGCACATTTTAAAGTAATCAGCTTGCAAGCGCACAAAACACAATTTCTTTAAAACAGGGCACAAACATTGTATTGTGCATCTAGCCCACTCTGCCAGGAACCACTAACCAGTATCCGGTTATAGAGGCCAAGTATTTGGAATAAAGTAATATATTTAAAAAATAAAAATAAAAAATAAAATCGACACATGTGTGCATGCATTGAGCCGGACCGTGCAGCACACTATGGCTTGCCACAGCTGGGGATCAAAGCACGCCGCTGCTGCCGCCGCAGCAGCAGAAATATGGTAAGCTCTGAATGAGAGGAGTTTGGAGGAAAGCAGTGTAGGGAGGGGGGCCGGGGACAGAAACCTGAGAAGCTTGTACTGCACAGAAGGTGATTACAGGAGAAGACCATTGCAGACAAAAGAGGAAGCGAGCGCTCTCAGCCCTGGAAATTCCTGGAAGCCCGAGGGAACTCACCTGGCAGTTTGGGCCAGGCTCTCTAGAGTTTGGATAAGAGCATCGCCATCATTCTTCAGGCTCTCCGAGCGTTTCTCGTTTGAAGTTATCTGGAACAAAAAGAAAGAACCGTTATCAAAGGCTTAGCATGAAATTCCTCTCTGTCATTTTTTGTGGGATAGGGGAGAGGGAAACAAGTTAGAGCATTTATTACAATTGTAAATGGAATGTGACATTAAAGAGACCCAAGAGAAAGTCCCTTTTACTGAAGGGGACTGAATTTTAGGCACAGACCATCTAAAATGTCTTGGCTTAATTAACGAGATCCACTCTAGTTCTGAGTTCTGAGTAAGTGTGCAAATTCACACATCACAGTCTGCCAATCCTGATTTCATCCTTAGTTCCAATGCAAATAAATTTAATCTGAATTCCAGGGAGATCTTGGGGAGGCAGTCATTTCCATTTCTCACTTCAGGGAAAAAAATAACCAAGGTTGTATCAGCCTTCAGATCAGGACGCGTGGGGTTTCTCTGAGAGGAGCCAAGTTAAAATCACTGCAACTTTAGCCGTTGCATGTTGAAATTTTTCTTGCCCCTCATCAGTCATTAGGATATTACCTGCCCAGGACTGTCACCTACAAAGCAGGGGACTGAGTGACCAAAGCTATATGCCCTTTCGTGTCAAGTGAATCCTGATTGTAGCTGATTTTGCTGCTGGTGTGTTTTATCACACTAATCTGTAATGACTGGTTTATTGTTTCTCCAGCCTTAAGTAGTAGAACCACACAGCTCCAAGTGGCTGCGCATTTCCTGACCAGTTAAGTGGGTGAACGGGAAGGTCACGGGGGACATGACGTGAAGTCGCACGGCATCTTGGCACAGACAGACACTGAAGACTTGGCAGCTTGCTGAAGAAGCTCTTGTCTCTCAAAAATTTACTGAAAAAAAGGTTTGCGTGTCAGTTCCTGCTTGCAAAGGTAAATAAATCTTGGCCAAAGAGAAAAGAAAAGAGGAGGACCAGAGCAGCTGATAATTTCAGTACCGGAGGAGTTGATGCTTGAAACAACAACTTCTGATCCCAAAATCTGGCAAGGACGTTTAAGCTTTAGCATGCTGCGGCTGGCCCCATTTACCATTGATCAAGCATCTGGGAGATACGCCTTCACATCTCCCTCTTAAATCACAAGAGAAGCTGTATTTACAGCTGCCATCCCCCCCATAATTTATCAGCAGCAATTCTGCAACAACAGTGTCACTGCATCTGTAATCATAACATCCTGTAGTTAAGCAGTAACAGGGAACAGAGACCTGTCTGAAGTAAACTAAAATGTATCTCGTGTTGGAAAAAAACAGTGATGCCATTTGTACCTAAGTACAAATCATTGGTAAATCCTGATTACAGGTCATTAAACCTTTCTTACTCTCTTGAGGTTAGTATCTGACCCTTTCAGTTTATATTTTGGTAATCCATTCTTCTTTACTTGTCACCCATTAGATACAGAAGATGTTTTGTAATCTAGGTTCTGAATGTGGGAACGACAACACATGTAATAGTAGCAATATAGTTAGAAAAGTGGTTTCACCACAAGGCTTTTCATTCCTACAGAGCGCTTGTGCTGCTACCAAACGCTTCCCGGAACTTCTACGGCTCACCAGCCCCTGCCACGTTCTTTGCACTTGCCACATTCGTGCCCCTTGTTTATCCTGCGCATTTAAAAAAGAGGAAGAGGTCACGGCGGGGGAGGAAGGTCACTGAATGCTGGATCATGCTCCATAAAACTACGAGGTCAAATAAAGGTTAGAGATATCTCTAATTCTAATACATCCTAACTCTTGGATGCTGACTTCTCTACAAACCTCAGAGCCTTTTAACAAATTAGCCTTTGTGCAGAGACCGAACATTCAAAATACGCTTAACTGTAAAATCTGTACCAAGAAAAAGTTTTAATTCTAAAATGCTGTATTTGAAACAATAACTTAGTCCAGTTGAGTCATAGGGTCTGACGATAAACTTGCCCGTGTTGCAGCGTGCCTTGTGTCATTATTAAGAATATATTTCTGTGGATACAATGCATTTGAATGGAAAAGATTAAAAAGGCTTTATATGCACAGAAATCGTAATGAACAGAACAGAAAGACCCATGAGATCGTCTACCCTGTCTCCCTGTTATACTCCACTGCTCAGAGCAGCTTTCAGCCACAAGCAATGGGCTGCTGCGATACCCATCCGTAGGGGCTGCTCCCCTCTCTAACAAAATGCTTCAGTAAGATCCTTTCAGCAGTAGAGGTGGAACCAGAAGGAGAGAAAGGATCAGGCCTTTAACAGCATGATCAGCCTGTCAAATGAAGTCTAAACTGAATTTAGGGCATATTTTCTTGAGAGCATTAACTAATGGCTTCAGACAAGCCAAGGGGTGTTGGTGAAGAACAGACCCATCCAGTCGGCAGTGCCACCTGCACGCACAAATGTGGAACCTGCACGGCCCAAACGTGGCTGTAGGGATTTAGGTGGGCAGCTGGGGTTTCCACACCCATTCTCCACTACCAGTGTCCAGAAAATTGCTTTCTGCCTACCATGAGGCATCTGCACCATGGGCCCGGGAGAGGATCCATGCTGTGGTAGCAGGAAAGCTGCAGGTTGAATGCAGGGTGAGCTGCCAGTGCCCTGTGGCTGCCTCGACCGCAGCTGCCTATGGTTTTTTGTCAGTACTCCCGTGCTGTCACTGGTCTGACCTAGTGGCATTTATTTGCCCTTTGTATCAGTCTGTGTAGTGGATGTGATTGCTCCCCAAGCAATCAGAAGGCTTCTCGCATACGACAGATTAGATGCTGCTGCACATAAGGCTCATGAAAAATACTGGCTGATCTGAGGAATCACAGTTCACTTTCAAGACCCAAGATAAAACTTCACCTGTGTTTCTCATTTAAAAATTGTTCCAGTTTTGTCTTCCTAAATTATGACAGCACATAAAACCACCAGCAACCAAACTTTTAGAAATGAATGTATTTTTTACCCAGTTCGTTATCTTTTTCTTCTACCCAGCATCACTGTATCTTTTACCCACACCAGTCCTACTTCTCATTCACTTGGAATTTTAACAACTAGTTTAATGATCTCTTGTAATATTGCTCTTTGTTAGACCTGGCTACAACACACATTCAATGACATAATCAATAGCTATTTCTTTAATTAAAAATGTAATTAAATCTCAGTTTAGTTGTATACTAATTGCAATTTAACAAGAATTTCAAAATGTCTTTTCTTTGTTAAGCTAATAGCCATTCAGCAGCTTTCCTCCCTTCAATTCTATTAAACAAGGATGAGCCATAAGGAGTACCATAATAGGTATGTAAAGATCAGTATTTCCTAAAATTTAGGATAGCTGTTCAGGTATTATGGCGCTGCTGAAGGTGAGTGCAGGAAAAGATAGGATATGAATAGTCGCTGGAAGATCGTCTTCGCTAATAAATCGAGGAGTCTTGGATTCTTGGTCTAAGTAGAAGTGATTTTTGCAATTCAAATTTCAAGAAAGCATGGAAACCTAAGGGACAATTACTTTTCTTAAGGCTGGCTTCATAATACTGAACTGCTTTCTGTGGTTAGTCATAACTTATATTTTGTAATTTCTGAGTTAAATGACCTAAGTAGTAAACTACTCTCCCACTATTTTGAGGAGAAAGAAATTCTCCTGCTTTGTTGAGGTTTCAAGTAAACCGTAAGCTTGATGTCTGTGAAGTAAAATGCAAAATATTGATTGGGTAAAAATAAAGAGCTTTTTTATTTGAAACTTTTTTTGGTTGAAGAAAGGCCTCAGGAGCATATTTAGCTGCACCTTCAAGTGTTATCTTCTCAAATAAACAACTGCTGGAGATGTTTACCATTTCCACACTCAGCAGATGCTTTTCTACAAACCATCACCCTGCCTATATACACAGATGCAAGCAAGGCATGTCATAAATGCCCTCTCTCACAAACTGGCTTTTTCTCTTTCTCAACCACGCTCAATATTGTAACCTCATAAAGCAATGCTTCCTTACTTTTTCCTCAAAATTTAATACAATCAAGCTAATTACCTTTGCAGGATTAGTTAGCTCAAGCTCTCGCTTAACTTTACCAACATAGCTGAGAGCAGCCGCACAGGTAACGCAGGAGCTGCTGTGGGCTGGTTTAGCCGAACCACCAGATACTCGCAGGTCCGATGTTAGCATCACTTGAATATCGACACATGCTGTCAATGAAGTACCACTTATCCCCAGCTGGAGGCCTTTCTGTGAATGGGAATTGTATCTTCAGATAATACTGCAGTAAAGCCAATCACCAATATATTTTTTTTCCCTACACAGAACATGAAATATATTTTAAAAAATTAAGTCTTCAGAATAAAAAAAAAAAGATTAAATAATTAAGCACGCTCCTGTTGCCCTCTAGACACTATTTCAAATAATGTCTTCATAGTAGGTGCTGTCCCCACAATTTAAAATGTGCATCTCAGACTTGTCATTCCTGCCTCCACCTTTGGCTGAAGGCACTGTCAGCAGGACACAGAGCCTTTCATCCCCACCCAAAGCTGCTGTTTCAAATGCCGTCCGGGCTGGTGGTGACTGAAAGTTGATGGCTATTCACAGCTGCTTAGTGTGACCTTATTCCCATTTTTTAAGGAACAAATGTCACAAAATATAGTGGCATCAAAAACATCGCTATAGCTGACGTGACAGCCCAGCAAATAAGTCAATGGGATGGTAACTTCAGAAATAAGGCACAATGCCTGGGCTGGAGGAGAAAACCTTCCAGTGTTGCGGCCCATCTTACGCCTATCCCAAGGCATTTAATGGTACTTTTCCTCCCAGGCTGTCAGTGCTGAGCTATTCACAGGCACTGCAGTAATCAAATAAAACACGTCACTTGGTTTGTCATTCACAACTCACGATGACACGGTCAGAAATATGCAGCCATTCCTTCTTAACGGAGAAGCGTGCTAACCAAGAATATATTGCAAACATGGACTCATTCGGGTGAGCATTTATGTGAAATAAAACTAACGGATCCATTGATTGTGTTCAAACTTACTAAATATAAATATTTCTTTCAAAATAAATCCTTCTCCGAGCATCCACATTGAGCTGGCATTGCCCAGAGGAGATATATCAAACAGATCCATCACTTCCTGTGACAGATCAAACAGATCCGTCACTTCTGTAGGCTTGCATGCCCAATTACTCTGACAAAGTAATGCAGCCCTACCTTTGCGTAATGAAGGGCCAGATCCAATAAAGCATTTAGAGCCTATGAAGCAGAGGCTGTAACGATTACGTTAGAGGTGTCAGCCCCCAGAGAGGAATCCCGAGCGGAGCCCTAGATACCCGCACAGTAGTCGTTGCTGAAGGACATGGAAACCTGCGCATTGACCACAAAGTTATCTGAGTTCCCTCTTGTCGCTGGAGCTCAGACTGCTAACACAGCAAATGAAAACTCATGGTTCAGGCAGCAGAGGCCACAACTCCAACCCTTTTCTCGGTGCCCCTGCACCAGGCTACGGGTTCCCATGCTCTCCCATAGTCCTTTCCCCTTTCCTAGGCAAGCGAAGGTCACGTTTTTATTGCTGCAGCACAACTCCCACCGGATGGGGAGACGCAGGGAGGTTTGGATGGTTCCCCCGCGGTGAGTGAATAACACCACGGCACGGGGACTCAGCAGGGAGGCAGGAGGCAGCACGGCTCTCCAGGTCGGAGAAGTTAAGCATGAACTCTCATTTACCAGGGGAGCACTCTAGCTATTAGGCCAATTTTATGCTTGTNAAAAAAAATTAAAACCAAACCAACCTAAACCAGCAACAAATAATCCCAGCTATCTACAGCGGTCTTTTGTGAGGTGTTTAAACTGGAATTTGTTAGATGTGCTCTAGGCAGCACATGGGACTGGACCCTTCAAAGCACCTCGGTGCAACCAGTTTACAGGTTGTTTAACGAAAATTAATGGTAACTCTTGCCAGGCTACACAAGTGTAGCAGAGGAACACCCGAGGACAGTTTGCTTGCAGGGACACTGCAGTAGGACAGTCACAAGTTATTTTTGCTCTCCATAATGTACGAGAGCTCACTCTAAAAGGGTAAAAACCTTCCTGGCATTCCCCCGCCATCGCAGCGTGCTTCCTTGCTACTCTTCTCCCCACACGTGGTTCAGCTGGAGGAGACAGACACAGAACGTGTGTGTGTGTGGGAAGAACAAATCAAGTTGGACAAGTTTTATTTATGTTACTAATTGCCAACTCATTTGAACAGGCCTGAGCAATGTTGCTGGACCATAAAAACAAGAAATGAAAGTTACAAAAGCATGAGTGTTCCAGGTGTGCTTTGGCAAGCATATTGCAGTCAGGGATTGCAGACACACAATTACAAAGACTTTGTGGCCTTCAGATCCTGCAAATACATGTGAAAACAAGCAAGTATCTGTGACAAAAAAACTCCTACATCAGACAGTTTAGCTCTGATTTTAGAGTTCAAAAATCTGCCCCCCCCCCCATCATGAATAAAATTCTTGTTCTACTGAAGTCAGCAGCAAACTCCTTTTGACTTTGATAAGGCCAAGATTTCATTCGACATGTTTTGTTTTCTTCTAATTTGTATGTGTGTGCAGGTTTATTCTACGTTCAAAGCAATTTCCACTGGTAACTTGGAAATGTACCAGTTTCCCGGCAGCCTGAAAGCCACGCTGTCTCGAGGACTATTCACGGAGAGACAAGGAATGTCTCCCACACACTATATAATGGTTAATTGATTTTAGACGTTTCTTGACACCTTCCACTCTGAGGCTATTTTCTGCCCTTCAGCGCATACGTAACGCACACAAAGGCATGCTCTGTGATTGTTGTAAAGTTGTAAGATTACCAACTCTAAGGGGCATTGTCTAAGCATAAGAAAAGATTCGTAAAACTGCGGGGTAATTATTGGACAGAACGCCACTCTGTCTTGTTTGATTTTTTGATTTGGTTTTTATTGTGAGCAGCGTTCTCAGCTCGCTTTCGGGATATACAAGATGTCTTTATAATGCAGAAAATATCCATTACGACAGTTTCCATCCTCTGCAACTAGCAAGTTTAAAATATTTGACTTAACAGAACTGGATAGGCCAACCTCTTCACATCCATTAGAACCAGCTGTACACAACAACTTCATTAGCAAAAGTAAACTGCAGCCCTGTCTGGCAAAAGGTGCAACATAGTGTTGCAGGGTTGACAAGCTAAGCATGCTCATAAGCCAGCCCAACATCAATATGACATTAAAAATAAACACTTGCCACCCTGTTGCTCGTGATCTCATCTGCAAACACAGGTTCATCTGTCACCTGCATGCCAACGACTCCCTGAGGTACCACTTCAGACTAGCTTCACTCTGTCCAAACAACGAACCCAGCCAGCCTCAGACATCAGCTTTAGTAAAATGAGGCCGCAGACAGAGCTTACACAAACCTCGCAAGCCCCTCCGATTCCTCTTCCCGCAGCTCCCAGGCCTGTCCTCACCTTGCTGGATCTGATGAGACCACCACCTCCCAGGTACACTTCACCCTGATGGTCCTGTATGACCTCCCCCTTAACAAAGGGAAAGGGGAAATCCACTGGAGTTAATTTTTATTACCACAGCAGGTCCAATTTAGGCTCAGATCCTACATTTATGTTCCTTTAGGAGCTGTTACAGAGGGTCCTGGTTGTTTTACAGCAAAACACCCTAAAAACAGTTATGAAGACACAGTGTAAAACAAAACAACAGATTCTCTGCATATCTAGATTTCCCCTCAAGTTCATCATTCCCTGGATCTGAGAAGGCTCTCATTCCAATGTCCTTCATAGTCTCTCTCTCTCTTCATCGGCTTTTCTCCTAAAATAGCTTCTGACAAGTAACTCCCAGTCTCTCCTAAATGTTGTTTCCTGTAAATCTTTTTCCAGTGCCGCTGTCTTTTGTGGTGTAATAATTCAACTTGTGAATAAGATTCCTGAATGCCAGCGTCTGTCATACCTTATATTTCCCCATAAAAATCACAAAGTAGTCTGACTGTAAAGTTGTTTTGGAGTTATATCCAACTTTCATTGATATGTTCCATGGGTTAGGGATGGCTTTTTTTCTTTTCATGTACATGTTCTTTTCATGCTCATCTAGTACAGCTGAACCTAGATCTTTCACTGTCATATTTCATGCTATAACGATTCAAATAATTTCAAATATTTATATACTTGTAAGGGTAAGAATCATTACTACAGATATCTCACGATTAGGAAAACCAGTGACACCCAGAACATACAGGAAAGTGCTGACCTTTAAATGGCAATTACCATACAGGAGAAGTATGCAAGCAACCAAGCAATTCATAAATCCTTTTATATCTACGGACACAAACACTTGAGCAGCCATGCCTGTGATGCTTAGGTAAACCGGACAAACCCATAGGAACTGCCAAGCAGTTGCATTTAATTGAGGAATTTGAGTTTTAATGCATACAGCCTCAAAAAAACCCCCCAACCAAACAACCCCTCCAACCCAATGTTGTCCCTTGTCCTGCTTTAAACTGCTCTTCACAAAGATAAAAGACTACTATGCCCTGACAAAGGCAGAGTGATGCAAATAGATGCTGTCAAAGTTGTCCTTATAGATCCACTGGTGCAATTCAAGTCCGATCTAGTATGCAAAAATCCCTAGCTCCCCCTGAGCAGAACCTTTATATGGCATTGATTAACCATCATGGAGGATGAAACAAAATTGGAAAGCTCATGCTCACGTTGGTCATAATCTGGATTTGAACACAAAACTCCAACAACTAAACATCTGTATGACTTGACTCAATGTGCTAGATTTACCATTCCAAGAAAAGCATGAGCTAAATTAAGAACTAGCACAGATTATGAAAAATACATACTTAAAGAATAAAAAGAGTAGCAAAATCTCATTAGAAAATTATTACGAACTATGAGTTTGAGCTAAATATTAAAGCATTTAGCATTAGTTCCTTTGTAGCCCCTATAGACTTGGTTCCTATGGGCATGTAAAACTTGGACATAGAACCCTTGAGTTTTTCCTTTAGTACCAAACCTGAAGTGTCTTTCATATACTGAAAAAAAAAGACAAAAGCAGGTCTGAAGATTTTTATTAGGGGAGAAAAGCATCATTATATCTATGCTTTATGTAAAAAGCAACTAAGAATGTAAATGACTGAACAGGGATATAAGTCTATAAAACACCAATTTCTGAGGAAAATTATGCTTTATGTAATGGTTCAATTTCCATAAAATTGTAAAAACTGTCATAAAAACAAATGGACTTTTGAAATCGATGCTTGCTTATTGTCATGTGACAGATAGCTCTGGCAGAGAGCAAACAGCTACCTAGTTGGCCCTCACTGGCCTCAGAGAGAATAATTTTGGTCTATTCACTTTTTTTTTTTTTTAAAAAAACGAGCCCAGTTGCATTTAAGTATCTTTATGGCAGCTAGTAAGTCATCCATGTGCAATTACAGAGGAGGTCAAAAGGAAGTAATAGTGATGAGCCCAACAGATGACACAGCTAGGCAATCTCAACAGTATTGCACTATGTAAAATTACAGTGCACTGAAACACCAAATGAGTCCGGCAATCCTTTTGTGCCCACAGAAACAATGAATTAGGTCTCCAGAACAAAAACAACAGTGATAGTCACTGGGAATTACACTGGCCTTGAATTATGAATTGAATAAACAGGTTGCAGGTTTCAGAACTGCCAGTTTCACTGTACAACCCAAAGCAAAACATCTGTCTGTGTGAAAACAGAGTGTAATTCTCATTGCTGACCACGGCAGTATTGTTTTTCAGACAGCTCCTGTTTCTATTCATAGTCATACTGGGCTCCCAGTACCCAAATACCAGCACAGTGCTAATCGTTGTGGGGGCGTCTTGGAAAACAAATACATTCCAAAAAAAGAGGGTAAGTAACTTCCCCCAGGAACATGGGTCTGCAGTATGCCAGCCACTGGAATAAAGACTTTCATTCTTGCTGCTCTCTGAAATCAAGAGCAGATCCCATATTTGATTCCCTGCCTCCTCCCTCACGTCAGTGTCATTGAAGAATAGCCATTACAGATTGACTGAATACTTTAATATCAGTTGTGAAAACAACCATCAACCAAAACGGCAGCCCAAATCTGCACTTAATGCAGACATATATACTTTCAGACTCACACTACTTATTCCAAATGAACAGAGTAAGATTTAATGTAGAATGAATAGTTCAATAGGCCAAGTTGTGAGTAAGTGTTCACAGTTACTTCAGAGATCACCCCCACTCACTGCATCTCACACAAGTCCTCAGTGCAGTCATACTTTGTTTTTTGTCAACACTGGCCATTTTGTTAAGTTGTGTTCAGACTCCAAATGCTTCACCCCTTTATGAGCCCTGCTGTTTTAGTGACATCAAGAAACTGGTGATTTGACAATTTCATATTGATTTTCCTCTCCCTACCTCAACTCACCTATACCCGCACTTGGCTGACTACCACAGTTTCACTGGTGACCGGCAGGAACAGGTTCCTGAGTAGCTTTCCTATGCTTCCGTCAAATCATTGAGTTCCAGCTCCTGGCAGCCTGTGTATAAGAGAAACCCTTGCAGCTGTCCCCAATATAACGCCATCTTACTCTTCTTTATAATAATATTTCAAGATACAGATGAATATAAACACTGTGGAGTTTCTTTACTGCAACTGCAAAAACAAAAGGGCTCTAAGACAAGGTTAAATGATTTACAGCGGAAATGTGCAAAGAGAAGATAAATCACTTTTCTTCTCTCAATACAGTGCTGTACAGTCATCTTCATCTTTTCTTATCGGCTGCCATTTCCGACACAAGCAAAAAGTGCTCTTATTATGCTAGGGAGCAAAAAGGATCAAGCTCTTCAACCTGGCAGTCTTCTATCAACAACAAAAGAAAAAGATACAAAGACTGTGAGTCAAACATGATGTCACTAACAAGTGACATGAATGGCAACGTACTGCTTTACTGTTAATAAAAGAAGTCTGGGAAGACCAAGGCTCATTTTATTTAAGGATAAACTCTAGTAGCTGGTAACTCATCCCTGACAGTATTACCAGAAGGGCAACACGACAACTCTGCGTAATATTTCATGGCAGATGGAGCGAGGGGAATGAGACTAGCTGGCTGTCTGTGCAACTGGTGGGCATGGGAAGGACAATTTTTTTCCTAATGCAACTGCCCGGTTCTGATCACCAAAGTGGGACAAGGCAAGGAGGAATATATCACAATGTCAAGAAATGAATGTAGAAGTTACAAAAAATCTGCTTAAATTGTTCATCCTCTCCAACGCAGAAGGCTGTGTCTGGCACTGTTACCACAGATACTCCAGTTTATCTTCTCCATTGCGTAGTTAAACAAATTTTAGCTAAATTAAAATCATGCAATTAAGTAAAGAGTCAAACAATTGTAAGTACTTGAGTTAAAGCAGTTTAAGAAATTACCAACCACTTAGCTAGAATGTGAAATCTATGCATATAGGCACCCACTAAATGGCAACATTAAGTGGGCTGGCTTGAACCACCACTCTTGGTGGTTTACACTAACTTAACTTTACTCCATGCTGTAAAAGGCTGGGGTGCCCACAGAGTCAGCTGGAAAGGTAGGATTGATTTCCAACTGAGCAAGCAACAGCTCCCTCAACTCCTTTGCCTTGATGGCACTGTGATGGATGTCCTTATTTTAAAAGCTCGCTAAATGTTAAAATTCTGAGCAAGAAATTGCTGTCAAAAGGGTAAAGATGCTCGCGCAATTATTTTTAATGCATCCTTATTTTTATAAAACGTATTCGAATTGACATTAGTTATATCATCCATTAGTTACGTTGTCCAAGAGCCCTGACAACTGGGTTTTGTTGGGTTTAGTTGCCATGGTTTAAACAAACAAACAATTCACTGCCCCAACTATCTGCTCCGTTTGATTGCCGGGGGTTCTTATCCCCAAAGCATGAAGGGGAGAGCAAGGTCCCGGTTTATATCTCATTTTCTCTGGTTCACAACTTGTCCTATTAGCTTGAACAGCTGATGAAGGTGGGCCTGCATTAACACTGGGCTGAGACACGTTTCCAGTTCTGTGGGGTCGGGACAGCAGAGATGCAGGACAGCGAAGTGGAGGCGGCCATGGACCAGGCAGGGCAGCAGACTCCACTGCATCCAGTATCTCAGAGCCTTAACCATGAGCTCACTGACTTTTGTCATTAAAAGGGAGAGAAAAGGAGGCAGAAAGCTGAAAAGATAAAACTTTCAGTGAAGAAGTCCACAACAAAGGAGAGTCTGTCCTTCCATAAACACAAAATCAGCTGAATCCCCAAAGAAGAAACCCTTTTTCCTATAGGAGGTGAACAGTTTAATTTGGATAGGAGAACATTCTCTGGAAGACAAACCAACTGTTTCTCTTTGTAACTCTCTAATACAGCAGAGATTGACCTTTGCATCCTCATTTTGATGCTTATCTTGAGCAAACAGCCTAGAAGTCAATGTCTACAGAGAAAAAAATAGGGAAGTGACTTTTCTCTAAAAGTGCAGAGCAAGTCCTAGGGAAAATTTTAATAAATATGAGTCCAGCTGCTGTGGCTGAATGTTAACCAGCTTTGTGATGCAGTGTTTATTTGGCCATGATACACTTGCTGAGAGAAGTTAAACTTCAATCTTGAATTATACGATTAAGTCTTTCACGGAGAAAATGATCCTTTGTAGCTTTTGCTATCTCAAAATACATTATATTTCAGCATCAGCAGAAGAACAAACATTTCCTGATTTTATATGTGAATTGGCTTTTTGCTTTTATCTCGTGGGTGAATTTAGTGTTCAAGGAATGGACAGGGCTGGCTAAAGCCAATTCTAATGAACGTGAGGGTTCTGACAAACTGCACCCACGCAGATCGGGCAGCGAACCTTACACCTAGCTTACAGCACTGCCGCTTCTGCAGCCTTGGCTTCTGTTGAATAGATAATCATATTGAACTGTGTACAAAACGGCTACCAACAACCCAGCTTTCAGCTATGATCTAATTGGGATGTGAACTGGATATTTTTTCCTCTCATTTTCTTTTTGACTATGGGAAAAAATTGTAAAGTACTATTATCACATGGTAATATTCATAATAAATACACACAGGTTCCAAAAGCATTTCTAACTTAATAAAGCAGTTTGTTTTCTCTTAGAGGTTTCAAGTTAAAACTCCTCCAACATTTTTGCTGATGCACAGCTAATTACATCATTGTTTTGCATTTGCTATTGCACAACTACCATGAACAAGGTGTGCCTTAAAATTAGATGTTGCAGCCCATACACTTAACCTGATTAGGTCAATAATTTAAATATTAACATAGTTACGGAAATGAAAGCAGGCAGATTCTTGTTAAAAAAGAAGTCACTATGTACTCTTACACTGTGTTCTTTTAAAAAAAGGGGACTTAAATCAGTTTTCAGATGCAGAATGAGCATCTGGATGTCTGCCACAAGACACTACCTTTTGTTATATCCACCGTGGCTGTCAATCTTATAACTCTGCCCTCCAGGACAAAGTAACTGAGTCACAGGGCAAACTTAATCACGTCACAACACAAAGGTGATGCGATGATCTCATTACTGTTCCAGGAAAAGGAACAAACTCAATTCCAATTTACACCAGCAAATCTAGCTTTCAGCAAAGACCTGCAAAGGCCCTGACCACATAACAGGGAGAACAAGTAACATGAGCGGCATCCTATTAAGGAAACTATTAACGTAAGCGAGATAGTGACATTAAGACTTTTAACAAAAGTCTCAGTGCTTTGTCAGAGGATTTTTGAATTTTAAAGGAGTTTTGAAGTTTAACCAAATCTATGATCCTTTTTGGTAAGGTTAAGGTACCTGGAAGTTACCTTTATGTCAGGTTAAAAATAATTTTGTACATTAAAGAAGAGATTTATTGCACTATTTCAAGCACTCAACTCAATCTAAATTGGCTAGGAGGTTCATTTTGAAGCTCTTCACTCTCTTTAGATACTGTATTTGGATTATTTTCTAACATAGTATCAGACATGCAGAAACAAAATCTAAAATAACTAAATCTGACTTAAAAAGAATACCTGTCTGATCAAAGCCTCTAGCTCACCTGTGTGGTTTTTGGTTGGGATTTTTATTGTGTGTGTAGATCTTACTAGCAGGAAAAGTCTTATCTTCTAAGAGTTGCACTTAAAACTGATTGCTTATAAAGATTTGAAGAATGATTGGGATTATCATTCTAAAACAGCACCCAGGGGAACTGGGTGGATCAAGGGATTGCTAATGAAATATCAAGTCTTTCACATCTAAACTGCTGATTTAAAATCAATCCAAGACAAAGATCCCCCAATTGGTGGACATCTGATGATCTGTAAGAAATGAGGTGATATTCTCACTCTATTCTTAGAAGATACATGTTTTAAGAGCACTGAACAGCCAGCAAAATTGGCACTCTTTGCAGTGAAACCAATGAATGGGTTGACAATTGAACAATTTAAAATAACTTTTATCCCTCAATACGGTAATATTAAACAAGGCTTTGGCTTTCTGGATCAAGTTTAGATCACAATTACTTTCCCCAACCTGCTCAAAATAAGAGTTTCAGCCTCTAAGACTACTGCAGTAAATTCAAACGAAACATTTTAGTAAGGTAAAAATTACTATTTAAGTTCCAGAGTAGCTATATTGGGTTTTAATGACTTCTAATTTACAGAAAGGTCAGTGATAGATGTTAATGAGTGACTCAGACAACTTTCTATTATGCTTTTCTGCAGGAGCAGTCATTATCACATGTCAGTTGCTCAGAACATAGCACTCTCTAGTCCTCCCTCTTATTTAATAAAAGCAAATTAATAATTTCCAATGATTTATTTACTCAGTGAATTTAGACCCTAGTTTCACTTAGAAATTACAGTAAATGCATCGTTTTAATTAACTTACTAGTCATAGCTATTCTACAGATGTTTTGTTTGTTTGAACATACTGTAGTCTATGAACTATTTGCAACTCTTATTACTGTGATTCTTGATTTACTAATGGGATTTGTGACAGATCAACTGCATGACATATTACTGTTTCTCTTTGCTGAGAGTCCACCTCCTAGGTCTAAAGCTCTTTGCTCTTGGTACCTGACATGGCTATCTATCTCAAATGGCTACCGTGCAAACCAAGCCCATAGCCAGTACAGGGAGATGGACTGACCTTACCCGCATATGAATCAGTGGGTTGGGCACACAGCGATTGCCACAGCAGGAGCAGAGCCTGTTCCCCTTATTCAGCCTTCTTCCCAAAAAGTAGTCCTTCCACCCCATAACCCCAAGTCCTTTCTCCCTGCAGGAACCTCCCTCGCAGCCGCATGGCAATTACCACCTGCCCGCAGGAGGGGAACTCACCAGAGCTACCAGAGCAAGTCCCAGTTGTGTACTGGTGGCACTGCATGGAATGGGGAAGGCTAGAGGAATTCTTTGTTGGATCCTTCAAAGCATCCCTCTACCAAGTTCATTGCTTTACCAGGGAGAGCTTCTTCCTGTGCTGGGTCCCAGGGCAAATCCAGAGAGATTGCCTTTGGTCCAGGAAGAAGGAATATGGTCCCTTTAAATAATGGAAGGTGTTGACCATCCAAAGATGTCTCCCCTCGTTCCATGGCACCATCAAAAAAACTCACGTAGCTTCTAAGATGGCCCCTTACCGCAGGCACGCACAGCTAGCCAATGTCACCAAACACAAGACAGGTTCCTTAGCAGGGGGTGAAGAGGGATGCAACAATGTGTGGAAGAGGGCACCCTGAGAGAAGATACTCCATTTTTTCTCCTGCTGATCCTTTCCTCTCTTGTGCACTGCCTCCTGGATCCTGCTCACCCCAAGCCCAGTTTTTCTAGCCATCCCTCCACACCCACGAGCAGGTGCTGGAAATTTGTCCTAGGGGACAAAAACAGCAAATGTAATTCACGGCAGGGCTCCTTCACATCATTAGACAAGGTCACTGATGCATCCACAGCCCCATCCCCCAAGACAGCCTGTGTGCAGAGACAGTCATATAAAGGAGTAACACCACCATCATCAGTTCTCTCACAGAGTCCTTTGGGAAGCCTTGGATATGGTCCTCTGGGATATGGTTGGTGAGAAGGAAGAGACTATCTTAGTGGATGCCAGGCAAAAATCCATTCTAAAGGTACAAGTATTTGGCTACCACCTTTCCAGAAAATCAAGATCTTGGGTCTGATTTCTGAGGAAGGGATGATCCTTTGCCTTCCCATTAGGTCTTCATCTAGGTGCTGAGACAACACCAGCACTCAGTCTTACTTTCCCTGCCTAAACCTCCTGATACAGCTACAGCTGCTCCCAGTCTCCATGGTGACCAATGGTGGCCAATCCCACAAGGCTTGGCAAGCGCCAGAATCCAGAGAGAAAAGGTGTACGTAGAGAGCCCTTTCTTCTTGCATTTCCTGTGGATCTGTAAGAGGGGTGTCATCCTCTGCCAGGAGGCTGCTAACATGCTTCTTGGTACCCTTTTACTTTTCTAGGGAGTAGATGTATGCACATGCTCCAATTCTTCTCCCAAAGGAGTTGGATGTGTGATCAGAGAAATGTGCCTCAGACCCAGTGGTCTTTCTGGACCTAGACTTTACCTCTTTCTCATATCTTTCAATAGACTAGGGTGGGTAGAGGTAGGGGCCTTTAGAACCTAAAATATCCTGTACCAGATGGCAACTCGCCACAGCCCTCCACCAACTAGCCATTTTCATGTTGCTGCAGCACAAGGACTGCAACACACCTTCTTTACATCCCAGCACCTTTACAATGAGGAAAAGGCATAACTGCCTCCCTATCAAGCAAGCCCATACCTTCCAAAAGCCTCTACAAAGCCTATGTCCTCTGACAGGCTATTGTAAGAATGACCATAGACTGACCTTGGCCAAGATTAAGAGCTCATGACCATTACAGACACCAAGTAGCAGTCCATGAAAGGGGTTGACCAGCCAGATCAGGGTTCCTTACTAATTTCTGGCCTCATGGACATTTTTCTTGGACCAACATTCTGCAAGCCCCAAGGCCTGTATAGTTCGGATGATTTTTCCCTCTATACATTATTCAGTATTTATCATTACTGAGTATTATCTGCAATTCTGTCATCCATTCAATCAATATTTTGAGTTGTGTGCAACTCCTCACAATCAGCCTTAGTTCTGAATAATTTTGTGTTATCAAAAATCTTTGTCATAGCGCTCTTCGTCTCTTTTTTTCCAGGCAATTTATGAATGCATTACAGAGCAAGGATCCTGGTAGGCTTATGACAGTAATCTATATTTATGGTGCAAAACCAGCCATTTATTGTTTCCTATAATTTAAGCCATTATTAATCTGTGAGAACCTTCCTCTTTCTCATGGCAGCTTAGTTGCTTTAGGAAGTTCTACTGAGAAACCTTAAGAAAAGCCTTTCCAAATCCAAGTCCACTATACCAATTCTTCACACAATCACTCAGAGGAACTGGAGAAACATGACTTCCCTCTACAGACATCATATTGACTCTTACGTAATGTGCTATATTTATCTTTCTGTTTATCCATCTTTTCCTTATTATCATATCTAACAGTTCAGCCTTACAGAAGTCAGAGTTAATTGTTTGCAGTTCTCAGAATGATCCCTGGAGCCCTTTTAAAAATTTTAGTATAGACACTGATTTACCTGATAGGCTGCAAACCATAATTACAGGCTCAGCAATTTCCTGGACAATTACTATTGGGACCAGCTGACCTGTTACTATTCACTTCATCAAATCGTTCCAAAATCTCTTGTTGTAAACACCTTAATTTTTTCTTTTTTTTTAGACAATTCTATATACATAAAACCCAGGTTGAGATGACCAAACTATGTAACTTTCAGTAGCAAAAATCATAAGTCTGAAAAGTGACCGTTGGGGTATAAGACTTCCCCTGTTCTTGTCTTCAGAGGAATACTTCATATGTCAGGCTACAAAATGAAGTCTGATACAAAGATACAATAGTTTCTGAAAACCTTTGTAAATAGTGATGAATGACTACCTTCACTGCAGATGATGGTTTTTTTCATTTGATGAAGTGATATGCTATTAATGAGGACTGTCTATGACTGTGAAGAATGGCAAATTTGTCTCTTTCATGAGACAATTTTTTGAAAAATACACACCTCAGAGTATAATCTGGATGACTGACCTTGCTAAGTAACACATCCTAATGGTAATAGTGAAACTGCAAAAACAATCACCTAAATTACCACTACAGACTTCCAATGACATTTTAGGTCCTAGCATCTCAATGTTAACAAACATAAACATTCCAAGACACACAGAAAATTGCAGACACCTCACCTGGAGGTAGGCTATCTCATCACCTTGAAATGATTTCATATGATTTCCCTTGAAACATTTCCTGGATAAAGCTCCTGGAGATAAGACACTTTTTACTGATTGTGTCCATCCCTTATCATATTTTCATCCAAAAGTTTCATACATCACAGGGACTCTGCTCAAAACTGACACTCAGAGTGACACTTCTTGGATGCTACAGTTTCTGAATTTACTCATGAAAATAGAAATGAGAAAAGTTTTTGAAGAGCATGTTCCCATGTACTTTTAGCATATATATGACAAGCACACAAATATAATATATCATAATAACATATCTAGCTTTTGACTCTGAGAACAAATTGTGGGTGTATTAGTTCTTGCTTAATGTGAGCACCACTGGGAAGTACTTTTTAAAAGGATAATAAGGCAGTGCAAAGAGCTCAGATTCATGAAACTATGAGAAGAGGACAATTTTGTGATGGGTGTGGACTGTGGGAGTTTTCTGAATAGATGCTAAGAGCCAAGAAAATCTAACCCTTACTTTTTTTTCCTAAATGAAATGAAAACTACTAATAAAGACCTCAGATAAAGGGAATAATATTATTGTCATAGGACTTGCCAATGCAGTAAAGCTAGGATATTATAGCATTTCAACAATAAGCAGAAATCGCAGGTTTAGAGACTAATAAAACACAGGAAGCTAAAATTAGAAAACGTTGCAAACGTATCTGACAACATAACCAAAATAGTCTTGAGAACAGCCTGCTTACCATGTTAGTGGAAGAAAATTTGCATAATTAAAAGGCATTGATAATTTACGTAACACAGGTGAAGAGTAAGAACATCGTTGCATTGTAATTAGGAGAACCATTTGTCTCTCTCATTTTAAATTGGACTCAGAAACTTCAGACACGTCGGTGGCATTTATATGAGTAAAAGTTACCGGAACGACCATATTTAAACCACAGTAGGACAACCAACTTTTAGTTTATCAGTAAATCAAAGACCGTCGAGTATGCCGCCAACCTACAGGGGGGCAAGAAGGGGGGGTCAGTTCTCTAGACAGTCTTGGAGGCTGTGGGACAGAAAGTGCTAAAATAGTGGAAATGTCAAAGAGTGGTTAGGGTATGGAAATAGACAGCTGATGGGTACAGAACAAAAAGTGCAAATACCAGACTGTTAACAAGGAAGTCTCATGGGTGAGGCTGCCCTAAGAACAAGCTGGAAGCTGGCAATGGGGAGGGCACAGAGATATCTGGCAAAGGAGGGGGTTATGGTCTTCATCTTCCTGGATCACAGAAGAGGATTTGATAACTGGTTAGGGTTATCTGCAGAGCAGCTTCTCCCATGGAGAGCAGGGAGCTTTTAAAATAGGACAATGGCATTTTATTACAGTACAACAGCTGAGAAAGGATTCTCCAGTGGATAGGGAGCACTGGTTCACAACTTTTCCTCTCCCTCCTTATTTTGAATGAACTCAGATCTTGGAAACAGAGCCGCTGCCTATATTCAGGTTTGTTTACATGGCTGACTGACAGGAGATAATATTTCTTTACATCTCTCCTCACAAAAGCCTGCAGCAACAGATGGATTTTGTAGCATAATCTAAAGGTCAACAACTTCTGACCAGCAAACTAATGGAGAACAGACCAGACTGCAGCAACTTCAGCACTGGGAAAACCTAATTAAAAATTATGTTCATATTTAACCACTGTTTCAGTATTGCACAAGGACAGAGGGAGTACCTGATGTACCTAAGATATATTCAAATCAATAAATGTTTTTTTAAAAAAGTAAAGCTATGCATAAATGTAAATCACATGCCAAATTCACTATCTGCAAGACACAGTATGTAATAAACAGCCAGTTTTCTCCATCAGTTAAAAATATTTTAGAAGCCTTTAAGCACATCAAAGTATTCTGAGCTCAACATGACAAAGGGGTGGATTTTGTAGTGATGTGTCTGAAACGGCTGAGAATTATTTTCACGATTTGTAGATTAAGAAAAAAAAAAAAAAGACTGTCACATGGACATTCAGAAGCACTTAACGATTAATCAAGACTCTCAAGCTGCAAACTTCAGACACCCTACTTGTGTTCAGCTAAGAAAATTGGTTCAACCCTGCCATATTGCTCAGCTGCCCACCCTCTCACCAAAATTTCAAGTGCCCAGGGGTGTATCCTGTAACTCAGAGGGACTAAACAAACATAACCTATGCTCAACAGTAACGCATACAACTATAGCACCTCATCCAGAATAAATGAAAGATCAGTCACATACTGTTTTGTATACCCTTTCAGTAAGAAATCATTCCAGTCTGGCAGTTTGTAACATGGGCAATAGGTCAATAGAACCAGTTGTTCTCATTCAAGAGCAAAGATCGTCAAGCAATGAAATCAGCGCAGTCTCTGAAGCACTGCATGGCCTCTAAATTGATAGGAAGAGGTGAAAGATCTCTGAAAAACAGTATTTTCTATTTGATTTTATCACTCAGCTTGAGGACAGGTTGTGTCCTTGACGGTAATATTTTGTCATTGAACTTGACACACACACTAACTTTTAGATACTCCACACACAAAGCTCAATCACTTGTTACCACTACACAAGTAGTAATTTCAGCTATTATGTAATTGATAATTCATTCTGTAGTTTAAGTTACGGAACTATTAATTGATTATAACACCCCTCTTTTGTGCACGCTTTTTGGAATATGCCTTATAGGAAGTAGCATTCCCTATCTTCAGAAACTTTGGAGAGTTTTCAAGACTGCTGAAAGCATTTTAACTATGTTTTCATCTGCAGACTTTTAAACAGGACCACAGAAAATATACATGTAGGAAAGGAAGCGCACATTTTAAAGAGTTGGCTAAACGACAGCGCTTTGATTTTGCCCCAGTTGTTGCTTTGATTCCATGAGACCATGAAGATGACCAACCAGCGGGAATTAAAACATTAGATCACAATAAATCAACAGACATGAAAACATTAGCTCAGGCATTAAATTTACATTTTCCAGACCATTGGCTCTTGTGACCCAGAATATACTGGGAAATTTGAAGTTCTGCAGTCAGTTCTGTAGCTCTGTTTCATTCTAGCCCAAAGCAACAATCACAAAGTCCAGGCTCTTGCTTCATTCTCTTGCCCTACACTGGAACATACTTATTTTTAGGCTTGGCATACTTACAATCTTATTACACATAGGAGTGGGGAAGGTAAAGTCCATGCTCCGTCTCAGATTGGGTTGATGCATGCACTGTGTAAATGGAAATACCAGCTATTGGGGGACCATACAATCAGCTGCATAGCTGCAAGAAGTTTTAGCATACTCTGGGAAGACAGAATTTTCAGACATTTCTGTTTCTAGTATAGAAGAAATCTTTACTGAGCATGTAAGAAGTTGCCACTTTTTTAAGCATTTCAAGCTTTTAGAAAACCTTTCAAATAAGAAAAGATTTCAATGGATGGCAAAAGCCACAAAGTCAAATTCTTGCCACAGGCAGTAACTTTTCAGAAAAGCAGAGTTAAAAAAAAATCATCAGAATTTTTAAAACTATGACCAGATAATAATAATAACCTAATAACTCTTAGTAGTCTTCCAGGAAAGTATGGTAATTTCATCAAGAATAGCTTAGGAAAATTTCAACCTGAGACCAACACCTATTATGAAAAATCAGAGCAAAAACACCCAAAGTTACAAGCAACTGTTATCCAGTGGGACAAGTCAGAAACCCCCAATAATAAGCAACCATACATGCCATATTAAGCCCTATGTCACAAAGGAAAAGAAAAATAAATATTTTGCTGTCTTTTGGCTAACGTGCTTTCATCATGCTCTCTCTCTCACTTGTATCACCACAGTGTTTCTCCCAAACATAGTGCTGCAGTAAATGACTTCCCAGGATAGATTTGTTTCTCTTCCCTGTCTCCGTATTATTTTAGAAATCGTACTAGAATAACACCAG
Source organism: Aramus guarauna (assembly GCA_013400195.1). Taxonomy (NCBI): domain Eukaryota; kingdom Metazoa; phylum Chordata; class Aves; order Gruiformes; family Aramidae; genus Aramus; species Aramus guarauna. The sequence continues at coordinate 2,242 of VXBL01008560.1, read as the reverse complement.
TGACAGATGTTTAAGTATATCTGTTGCTACCACAGTTTCAACAGCAGTGCGCAAAGGCTGTAATGACCACATCCTGCCCACTACCATTCAGCCTGCTCAGCTCCACTGAGCAGACCCAATGGGACATAGGAATGTCCCCCTTCTGATAACGCAGTGGAACAACAGTTTTCCTGGACTTCTGACTTTACCTTCCTTGTAGGAAATTCAGATAAATAAAAACCAACATAATGAACAGACTTGCGATGAGAATGTTGCCCAGGTACTAAAGAATATTTCTTATTCTCAAGCAGTATCAAATCAGTTATGGAATATTTGTAGTAATATAAACAGAACACAATAAGAATATGCATTTTTTTTTAAGCTATCCCATAATAAATTACCATCTAAATGTGATCAAACATCTCTAATGCAAAAATGTTCTACAGATAAAGCTTCAAATCTACTCACACCTCCTCATTTCAACTGGCCTTGCCATGATGAGGCTCTGCTGCAAAAACAATGGAGCAACCAGACACCAATGCCCCACATATAGCACATGTGCCCTTTATGTGATGTATGGTGAAGGTCAGTGGGGCTCCTGATAAACAGGGACTTTTTGGAGAGGGCATAAGGCCATGACCTTTAAATGTGGAAGAAGTGAAATCTGTAATACTTTTTCTCCTTTTTCATGAAGGATAGTGGTGGATCCAGACTCTTAGGGGCTCTGTGCACTGAGGCTAACCCCTGGCCGTTAGAAGTAGGACACTAGGGAAACCAATGTACATCAAACTGATCACTCAGGTGAACACAAACTGCATCCTTACCTTGCTCCATCTAACAGAAGTCATAGCTGGGTTAAGTAGCACAGGGCAGGGGTAAAAATCTCCCCTCCGAAAGAGATTAAGAGAGGTCCTTTTCCTGATGGAAAGTGAGAAGAAAGATTGCTTGCCTCTGGACTGAGCTACACCTGCACATTTTCTGGGAGGCTACTCCAAGAGTCGGAGCCCTGACAGCATCATGGGGCACAATTTGCTGATACCGTTACTAAGAGTTAAGGGTTTCTCCCTTGGAGCTTCAACTTAGCTGGGACTAAGTGGAAGAAGTGCCAGTTATTCATGCACACCCCGAGCGGCCATCCCTCGCCAATCTGTCCAAGGAAAACTCAGACATACAAGGTTCAGTCTTCACAAGTCTCTCTCACCAAATTATTTTCCTTTTGGATCAAGTTACTTACATATTGGGTAATAGTGGATTTGTCAAAGTAATTTTAAACAAAAAAGAGTTACTAGGGTTACTGGGATACTGGGTAGGTTTTAAGGTCATAGAATAAGCTGGAATTAGTACAGAAGCTTTGTAACTTTCTGCACAAGATTTACTTATTTTTAGAAATAACAAAATTAAATCCACAAGTCAGTAGAGATTTTTTTTCCCTTCTGAAACCATACTATTAATACTGCTATCACATACGAGAGAACTAAGTCAAATAATAACTTTGGCCAAGGATTTACACCTATACTTGGCAGGAAAATTCTACCCATGACAGTGTCTTCTTCTATAGTATGTAAATTACCCTAACGATAGCAAGCAATTTTCTTTAGTCATTTATTCCTTCTCCTAAACAACAACTTTCCAATTCATCAAGATAAATGAAGGAGCTGAACTACAATTCTTACAGGGATAATTTCAATAAACCCTTTCAGTGAATGTTGATTTTTAACCACAGTGCCATACAACATAGATATTGGCATTCCGCACCATGTCAAAACAAGTTCGAATTACTGCAGGCTGTGATGTATTTTCTGATTCTAAAGCTGAGAAGGTTGATGCTAACTACTACTCTTTTATATCTGCTTACAATAATTTTATTGCGACTGAAAAAATAATAATTGAAATAACCTTCTATCTTCTGCCACTGGGACACACAGTTTTTGTCACTTTACCGTAATGGGTTGTTTCTAACACCACTGTGAAATTGCTTAGGGGTGATCCATGTTCTTTACATATTCATTGGAAGTTCAGTTTTTATTTTTGCCCTGTCAAGGACTCTTAACTAAGGATGAAAGATCATAAAAGAGCACATTCTGAAAGGTATAATTTTCTTTACCTGTGTTTTTCAGGAAGACTTCCAAGACATCAAAGCCTTCACACATTAAAACTCTGGTATAACTAGTTAAGGTGATATTTTCCAAAGCATCTTACTCAGAGTAAGAAACCAGTTTACTTATTCTCATACTTATGGTAACTGGAAAAGGAAAAAAAAAAA